>CM053595.1:324188151-324209886 GCA_028646575.1 Pseudocheirus occidentalis
GAGAGAGAGAGAGAAAGAGAGAGAGAGGAGGGGAAAGGGGAGAGAAAGAGGGAGGAGGGGAGGGAGAAATCAGAATGATTCATTCTCTGGCTGCCTGAATGCATTACAATTGGCTATGTGCCAATTCTGGGTGAAGTGTTGGGGATACAAGGAGAAAGCCAGTCGCTCTCTGTCCTCCAGGAGATCCCCCAACCTCTCATTTGGAAGGAAGGGGCCTCACCTGTCCCTGGGCTGGGAGGGGAGCAGGTGCTAAGCAGTCTTGGTTAGAATCACTTCCATTGATAAAACCATATCAGTGGCCAAGGTTGATTCAGTTGTCAATGTGGGGAAAAAAAGGGCAAAAAACCATCTTTTTCTTGGTCATAAGAAGCCCCTGCTATTGGGGAGACAGGAACTGTGGCAAAATACATTCTAGGGCTGGGCAATGAAAGCAGAACTAAATGCCATCCTTTCCATTTCCCACAGAACAAAGGCCTCAAGCTGGTGTTCAGGAAGGGCCCAGAATTCAGGGATGGACAGAACAGCTAAGGCCGGGTAGCCCAGCCCAGGCTCACCAAAGATCCTCCAGGATGGCCTCAGCCCTCCCTGCTGTCCATGGCTTGGAAGATCATCCCCACCTAAGCCTCAGGGCTGCTTAAGCCCACAGCTCCCGCTCTGCCCTCTGGGGTCACACAAACAAATTTAATCTTTCTTTTCCATGACACAGGTGATCCAGTTATACAGAAGATTAAAATGCCTTCCTTCTCTTCTCTGGGCTGGGCAGCTTCTCCACCTTCCATCAACCCCGAGATAGAGCGAAGCAGTCCTAGGGTGGCCAGGCCCAGGCTGATGGCCCCTGACAGGCCTCCCAAGAGGAGCCAGAGCAGTGGAGGGTCCTGGGGGGGGTCGCTGGGGAGGTAGAGCCGTCCATCTGAGGGTTACCCAAACTGTCCTTCATGATCACCACAGGGGAACCTGTTAACGTTTAATCTGCTCTAGATAAGAGATGGTCAACACAATTGTTCACTCTGGAGGAAAGGTCAGTGAGGTTGTGTCATCTCCGCCCCCAGTGTGGAGCACAGGTGTAAACCCGGTTTAAGGGGGACCAAAACATTCCATCATTCAGCTTTAGAACCAAGGACAAAGCCACACCCAGAGATGGAGACCTAGGGAAGAGAGGGGCACCCACGACTGAATCCCTTCTCTGACACTTTTATCTGGAGGCAGCTGGGGGCACAGTGGAGCAAATGCTGGGCCTGGAGTCAGGAGGACCAGAATTCAAAGCCTGCCCCAGCTTCTTACCAGTTGTTTGACTCTGATCAAGTCACTTGACCTCTGCCTGCCTCATGGTCCTCCTATGTAAAATGGGGATTTCCAGCGTCTCCCTTCCAGGATTATCATGAGGACAAAGTGAGGTGAGGTTGGTGAGGTGCTTGGCAAATCTCCAAGGGCCGTGTAAGAGCTAGTTATGAGCTAGTGCTTCTGTGTGCCCTTTGTGAAGTCCCTGAGCATCGTGGGCCTGTGGCAAGCACGCTGCCATGCTCACACAGAGATCTTCCCTTCTGCCAAGGTCCATGATGGGCTCCGCCAAGGTTCCAAAGTCCTGACATCTAAACCCAGCAGGGCTTTCATGCTTGGGAGCTGCCTGCCCTCAGAACTGCCCCGGCAGGCAAGGGGCCCGCGGCCAGGACTGAGGCTGCCATGTCCAATGATGGTCCTGCTGTGCTCAGCCTGGCTCAGACCTCATCAGGAGATGCCACATGTGAGGAAGCACACTGGTCATCTACAGTGTCCAGAGGAGGGGGACCAGGCTGGGGGAAGGGCCTACACACCATGTCCTGAGGCTACTGGCCCAGCCCCTCTTCCCCAGCCACAGCCCCATCCTGTTCAAATCCTCCCTCTTTTTCCTAGAGCTAGCCAGACCCCTCTCCTCGTCCAGTTCATCCCTATCCAGCTGCCAAGTCAGTCTCCTCGAGGTATAGACCCCAAGGGCTCCTCATCTCCTTTCAGGTGGGGCCCAGGGGCAGCCCCTAACTTTTCCTCGTGAAGCATGTGTGCCTGGGGCAGCCCTCTCCCCAACAGAAGGTAAGCCTCTCCGGACAGGGACCACTTCCTGTTTGCTGCCATGCCCCAAACACCAAACCTGGGGCCTCCCATGCAGCTGATGCCTGTCACTGTTGGCTGCACTGAACAGGAGGACTCGAGGTCACTGGATTTAGAGCTCAGAGGCACAGAGCAGGCCTGGGGGCCTGTCCCAGACGGGAAAGATGAGGGAAGTGAGGCCCAGCCCAGGGAAGGGCCCTGGCCCACAGGGAGGGGAAGGTCGTCTCTGAGCCTGATGGTCTCAGTGACCCTCTGGCCTTATCTGGAACACCTCAGCTTCCCCAGTGATGGGGCTGCAGCTCTCTAAGAAGAGAGGGCCTTCTGGGTTGGATGCGCAGTGAAAAATGTCTCTTATTGAAAGGAACCTAGTCTGTCCACAGCATCTACATTTGTGTTTATGTGAAATATGACTTTATGTAATCCTTTTTTTTGTCCCACCCGATGTGGCATCAAAGCACACGGGTTCAAATCCTGCCCCTGACATTTTCTCCCTGGGTGATCCTGGGCGAGCTGCTCCCCCCACCCCTTTCCCAGTGTTTTCATCTATAGAATGAAGGGGCTGGTCCAGACCGTGGTGAGGCTTCCTTTGGGCACCAGATCTCCAACAGTTCTCGCGCTCCCTCACGCTCCCAGGAGCCTCCTTACAAGGAGAATCCAAACTGTAACAGCTGCTCTATGGGGTCTGGGCTGCAACCAGTCCCAAATCACCTTCAACTGTGAGGTAGCCCACATCTTTTACCCAGAAAGAGCATTTGTTTGCTCTTATCTGACTCTTCAAGACTCCATTTGGGGTCTTCTTGGCAGAGATATTGGAGTGGTTGGCCATTTCCTTCTCCAACTCCCTTTACAGAGCAGGAAACTGAGACCAACAGGATTAAGTGACCTGCCCAGGGTCACACAGCTAGTAACGACCCAAGATCATATTTGAACTCAGGTCTTCCTGACTCCTACCTATCCACCGTGCCACTGAGCCGCCCTCCTCAAGATTTATGGTAATAAATTCCTTGAAGTTTCAGCCCCCTTAGAACCAATAACACTTTATATAGCAACTTCATCAACTTTGAAAAGCTTAATTTCAGAAAAACCTTGAAACACTTACATGAGCTGATGCAAAGTGAAGTGAGCAGAACCAGAAGATCATGTGCACAATGAAGAATTGTGAATGACTTAGCTCTTTTCAGCAATGCCATGATGCAAGACAACCCCAAAGGCCTGAGGATGAAACATGCTATCTACCTCCGGAGAGAGAATCGATATTATCTGAATACAGACTGAAGCAGGCTATCTTCCTTCCTTCCTTCCTTCCTTCCTTCCTTCCTTCCTTCCTTCCTTCCTTCCTTCCTTCCTTCCTTCCTTCCTTCCTTCCATCCTCTCTCCCTCCCTCTCTTTCTCCCTCTCCTTCTTTCTTTCTTCTTTGAGTCTTCTTGTATAAAATGATTAATATGGCAGTGTTTTACATGACTGCACATGTATAAACTATATTGAATTGTTACCATCTCAGGGATAATGGAGGGATAGAATTTGGAGCTCAAAACTTTTTTTTTTGCTTTTTTTTTTGGAGAGGGGAAGGTAGGGCAATTGGTGTTAAGTGACTTGCCCAAGGTCACACGGCTAGTTTTTGTGTTAAGTGTCTGAGGTCACATTTGAACTCAGGTCCTCCTGACTCCAGAGCTGGTGCTCTATTTACTGGGCCACCTAGTCACCCCATGAGCTCAAAACTTTTAAAAAAATGTTTAAAATTGCTTTAGCATGTAATTGGGGAAAATGTTATATAAAAATATCAACATTATAATAAAAAGTTAAGAACATGCTTGATGAAATGACCAACTCTGACCCTTCTTGAAGGTCTGTGGTAAATCCAGGCTTCCACCCTCTAGGCAGAGAGCCAATGGGTCTAGAGCATAGAATGAGACACATGTTAGACAGTGCCAATGTGTGGATTGACTTTGGCTGACTCAACTTATTCCGTCAGTTGGGAAGACTTGGGGTGGGTTCAGTCGGCCTAGGCTGCCTTTCAGACTGTGCTGTTCCAGTGCGCCTCTGGCCATATTGTTGATTTTGTGATGGCACACTGTGCTTATCTATGAAGGTTATGCTTCTCCCTGTGATGTCCGCCATCTTGATCTAGCCAGCTGTGACCTGGTGGACCTCCTCATAAAGATCCTGACAGAGAGAGACTATAGCTTCACCTCCACAGCTGAAAGGAAATCATGTGTAATATTAAGGAGTCATTGTTTTCTGTAGCCCTCCACCATGAGGGGGAGATGACCCTTGTTGCTGTTTGCTCCTGATGGACAAGTCATCCCCATTGGTGGTAAGAGGTTCTGGTGCCCAGAAGGACTCTGGCAATTCTCGTTCATAGGTATGGAACTTGTGGCATCAGGAAGCTACCTCTGGCTCAATCATGAAATGGGATGCTGATGTCTGTAAAGACCCATATGCCCGAGCTGCCCTGTCTGGGAGGAAGTGCTCCCATGCATGTGCCCAGACACGAGGCAGGAGCACCTTGACAGCCAAGACAGAGGTCTTTCTATCTTAGCCTCTCCATCCACCTCCCAGCAGGCGTGAAGCCCGAGCAGGAAAGTGACGCATATGGTCCTTCGTTGTCCTCCCAAAATGCTTCTATACGGACAGGTCTGGGTTTTTGTCGTGGGCAGGAGATAGTAATTGCCCCCAAAGGAGGTGAAATTGGCATGGCTTTTTTCCCATTTGACTTAGGATTTAAAAACCGGAAGTAGGCTGAAGGTGATGAGCGGTGTCTGTCTGGTAGAGGTGACATCCTGCAGGTTCTGCCTAGAGTGAATCTTCAGGACTTCTGCTCATCCATAAGGGTCACTCCTGAACGTGTCCCTGAGGAGGCTGTCCAGCCCTACGGAAGGGGTTCATTCCATAAATGGGAGGAGGGGACAGAGCCATGCTGCTCATATGGAAAGTGGGGGTCTTCTAAAAACTGTTTTTAGGTGTGTCCCTTTAAGACCTGTTCCTTTTCTTAAAATGTCACAGCCACAGTGGCCCTCTCCTTTCTCTCCCTGCCTCCCCCAACTGTGTGAATGAAGACTTTTTATATTCTTCCAGGGAGTTCAGTGAGATTGGTACCAGTACTTGGGGAGGGGAGAAGCTTTACCTGGGCACTCACTAGGGCCAGTTCAGACAAGAGAGAAGTTTAAAAAACATCCCCCCTCCCTGGATTACCCCTTGGATCCAGAGGAGAGAGGCCTGTCATTCACCTTCAGGACCCCCCAAGTGCCTCAGATCCAGGGCTCTCTATTCTATGTACATGGCAGATGTTCATCCTCCTTTGTGTGTCCGGGTCAGAACAATACAAGCTTCTTTCTGGTGCTCCTGAGAAAGTTGGTGTGGTTCTCCACGGCCACAGCCTCACGCACAGACAATAATATAATTTTATATAGTTTTACAATATAACATAGAAGTATATGTTATATCATACAATTGCATTTATATATCATATTATAATATATTATGTGTATGTTGTATATTATGTTTTATATAATATTTTCTATATATTTAAAAAAATTTTCCTCCAATTACATGTTAAAATAATCATTATTTAAACATTTCTCATAAGTAATCAGATGCAGGTTATATATGTGCAATCAGGTAAACCATTTCCATATTCATCACTTTGTACAGAAAGGTTCAAATAAAAGAAAAAGCATGAAGGAGCTCACATCATCCTTGGACATTTGCGAATCTCCCTTTCGGTTCATGCTGCAGTTTTGCCAGGAATGGAAGGCAAACTCGCTGGCCTCCGATGTCCAGTTCTGTTCCCTTTCTTTTGAAAAGTGCGGCACGTCCTGCCCTCCACACCCATGGTCTCTCCTCCATTGTCCACAGTCTTTCAAACACCCCTGGTGACAGCCAAGCGATCATGGCAGCCAATGTGTTCAGCAGGGCTGTACCCTGAACTCAGCAGCCGAGTCCTCTCTGTCTCCTGACTCATCTTTGGGGTCAGCTCCTCTTGGCACGTTTGCTCCATCCTTTCCAGTCTGGGGTCACTCCTGGAAGAGAAAACAGGCATGTTGGCTCCCCTGCACCAGCCTGCAGGCCCAGCCCTCCCTGGACTGGCTTCTCTTTCCCTAAGTGTCATCTCATTGCTCCCTTATGGCCCCATTTGGGCTCTTAGTGACCTACAAGCCTGCTCCTCTTCTGCTGCTGGCTTTGCCCTCATCTCTTGCCCAGCCCAGCTTCTCTCTCTCTCGCCGTCTCTTTGGGGAACCTAAGCTGCATGGAGAGACCCCTTTCCATCCACACCGGACTCTTCTCCCCTTTGGGCCTGAGGGTTTGTAGGGTTTTACAGTGGCAACACAGAACTCCAAAGCCTCCTGGCAGGTGTGTGACCTGGTCCATCTGGGTGATGGACAGCCAGCTGGTTATTTTGGCAGCTCAGGGAGGGTAGAAGCTCGAAGCCGAAAGGCCCATGAGAAGGGGGCTGTGCAAGCTCAGGGGAGGCAGTGATGAGGGAGAGTGGGGACACATGGGAGAAGAAATGCCAGGGATTCCCCTGCCTCCAGCCTTGACAGCCAGGCTAATTATCTCCAGAGACTGAACAACTCTCCCCTCTGCTCAATCTTAATCGCCAACAGCCTGAAATACCCAGTGGGACCTTCTCAGGCTAGCATTCGAGGCTCTTAGCAACTGTAGCCCAGCCCTCCAATCTCTGTTCCTCCTGTCCATAGCATGCTTTCCTCTCTGGCACCTTAGTCAGGGCCCAGCATGGATGCCCTCACTGAGCCAAACTGCTCATTTACCTTGCGAGGAGGGGCCGGTAGCTGTCTTTACAAACACCCATGAACTAGACTGGACTCCCTAGAGAGAGGAGCCCAGCTTTATCTCTCTCTGCTTCCCTGCCCAGCCTTACCCCTCTTGCCCAGATCTTTACCTGGAGCTTCCATATGGCTGACCCTTGGCAAAAACATGATAGAATCAGAAATAGATTCAGACCAAAAGTAGGTTTATGTGTATTTTCTTTTTTGGGGGGGGGGAGGGCAGTTGGGGTTAAGTGACTTGCCCAAGGTCACACAGCTAGTTTTTTTGTGTGTATGTGTTAAGTGTCTGAGGCCGGATTTGAACTCAGGTACTCCTGACTCCAGGGCCAGTGCTCTATTCACTGCGCCACCTAGCCGCCCCACTATGTGTATTTTCATATACAACATTTTTTCTACCAATGAACTGAACATTATTTTTCAAATTCCTTTATAAAACTGGAAAACCCAAACCGTACATGTTCCTGCTAAAGAAGCTGAGAACATCTAGAGAAGGGAACATGCGAGGGGCATTCATTCATTCTCTGAATGAATGAATCCACTCTGAATCAATCAATCCACTCATTAAGTACCTATAACTTATGCACCAGGGGCTGCCCTACTAAGCCTGGGGAAAAAGAAGCCAAAGACAGTCCTGCCCTGAAGGAGCACGTCCAGCGGGGAGTCAGCAGACAAGCAGGGCTCCCCAAAGCCCGCTCTCCAGGGTGCTTGGATGGGACCTGAGGGAAGGCACTGCCAAGGAGGGCCAAGCAAGGTTCTGTTCTCAGAGCGTGGAGGAGCAGAGCGGGTGCATCAGGAAAGGATTTCTGGCCGGGGTGTGGACTCTGGATCTCCTTCCAGAGGGAGGGGAGAACCACTGAAGCTTTCGAGAGGGGGAGGAATGATAATCATCAAACTTTTCTGGAACACTTGAGGGCTTCCAAGTCACCTCATGACCTCTCTGGGCTAAGGTGCTGTTAGGATGCCCATCTGACAGATGAGGAAACCGAGGCAGACAGGTGGGCTAAGTTGCCTAGCTAAGGCCACATTTGAATTCAGATCTTCTTGACTCTAGGTCCTCTAACCACTGAACTACCTGGCTGACTCTGGGGAATGGCCAGACACCTCAACAGAGACCATCGGAGCTGGAAGGACCCTTGCCACCCTCTGCCACACCCCCTTGAGATGTCCTACATGTGAGTGGGGCTGGAGACTCCAGGAAGTGTGTCCTTGGGAAAGTCCGAGACTGCAGGCCTGAGTGGACGCTGAGGGAATCTGCGGTCTGGCCGTGGCTTTGACCTCCCCCCCTTACCCCCAGATCTCATCTAGGAGCCTGCGAAAACAGCACCATCTGCTCCCCTGGGAAGGGTATGTCCCCTAATCAGGGAGAGTGTGTGCGGCATGTGCCTTTGAAGATCTGGACATGAATCAGAGCTGTTTCTTGCTGTCTGGGGGAGTGTAGACATGCCACAGTTTTCTTTTTCCCCCTTCCTTCCTTTCTTCCTGGCCTATATGGCCTCCAGAGTGCCTTGGGGTCCTATGATTGAGTGAGGGCAGGGACCAGCCTGGCTGCTTCTGAGCAGTGCGACCTTGGCCAAGGGCCCCTCCCTCTCTGGGCCAATCTCTTTATCTCTAAAGTGGGGGCATTGCTTCATATCTGGCCGTCCTAGATTCTCCTTCATGCCATTTTGGTGTGTTATTTCTCTCGAAGTTTTTGACATTTTTGGTCACAATTAATTCCAATTCTGGATAGTGTTCAAAGAAAATCTAAAAAGTGAATTGTTGATAGCTTGGTTGGACTGGCCCGGTCACTTTAGCTGGCATCTGAAGCTGACCTCTGAACTCATCACTCCATGGAGTCTGCTCTCACCAAAGTCAAAGGCAGAGAGTCCGAGGCAGGGCCAAGATGGCAGGTAGCAGCAAGCTCGCTGTCAAGAGGGCAAAGAAATCTAGAAAACTCAGAAGGCCAAGTGCTGGTGAGGAAACCCAGGAAAAAGAGACTGGGAGACAGGTGACCACAGAGGTCTGGGCACTGGGGACCGGACAGGGAGCCTTCCAGAGCCCAGGGACATGGACCTTTTGGTGCCACAGCGCCCTGAGCTAGGTCTGGCCTCCCTAAATCCAGCCTCAGACCACAGGCCAGTCACTAAATGGCCCTCAGGCTCGGTTTTCTCATCCAAGATGGATACAATAAGAGCCCCCCCCCCCCTCGCTTCTCACAGTTGTGACGGTCAGTATTGGTAAAACACTCCAGCACAAGGCTCGGTGCACGGTAGAGCTCTAGGAATAGTTATTCCTTTCCCTCCCTTCCACCATCAGAAGTGACGAAGGGCACAGTTTCAGAGAGACTCTGGAAAACGCAAGGACCCATGCAGTGGAAGAGAGGAGAACCAGAACAGCATGTCCGATGAAAGACAAACAACCGTTCCAGTCTTGGGGAGTCCAATTGATCTGATGAGCGGCAGCAGCAGATCCAAAGGGCACATGATGAAACCTCTGCCGGCCTTGGGCCACAGGGGGCACAAGCACCGTGCGACAGACGGAGCTCTGCACGGAGAATCTGGACTGTCAGCTTTGGGTCTGGCAGTCACAGCTGAGGAGAGCAGCTCAGATCTCCAGAGAGCCTGCAGGCTCGCAGAGGGCTGTACAGCTACCATGTTACCTGATGCTCCCAACACCCCTGGGAGCTGGGCGTCATAGTCACCCCCAATGCACCCCTAGATGAGGAGAGCAAGGCCAGCAGAGGCCAAATGGCTTGTCCAAGGTCACGTGGCTAGGAAACGTCTGAGCCAGGATTTGAATATGGGGTCCAGCACTATTTATTGAACTCGAACCGCCGAAAGGCCTGATGTGGACGGTCGTGGTGCTTCACCTCACACGTTTGTATGGGGGTTTCTTATTCTGTTTCCATTTTATTCTTTATTATTCAAGGTAGGAAGGAGAGGGAGTGGATTTTTGCTGATTGAAAAATAATTAATTAAAAACAAGCCGGGTGGCCGATGCCCACCTCCGGAGCAGCCCATTCCCTCTGACGAGTCTGGTGGCAGCTTCAGCGGGATCCCCAAGTGCCCGAGCCTGCAAGAACAGAGTCACATAATCAGAAGGGTCTGATGATAGAAGAAAGCCGTAGGACATGAGACACATGAAGGTCAGAGAGGGTCAGACGTCATCCCAATTATCCAAAACAGGACGAGGAGAGACAAGGTTGCTTAAAGGAGTGAGAGCAGACCAGCCGAGTTCTAGTGTGTGTGTACACATATACATGCACTAAATACATACTTTCTGTGTGTGCATTACACACACACACACACACACACACAAATGTGCCAACCAAATAATGATTAAGACAAAATGGGATGATAAACAGTCAAAGCACAGGAAGTTTGGCAAGGAGGGAATCCAAACTGTCAACAGTCACATGATAAAAAAATCTAAATTGTGGATAATTATAAAAAGACTGAGTTTCCCGACTCACACCCATCGGATCAGCAAAGTTGACTAAAAGGGAGAATGAGAAATGCTGCAGGGGACGAGGTGGGCACATTCATGCCCTGGTGGTGGGGCTATGACCGGTCCAACTGATCTGCACAGCGGGTGGAGCTCTGCCCCAAAGCTTGGCCTGTGATACAGGTGCGAGGTCTGTTCCCCAAAGCGATGCAAGAGATAGGAAAAGGACCCACACATACACAGGTATTTAGAGCAGCTCTTTCTGTGGTGGCAAAGAACTGGAAATTAAGGGAATGCCATCAACCGGGGAACGGATGAACAAGTTGTGGTATATGAATGTCGTGGAATTCTATTGTGTTCTAAGAAATGAGGAGCAGGTGGACTTCAGATAAACCTGGGAAGACTTATATGAACTGATACAAAGTGAAGCGAGCAGAACTAGGAGACTAGTTTATACAGTGACAAAAAATTATGAAGGCAAACAACTTCAAAAGACTTAGGAACTCTGATTGATACCATGACCAATCACAATGCCAGAAGACTCATCGTGAAACATGGTCCCCACCTCCTGATGGAGAGGTGATGAATCCAAAGTACCCACCAAGACATCTTTTAGGGAAAGGCATGGCCATTATGGGACTTTATTTCATTTTTTGCTTGACTATACATATTTGTAATAAGAGTTTTGTTTTTCTTCCTTTCTCAGTGGGAGAGATGAGGGGGGAAAGAGAAGGTAGATCTAAAAATAAAATTTTAAAAATTAAGCAAGAAACTATAGAGAGTGTCAATATATGGCTTAGATCAGTCCTATCCTTAGTGCCCACCAAAGGGCAGTGAAGGGAACCCAGCTGGGGGAGCTGGGGTGATGCGGACTAAATTCCTCCATTACACACAGCCTCAGGGAGCTCCAGTCAGGAATTCTCAGGCCAGTCAGCCACCCCCAAACATAGGCAGCTGAATACTGGAGGCTCTGGCCAGGGGGTCCAGGGCAGCCAGGTGCCCCACCCCTGGCAGCATCATCAGTTTTTTCAGTTTCTCACTCCTCACCCCAGTCCAATATGGTGCCAAGCCCTGTCCATTTCATCTTAGCAGCATCTCTCCTGCATATTCTCCCTTCTCCCCTCTGAACCTTCCCCTCACCCTGGTGCGCCCCTCATGGCCTCACACCTGGACTATGGCTGTGGTTGCTGGGGCTCTGCCTGCCTCAGGCATCTCCCTACTCTGGTCCATCCTCCTTTGGATGCCTTGGACAGCTACAACGTTGTCGTGCTCTTTGAGAGCTAAAGGGATTTTCCTTCCTGCCTTATCGTTAGACTTCACTGATGCCCCATCACCTCCAGGGCCAAATACAAAATTCAGTATTCATGATCCAGCCGCCTCTGACCTCTCTAGCCTTCCTATACCCTCTGAGGTCCAGAGACCCAGGCTTCCTGGCTGCTCCTCCCAACAGAACCACCCTGTCCCCAGCCTGGGCATTTTCACTGCTGTCCCCTGTTCCCGGACACTCGCCCCTGTCATCTCAGCCTCCTGGTTTCCTGCAAGGCTCAGGCTGGCAGCCTTTCCTGAGTCCTCTTAGTCTTGTGCCTTCCCTCAGAGATGGTCCCCAGGCAGGTCTGTCTGCCTCTGGTCTATCATGGCTGTTTGCATGTTGCACCCACCAGCAGACTTGAGAATGGGGCTGTCTTTTGCTTTGTTTGGCATTCTCAGTGCTTAGCACTGTACCTGACCCACAGCAGATGCCTTATAACTGCTTTTAGAATGGGCCCAAACTCAGGGACATGGAGACAAGAGAGCTCAGGCTGGAAGGCTGAGGACACTTATGTGCCCAGCAAGCTCTGAGTCTAGGAACCAAGAAAAGCACCTTTAAGAAGGACCAACCAATCCCCACTCCCTGGAGGCTCCCAAGATTTACAGGCCTAGAACCAACCTGCCCCACCAGTGTGGAATTGCCCAATGCTCTGTGCCCAGAAGATACAGGGAAACAGATCTGCCAGCTGTCTGGACACAGCCGGTATCACAGAACGGCAGACAAGGTCCTGGCCCTCAGAGGAAACCGCCTGGAGCCGAAAGGTGCCCAGCGGCCCATTCACATAGGCAGCAACTGTGCCCACCATCGGGATCCCACGCGGGAAGTATAAATACTCACATGAGGCTATATAAACATTCGGGGAAAGATGGGCCCCGAATGAAAAAGAGCATTTCCATGTGCTCACTTCTAAGGAAACGACCAAAGTTGAACAAAATCTTTGAAATGAAAACACACGAGTCCAAAGACACCTTGAAGGGTAAACATATTGTAACAGGTGGACGGGGTTGCCCAACGACGGGGGCAGCTGGTGGTGCCGCGTGGACAGAGCGTGGACAGCGCCAAGACCGGAGTCAGGAAGTGACCGGAGTCACCATCCTCCGGAGTTCAAATCTGGTCTTGCTGCGTCCTAGCTGCGTGACCCTGGGCAGGTCACACCACCATCAGCCTCAGTTTCTCCATCTGCAAAATGAGCTGGAGAAGGGAATGGCGAAGTGCTCTGGTATTTCTGCCGAGAAAACCCCGCGGTCGGTATTAGGGAGCGATGGTCCGGGGGTCTTGAAGAGTCAGACCGGACTAAAGTGACTGAACAATGACGAAGCAAGAGCGGAGGAAGCACCAGCTTAGTCTGCTTTGAAGGGGCTCGTGGGAATGCAGCGTTGCATACAACGGCAGATTTCTTTGGTTTTAATACATTTATTTTATTTTTCCTTTATTTTAAAAATGTCTTTAAGCGATGGCTCTTTGGAAGGAGTGATATAAAAGGAGACGTGGAAACCGAGTCAGGCGGCAGGAAAGTGACTTGCCCAGGGTGACACAGCCAGTGAGAGCCTGAGGCAGGATTTGAACTCAGATCTCCCTGATTTCGGGCTGGGCACTTTGTCTCTTGCACCACCAGCTGCCTCTGGAAATGAGAGCCTCCATCTGTGGTCCCTGCTCTAGAGGGTCTGGGAGTGTCCAAGAGCCTCAAAATGAAGGGGGGAAGGAAGAGCCTTGAGGGAGGACAAGGGAATAGCAGACAATTTGTCAGGTGCGGGGTCTCTGCTGGTCCTGCCCACTTTACAGATGAGGACGCTGACTGCTCGGGAGACACTGGCAGGGCCAGGATCAGAGCAGGGTGCACAGGACCTCAGGATCGGGATTTGAGCTCTGACACACCACGCATTGCCTGTGTGACCTTGGGCAAGTCAGTGTGGTTCTCTGCCTCAGTTTCCTTAAGTGAGGAGGTAGAAAGTGACGACCTCTGAGGTCATGTCCAGCTTTGAACCCACCCTGAAATCCTATTTTCTATGAACTTTATAGGAAGCAGCTTGACAAGCGCTGCTCACATTCCAGGGTCCCAGAACCAGGCTCGTGAGCGAGGGATGGATGGAGGGGGGTCTGAACCCCAGCTTTCTCACACTCACTGGGTGACTGGGGATCTAGTCTCTCTCCAAGATGGTGATTTGTGGATCTCCCTCGTTGGAAAAACAGAAAATAGTTTGGTTCTATTTGCAACTCTTTTTTTTCAAAAGGGAAAATGGGGGACATTCCTCCTCCAAGCATTTAAGGAAGGGCTTAGGCCCGGCCTCGGGAGAACTCCTGCAGAACACAGGCCAGGAGCATAGGAAGCAATTGGGGGGCCACAGAAACAGAAGGGAGCGGAGAACCTCTGGGGGGAAACGGGGAACTTTGGCAGGCCAACATTCCAGCAGGGCTTCATGGGGGGCCTCTGATGTTCTCTTATTGAACCTCCACAATGGAGAGACGAGTGTATGGCCTGCCCTGCCCTGGGGTGCCACCACCCAAGGCAGCGCCTCTACTTTGGACAGCGCCTGCCCCGCAGCTCCCAGAGGACTCCTGCCTTCTCATCCTCTCCTCCTTGGCACCCTCTCCTCACTTGGTTTTTGGGACATCTGTCTGCTAGTCTGTCTGTCTCACTCTCTCCTGGTTCTTCTGACTGCTCCTTCTCCTCCTTTGCTGGAGTCTCCCCCAGATCATAGCCCTAACTTTCAGTGTTCTGTCCCATCTGCCATGTAGCCCATCCATCTCATTTTACTGATGAGGAAACTGAGGCATGGGAGCTTACGTGACCCACCCAGGATGGACTAGATGGCCTCCGAGCTCTCCTCCCACTCTGAAATATTGTGATTCCCTGATTTCCTCAATAATAAGAATAACTCTGAGGAGAACCCCCAGGACAGGTCCCTGCCCCTCCCTGAGCAGCGAGGCTTGGGCCTTCCCAAGCCTGAGCATGGGTGAGGCCGAGGCTGGCAGAGCGGCCGATGCTACTGTTTGCCCTTTGTTGGGGGGGTAGTACAAGGGCCAGGAGAGAGGGACAATGATAGTGACCATCATGGAGCCACCAAGGTCTGGCCACATCTGGGCACTCTGAAAATGGTGATAATCTAGGAATTCTGTAAGCGAAGATTATGAAGCCATGGAGAAGATGCTAACCTTCACTGGCAAAGGGCCTTCCCTTACCTGGGAGTTCCTTAAACAAGTGAAATCCCAGGTGCAGTCCCTATCCCTGCCTAAAGAAAAATGCTCTTTGTTCCTCAGGTCCTGATTCACTGACATCCCTGCCACGCAGCTGTTGGTTGATAGCACTGGGCAAAGGTTGAAGCAAACAAAAATTTCTCACCCTGTAGTCACCCCTATCATGAAGGCCAGGAATCTCTGGCAGCCCCTGGGGACCCTGGACAACCCCAGGGTCTTGGGGTTCCTTGGGAAGGTGGAAGAGCGGGGACAGGAAAGGGGGAGGAGGATCCCCACTTTAGTGGTGATGACCAGACCAAGCCAGCCAGGCCTAGTGTCCAGACTCCCAGGTGCTGCCATGATCAGCCCTATTCCTGACACTGCTGGCCAGCCTCCGACAAACACAGCTTTGGAAGGTTTACTGAGAGTGGGTCGTGGAGGAGGAGGAAGGAACCAGTCAGATTTGTCCTATAGCTCAGCTCTAGGCCGGGCTACCCAGCCCCTGCTATCTGAGCTCTGGTTCGAGTGCAGAATGCAAAGGGCCCTGGACTTCAGACTTGGCACGCCCAGGGTCAAGCACCAGCTATTGATAGCAGTTATATGGGGCAAATCACTTTACCTGCTGTGAGGTTCAGTCTCCTCCTCTGTCAAATGTGAGCAACAACCCTGGGCCCACCACCTTGGCAGGATTCTCACAGGGACCACAAGTGCTCAAGAAAAGAAGATTCTCCTCCTCCTCCTCCTCCTTCTTCCCTGAGGGAATACAAGAAAATTAAATGGAATATAAGTGATGGAGAAAACCCAGCAGCAGTGGAGTGAGTCTAAGCTTCTGCGGCCTAGGGGTCTTCAGAGGCGGGAGGGGCAGATATTGTGAGCCTCTCAGGCTTCAGCCACATGGCTGAGGGAGACCCTCTAGGCAGGCAGCATGGAGCTGGGATTCTTCCCTCCAGTCCTTCTGTCATAGCCTAAATACTCATCATGGGACCCACACAGTGAAGACAGGCAGGTCTCTGGGCCTTCGGAGACTCCCAATGAATCCATGATGGTGGGGAAAAGTGAGGCAGCCAAAATCAGGGCTTAGACAGTGTACTTTAATTAGGGCCTTTTGGTGATGTGTCTAGCGGCTTCACATAAGACCAGCTCCCTAAGAAAAGATCCCCTGGAGATACACTTAAAAGATTTATATCTGAGACCCTGACTGCAACCAGGCCTTTTACCCCCAAGCTTCAGATACCTAAAAAAGACAAGTCTCTTATAAAATTATTAGTCTTGTTGATGGGGTGTTGGGGTGCCTGTGTTTGTAACATCCAGTTGTAACTTCAGGGTGTAAAATCACACTTGTGTTCGGGTACCTATGTTTGTAATATCAGCCTGTGTAATCAAGTTGTAAAATCATGCTTCCCCCAACCTGATAGCATTAACTCTGCCTCTTCCCTAGGCCAGCATTCTGCCCAGCTACAATTCATGAACTGTTTATCCCTGCTTAGTACAATAACAAACTATATCTATGAATCCTTCACTAAACCATCTAAGCCAGAGGTTCTTAACCTTGGGTTATGTTCAATTTAAATACATCCTGTATATCAGATATTTACACTATGATTCATAACAGTAGAAAAATTACAGTTATGAAGTAGCAACAAAAATAATTGTATGGTTGGGGGTCACCACAACATGAGGAACTGTATTAAAGGGTCACGATATTAGGAAGGTTGAGAACCACTGAATTCTAAACAATCACTTTAGCTTAGAGAAATGTAAAGCTCCCTTGTTCTGGTGGCCAGCTGCACCTGTGAGTCCTTCAGTGCACTATCAGTAAGCTCGCTCCTCTCCAATTAGGCACATCCTGGATCCCCAGTTAGTCTAGCTTCCCTACAGACATCTTGTCAAACAGGACATTGATGAGTAACAGACTGGACACCTCGCAGTCAGAATTGACCTTTAGCTGACTGAGTGATATTTCAAGGCAAAAACCATACCTCCATGCAGCAACCCCCCTTTGGGCTTTTTTCCCAGTGAATTATGGGCAATACGCCTGCTCAGTAGATATGAAAACTGCATGTCCCTTTAAGCACCGACCACTCCTTAACTCCTCCCTAATCCCACCTTTATTCACCTAGTTAGCATAATTGGTACCTGATCTATGATTTTATGGCTTTATAATCTTGGCCCCCAACTCCTGCATTTTTACAGGCTTCCTAAGGTCCCCCTGTCTGCTGTAAGGTGTAGTAATAAACTTTTACAATCCTGACTCAAAAAATCATTAAATGGAATTCATGGTTCTTTCCTAAACTACCCCCTAGTTATTTCTTTCTCTCACCCATGTCTTTGCACACACCTGAGGCTGGCCCTCGGGTGGCCCCCAACAGAGAGGGGGGGAAGCTAAGACAAACCTGGGACAAGTGGATCTGCAGGATTCAGGGTCAGGCCTCCTGAGCTCAGACCCTGTTTCTACTCCCTGGTAACTAGGCAGAAGCCTGTCCCTGCGGCAAAGCCTTAGTTTCATTCTCTGTGAAATGGGGAGATTGGGTTGGATTTTCTCCAGGCTTCCTCCAGCTCTCCCTCCCACCCTCAGTGAATCTGCAGATTCCAGCTGCACTTTGACGTCAGACCCAATGAAGCATGAACCTAGAATACAGACAATCATTTATCTGTCTATAGGATAAGCCTGAAAATGTGTTCTTTTCACAAGCACTCTCTGAGGTGTGCAGCCTAACTCATACTCTTCTCATTTTACAGATGAGGAAGCTGAGATCCAAATGGTGAAGAGACCTTCTCAAAGTCACTCTGCTGATATAAGGACGCCTCTTTCCTCTGGCTCCATTTATGTTGCAGGAGTTAGGATGTGCTCTTCTCCTGGTCTCCTTTCTTCCTTCTCTGTATCCTTCTATATGTTCTCCCACAATTCTCTGCTAATCCATTATATTCAGACACACGATCTGTGCCAACATGAAGGCATCAGCATATTTTGTTTCCCCAACAGAATGCAAGCGCTTTGAGGGCAGGAACTGTTTGGGGTTTGACTTTATAAAGCTGGTCCCTGGCACTCAGTGCATGCTTGCTCAGCTTGTTCCTTACAGAGGAGATGATGCTTTCCCTCCATTCTTTTTTAATGTATTATTTCACCCCCAATTGCATATTAAGACAGTTTAAAAAAACACTTAAGAATTTATTTGAGCTCAAAATGCTATTGTTCCTGCTCTTCTTGAGAGAGTAAGTAATCAGATATAGGTTATACATGTGTATTTATGTAAAAAATTTTCCATATTAGTCATTTTGTGCAAGATCTGAATAAAAGAAAAAAATGAGAGAAAGTGAAAAAATGTCCAGCTTCAGTCTGAATTCAATGAATATCGGAGGTGGATTGTTTGCTTCATGAGCCCCTTGGGATTGTCTTGGATCATTGTATTGCTTAGAATAGCTAAGTCATTCACAGCTGATCATGGTTACAATGTTGCTGTTACTGCATACAATGTTACAATGTTGCTGTTACTGTGTATAGTGTTCTCCTGGTTTTGCTCACTTCACTCTGCATCAGTTTAAGTAAGTTTTTCAGGTTTTTCTGAAGTCATCTTGCTTGTCAGTTCTTACAGCACAATGATGTTCCATTACAATAACATACCACAACTTTTTCAGCCATTCCCCAATTGATTTCCAATTCTTAGCCACCACAAAAAGGTCCTTTTCTCCTTTCTGAGATGTCTTTGGGATACAGCCCTAGCAGTGGTACGGTTAGATCAAAGGGTATGTATGGTCACGTACCGTTTTGACCTTATCTTGGTATATGGTATGAGATTTTGTTCTATGTTCTATGAAATTTGGATTCAATCAAAGGGCTAAACTTAAGGACCTAGAGATCCACATGTGGCCTTGAGGCCTCAGGTTCTCCATCCCTGGCTCCAGTTTCTGCCGTACTGTTTTCTACTTCTCGTTCTTTTACATGCATTGTGATGGGCTTTGATTACAGCAAGGTGGTCTGGTTTACACACAGATCTGTACATTCATTTCAGTGTGGTTATTTATGCTTAAGCATGCTTATTTTTGACATTGGTATAGCCCAAGAACTAACAACATATGTCTCTCTGATAAATGTTTCCTTCATTTCCTTCATAAAACATCCGTGGTGTTTTATAATTTTATTTTAAGAAGTCCTATATGTATCTTGATAGGTTAGAACCCCAATATTGTCTGCACTGTGTAGTTATTTTGAATGGAGTTTCTTTTTCTAGTCCTCCCTTCTGGGTTTGGTTAGTAAAACACAGGTAGGCTGATAGATCATGTAGGATTAGTTTGTATCATGTGACTTTAACAAAACTATTAATTTTTTTCAACTCTTTACTGTGTTGCCTTCTTTCTGGAGCCCCCAACCACCAGATATTTCATGGTCATGCCCAAATGGCAGCATACGGCCTCAGCTAAAATAATCATCATAAGGTAAGCTGTGTAGCTTACACAGCAGGGCACTGTGCCTGGTGGGAAACTTAGAAGCCCACAGTGGTGACTGTTAAGGGGAAGGCAGGGAAGGGAAGAAGCATTTATATGGCTATTACTGTGTGCCCAGAACTGTGCTGAGCACTTTTAAAAACACTGTCTCATCAGGTAACTAAGAAAGGTGCGTCAATATAAATAAACACTTGGCTCTGTGTGTCATAGAAAGTCAAAAGAAAGCCCAGAGATTGAATCTGAATTCCTCAATTTATCAGATTAGGTAACAAGCTCAGAAAGAGCTGAGGAGGCGCCCAGAGGTGAGTGACCACACTGAAGCTGAGGCCCAAGTCCCTGACTCCAGGGCCAGGGGGCTGCTTCTCTCAGCTCTCGATGCCTGAGTGGTCAAGACGCCACCCCAGCCTCTTCTCCCCTCCCCCCACATCTGGCCCATCCCAGTCCAGGAGGAGCCCTCCTGCTGAGGTGACCCCCACCCACCCAGACCAAGAAGGCACTTGCTCGCTACTCCTATGGGAGCCCTGCTGCCTCATCCTAGTGTTCAGAAGGGGGGGCCCTGAGGGGCCAGCGAGGATGGCCCCTCTTTTTGTAATCATTGTTGTCTAGTCATGTCTGACTCTCTGTGACCCCATTTGGGGTTTCCTTGGCAGAGATACAGGAGGAGTTTGCCATTTTCTTCTCTGGAGCATTTTACAGATGGGGAAACTGAGACAGACAGGGTGAAGTGGCTTGCCCAGGGTCACACAGCTTGTAAGTGTCTGAGGCTGGACTAGAACTTAGGAAGATGAGTCTTCCTGACTCCAGGCCCATCCCTTTAACTATGGAGTCACCCAGTTGTCCTTCATCATGAGAAATGGGGAGAGAACAGGGCCTAGGGAAAGCCAGTGCTGTGTGGGAGGTCCCACAATGAGTAACTGCCTCCAGTTCCCAACCCCAGCTTCATGATCTAGGTCAGTTCACCATCTGAGTGGGTAAGAATCACTCCAGCTCCTGTCCCTGGGGTTCCCTGAAGTCCCCCTGGGGTATACCCTTAGCTCCTGCCAGAACCACTGAGCCTGGTTAGGAGAAGTGTGGAGACTGGTTGCATTTGGCCCGAGAGAAGGGCTCCCCCAAAGAAGACAATGCAGCCCTAGTCAGCTGCACCCCTGTGGGGGAGGGGGAAGAGCTGCTGCACCCCAGTGGGGTGCTTCTATGCCCTTTCCCCTACATCCTGATGCCTGGCAGGAAGCCTGTTTATCAAGCCTTTAGGCACCTTGGCCTCCAGAAGATAAGTCACTGATCTCACTCTGCCTCTTGGCACCCCCAGAGTCGTTTCCAACATTTGTCCTGGCCTCTGTCACTTAGGGCACCTCTCAGCTGCCCCAAAGTAGAATGAAGGCACCATGGGGAGCATCTTACTTTTTTTTTTCTTTTTGGAGGAGGGAAGGCAGGGCAATTGGGTTTAAGTGACTTGCCCAAGGTCACACAGCTAATAAGTGTTAAGTGTCTGAGGCTGGATTTGAACTCAGGTCCTCCTGACTGCAGAGCCAGTACTCTATTCCCTGGGCCACCTACCCGTTCCAGCATCTTACTTTTTATGAAAGACTTTTCTGGGGTGGAAAAAGGCTGGATTTGGGGAGAAGAACCGGCCTCAAACCCTGCTCCCTTCAGTGAGTCCTGGGGACATTCCTGGCCTCAGTTTTGAGACTGCTTTTCTGGTTCCTGTTTTTTCCTTCATGTGACACCCCCCTCCCCCACGTCAATAAATGTGTTTCCAGCACATTCTCCTTATATGCTCGACTTTTATTCATCCAAGCTCATTTCTTTACCTCGGCCCGTCTTAAATCTTGCTAGACTTGATCTTCTCTCCTGGCAAGGAGGTCTTTTAGTCTTGTGGGGCTGAGGTCCCCCCAGTGTGTCAGCTCTCTGGCCCAGCCTTGTTGGGCCTGTGCTGCCTAGGCCTTTCTCTAGGTCCCTGCTGTAAAGGTTCAACCGAAGGGGGCCAAGGGAGTGTCAGGCCCTGCAGGGCCACATTCAGCCGGCCTCACTATCAGTCCTGAGGCTGCTACACCGACTCTCACTGGGTCTCTGTCTTTCGCCATTTACAACAATAGCCCAGACTTTATTAAACACTCTGCTCTCATTGAAGTCCAAACCTCCCTCCAACGTTGTGTGCCTTTCGATATTGCCATCCTCGTATAATTGTCCTCTGCTTCTACTCACTTCCCTCTGTTGGGGTCTTGCCGCGTGCATGCATGTGTGTGTGTGTGTGTGTGTGTGTGTGTGTGTGTGTGTGTGGAGGGGGGTTGTCCTGAATGAATTCAGACTCTGACCACCTCTAATCCAAATCTAGTCACTGATCGGGAATGATGCCTCCAACAGGATGCCTTCCAAGAGAAGGCAGCAATTGAGTAAGACAAGCCAGACATTTATGGTGACAGCACCTACTTGCCAGCTTGTTTTATTTTTTTAAATTTTAATTTATTTTCTTGGTTACATCATTCATTTCCATAAGGTTTTGAGTTACAAATTTTCTCC
>CM053595.1:324210386-324274805 GCA_028646575.1 Pseudocheirus occidentalis
TTTCTTCAGTCAGGTTGTTGACTTTCTTTTCATGACTTTCTTGCATCATTCTCATTTCTCTTTCCAATTTTTCCTCCATTTCTCTTATTTGGTTTTCAAAGCCCTTTTTCAGTTGATGTATAGCTAGTAGGCATTCTTCAAGTGTCTTGGAAGCATTTGGTGAGGGAGTTCTGACTGAGTTGTCTTCCTCCCGCTCCATACTTTGGTCTTTTTTGTCCATAAAAAAGGATTCTAGAGTTTTACTGCTGTTCCTAGCCTGCTTCCTTTTTCTCATGTTGGCCAGTCTATTAATTGCTTGGTTTTTTAGCTCTGTGGAACTCTGCTTCCTGGAAGGGGAAAGCTCTGTCCCAAATTGCTGGGGCCCTCACAGCTGCCGGAGCTATTAGTGGGATCCTGAAGCTCCCCCCCAGCTTTGGCTCACTGAAAGCGCACCCTAGGACCACCACTCAAAACCCCGATCCAGATCCAGGCCGCTCAGCGCAAGAGCCCTTGGCCTCGATGGATCTCGTCAGCCCCCCTCCTATGTGCAGGCCGAGGGCTCTGAAGCAGCCCAGTGGAAGCCGCTGCCGCTCCGTTCCTGCTGCCTCCCGCTGCTTCCTTGCCCTGGGAGCAGTTTGGCCGGACCTGCTCTTCTCCTCCCCAGTTAGCAAAATCCACTGACCTTTCTCTTAGCCTTTTTGTCTTGTGGCCTGATAAATGTGGTAACTGTGCCTCCAGTGCAGCCGATCTGCTCTCCTATAGACACGGCTCCCCGCCCAATGCTCCACGGCCTGAGACGGGGTTTCGCTGCGGCTCCCAGACTGCTGTAAAGAGCCCCTCCTGCTGAGCTGCCTGTAGCAACAGATGTGCTTTCTGTCTTGTGGAGAGTTTTGGAGCTTGAAAATCTGTTTAGAGTCCCATTTTATGAGTTTTTTAGCATGTTTGTGTGGGAGCAGTGGTGCTTTGCTGCTTCTACACCGCCATCTTGGCTCCGCCCCCCGCCAGCTTGTTTTGAGAGCCAAACGAGGGAGTCCTTGTAGAAATGCTTAGCTTGGTGTCTGGCACAAAGGAGTGTTGTTGTTGCTTGTCCTTGGTTCTCAAAGAGCTCTGCGCCATCAGGGAGATGATGCCCTGACTTGCAGTTCATTTGGATTGGAGGGAGGCAGGATTGTGCAAGGTCACCAGCCTCACTTTCTCCTCTAGAGCCATCTGGGTCCAGTGGCCCGATATTCCTCTGGACGACCGGAGATGACCCAGGATGCCCTGGGAGACCTTGGCCCTTGTGGGCTAAGCTAACTTAGAGTGAGGTGACGCCCATTCAGCCAACAGGCCTCTTCTCTCACAAAACCTTAAACCCAGGTCACTCTGGCACATAGTAGGGTCTTTATAAATATGTTTTTTCCACCCTTCCCTCTCATGTTTTCCTACTCAACAGGGAGCCTCGTGGCTCTCTCTTGCCTCGAGGATCAAATATAAAGTTTGTTGGGGGGGTGTTCATGGGTATTTTTTTGCATTTAACTCTTCCCAACCTGGCCCAGTCCTCCATTTTAATTCTCATTCCACATTCCAAAGGTCTTCACATTCTCTTGCCCTTTCTCTCTGTGCCACTCCACTCCCTTCAAACTCCCACCGCCATGCCTTTGTACTTGCCAGGCACAATGTACTGGCAGGAAGGCCCCTGCACTCCCCACTGGTGTCCGTTCCTTGGCTAGGCCCTCTCTGTGACGGAAGAAGCTGAAGAGCTTGGTGATGGAAATGGGATAGATTGACTCTGCCTAGCCCCAAGGATAAACCAAGGAATGCTGGGTCAAAGTTATGGAGCACTGGGGCTTGGTGGAAGGAAATACTTCCTAACAATCAGAAGCATTCCAAAGAGAGCCCAGCCACCCTGCTAGGTAGTGAGTTCCTCAAAGAGAGGCGGGTGGCCCCTGGCAAGGAATATTATTAGCCCCAGATAGCCTTGGAAGGAAGGTCCCTCAAATTCGTTAAGCATTCAGGGCACTAGACTGTGCAGAGGGGTGGGAGCGGGGTACAGGATGGGGGTCACCCCATCAAAGAAAGGGCCTTACAGTCCAATTTCTTCTCAGCTGCCATCCCTTCTCCTCCCTCCCCCCCAAACTCTGCAATTGCATTTTCTGTGCCTGTCTTGGTCAGGTCTATTGAGTAACAGAGAAACAGCTGACAGATGAGTCACAAGAAACAATGCCCAGGGCCATGCACGCTGACCTCTTTGGAAAGAAGATCAACTGCCTGGGGTTTGTCAGATAGTCAGTAAACATGCCCAAGTGTTCAAGGCAACATTAACCTGGCCAGGCTAAGTGGCTGCCCTTTGCCCTCTGCTCCCTTCCCAGCTCCCACCTGGGCTTTAGGGTGGGGCCGCCCTGAGGCAGAAGGGAGCAGGCCCCACATCTCTCAGGAGCATCACTCTTCTCTCTTTCTCTCCTGACACCACCCAGAACAGGAAAGACATGGCCTGCGGCTGGAGTCAGTTCCTTCAGACCAGGCCAGAGACAAGCTGCTGAGCACCCAGCTCACCGTCTGTCCACTTTACCTCCTCACATCCCGGGCATTAATTCTGACAATTTAAAACTCAGCCCCAGAGATCTGGGATCTCTCTCATTTGGGATCTCCCCCAGTGAGGCAGATTGCAGCCCATTCCAGCCTGCACTCCAATAAGGCGGTCCCATGGGGTCCACCCTGTGTGATGGAAATCTTCCTCAATGTTACTGTCAAACTGAATAATACTTTCCTCCTGGCAAGCCCACAAGGTGTTCAGGGATAGAGGGGCCCCAGGTACACATGGGACCCAGAGGCTCCCCCAGCTCACACAGCTAGTCAGATCAGTAAACACTTATGAAGCACCTACTACGTGCCAAGCATCAAGTCAAGCGTCAGGGGGGAAAGAAGGGCTAAAAATCACCTTCCCACATGCAAGAAGGTCCTGTGGTCAGGGGAGCTGGCAAAGGGGCAGGACACACCACCCCCACATTGGTCCCAAGATGAACACCTTCCCCAGAAATTCCTCGTAGTTCCCAAATCTCCAGCACTCCCCTGTGCCTCAGATCTTTTTTTTTTTTTTAAACAATGTACACTTTGAGAACATGGCATTTTACAAATGGAAAATCTCCTTTCCTACATGCTGGAAGGCAAGCTCCATGAGGGCATCCCTAGGGGTAGAAGGATAGGGGGAGAGGGGAAGGAGGAGGGAGAAGAAGTCTTTCCCAGGTCAGAGAGCAGGTGCAGTCCTGGAATTCCGGGGACCTTGAGGAATGAGTGCGAGGTGAGGGAGTGGTGGATGCTGGTCTGACAGCAGAAAGGAGGAGAGACAGAGGGTGACTGTTGAGGCGGTCGCTGAGACATTGTGTCTGGAGGGCCCAGGAAGTCTTCTTTTGAAGGCCTCCAGCATGTCTGTAGGCCACAAGGCAGGGGCAGGCGCAAGGGAGAGCAGACAGACAGACACAGACATCTGAATGCAATGTGCAGGACACATGAGGGGTGTCGGGGTGGGTTTCTTGGGCTTCTTTCTCCAGAGAGGTTGGGGGGAGTGGGAGCCCCTGGGGACTTGAGGAGGGAAGAGAAGATGTTTTCGAGGAGGAGGACTAAGTGTTCTAATATGGAGCTCTTACGAAGCAGGAGATCCTACAGTGAGAGCTGCCCTCTTGCATAGGCCCCTCGTTGGACAGATGACGAAACCCGGACCCAGGGAGACCCAAGCGCTTGCTCAATGCCACGTGACTGGACAATGACAGACTTGAACCCCAGGTACTCCAATGCCAACCTCACACCTTTGAGGGTTCAGACGCTGAGACTTTCACCAGCAAAGGTGAAGAAAAGAAAGGAAGGAGTTTCTAGGTGGCCCTCAGCCACCTAAAAGTTTCAAGTAAGCCCCTCCCTCTAATCCCCGTACAAAGAGGGAAGTGACTTTCTTTTGATCAAAGGGGACTGGCTAGTGCCAGTCAAAGGCACTTACTGGCTAGAGAGGCCTGCTGAGCCCAGGGAGCCAGAGTCCTGATTGGCCAACCATGACCCATATTGGCTAGGCCAGCCAAGCCCTGGCACTCCCCAGCTCTGGATGAGTGGGGTCATTAAGCACTTAAGACACCCTGCTGGGACTTCCCCCAGGCAGCCCTGGCCCAGGGTCACTGCACTGGGCAGCTACTGTCAGACCTCGATGACGCCTTCCCAAAGGCACTGATGAATGGCCCAGAGCTGCCCCTAGGCCTTCGACTTTGACTCCTGGGGTTTGTGTAGCCTACCCGCAGCTAAGTGTTGGGGGATTCCCTACCTTCCCAGGAGAACTCTGGGGAATCCGCCTAATTGAAAGGGCTCTGGGAATATCAGCAGAATTAGAATTAAAAAGCTCAGGGCTGAATACATCAAGCCCAGACCCACATGGAATTTAGCACAGCCGGAGGATGATGCCTGAAGCCTGGGGCTGGTGCTGGGCCTTGTCAATGCCTGACCAATTAGAGAGATGTCACACCTGGAGGAGGAGGTGTCTGGGAGCAGGGCTTTGAAGGACAGGGGGGTGCTTGAAGACAGGGATGGGCACAGCATGCTAGCTGGGGGATAGTGGAGGCAAGGCCTTGAAGGGAGACAGGGATAGTATCCATGGGACACACCCTGAGCATTGCCTTTGGGTCAAATTGAGGCAGGGGAGTGGGTGAGAAAGACACAAGGGTTTTCCTGACCCCCTCCCCATCAGCAGCTACTGCCTCGTATGGTTTGGGGAGATGGCAGCTAAGGGTCTTTCCGACTCTCAAAGTGTACGATCCTGTGTGGGGTTTTCATATATCCTAATATAGATGCTGTTTTCCCAGAGTGTGCTCTCCCCAAGAGCAAGGCTGACTTCATTTTG
Organism: Pseudocheirus occidentalis; assembly: GCA_028646575.1. Lineage (NCBI taxonomy): Eukaryota > Metazoa > Chordata > Mammalia > Diprotodontia > Pseudocheiridae > Pseudocheirus > Pseudocheirus occidentalis. Next base: position 324,215,224 of record CM053595.1, read on the forward strand.
TCTTTTGCCCTTAGCACCTGGCACGGTGCCTGGAGAAGGGGAGGCCCTTAAAAAGTACCAGGTTGGGGCTCCAGTGAAAAACTTCATACCCTACAAAGTTAATTTGATACACTCTCAGACTTTGTTAAAAAAAAAAAAAAGCCCTGAACTTAGAACATTTGACAGATAAGCACCAAGAGAAATATAAAGTATTTTTTTAAAACAAAGTCTGAGATACGCACAAGCGTAAAAACAAAGATCAGGAGTAGAACAGCTTTGGGGAAGTATGTGTCTATGTATGTATGCATGCATATGTATGCATGTGTGCATATGCATGCACATACATGTCTGTATGTATATGCATACATGTATGTGTGTATGTGTGCGTGTGCAGGTATAGGCACATGCATATATCTGGAGCTATGGGGAAACCTATGTAAGCTCTATAACAGCCTTGGGGCAGGGAGGGGAAGGGGGAAGAGCCCAGCAGAGCAGAGCAGAGCAGAGGAAGCCGAGGAGATGCAGACAGCTCTGAGCATGAGGTGCAGCGTCTCACACAGGCTTTCTGGAAGTGAGAAGTTACTGTTGCATGTTTTAAACCTTCTCATGCTCGGCCGTGCGCACGACCTGGTTTTTTTCTTTCTTAGTTTGGATTTAAGTTTATGACGTGTTTTCGTTTTTCTCTATTCATGTACTGGCATTTGTACTGAGTCCAACATAAAATTTAAAAAAGTACTTGCTCGCTTGACACCCATTTTACAAATGAGAACACTGAGGTCCGGAGAAAGTAAATAATAGAGGCGGTCACCATCTGAGACAGGACTGGAACTCAGGTCTTTGTGGCACCTAGTCCAGCCTTCCACCTCCCATGTCATCCTATGACTTGGGTCCCACCTCAACTTAATTGGTGTCAGAGAGGAGAACCGTCCCCTTGGTCCCAAAGCCAGGACTTGTAAAGGGGGGCTCCTTCCTGGGCTAGATCCCAGGAAATGAATGTCCTCTGACCCCTGGCTCAGGCCCTGACTGCTTTTCCCACCATGGGCCACACACTCAGTTATCTTTGTTCTTCAGGGCTGGGCCCCTGGCATAATTCCCCCTTCTCTCTCCAGGAGCCCAGTGGATTTCAGGTTCACCATGTCTCCCCTGAAACATGGCCTTCCCAGGTCTGTTCCCAAAGCCCCAGGACCTGCTTTAAGGGCTTCAGTCCCAGCTCTGAGTCTAAGGTAGGAAGGGACCTGTGGAGGTCATGTAGTCCAAAGTCTAACCTGATTAATTCACAGAGAGGGAAACCGAAGCCTGGGGCAGTGACCCAGAGCCAGGTCCTCTGACTCCTAGTTCAGAGACCTTTCTGCTGCTGGTTCACACACACACGCACGCACACACACACACACACACACACACACACACACACACACACAACCTCTCCTTCTAGACAGACATGACCTAAGATGCAAGCAGGCCTAATTATCTGCATGAACCTTCACTCCTGGCTAATGGGTAATAATTTATGACCTCCCCCTTATCAAATACAATGACACAGGTGGCTGAGAAACAGAAACTGAAGCAGGAAATTCCATTTTATTGATGAAGAATCTGGCTCAGGGACCACACCGTGGGGCGTGTGATCTCCTCAGCCTTTGGGAGCATGGCTGAGAACCAGCAAGTCCAAACAGTCTTTACTCAGCTGAGATTGCTGGACCAAAGTCCAGGCAAAAACACTCACTCAAGGTCCTCAAAGAGAGTCTGTAAAACATGTCTTAGAGACTATTTATTACCTCTTACTTTAGGCACAATTGGAACATTCTGGGTGACCTCAATTCCCAGTTCACGGAAGATTCCAAGGGGGTCAGGGGAGAGTGAATGGCAGAATGGAGAACTGGAAGGAGCCTCAGCAGCCATCACACATCCAATCTTTATCTGACTCATTCCCTGCCTTAGTGACGCCTCTCACAGTGCCGACCTCTGCATACCTGAGGAGCAGGCATCTACTTTTATCTCTGTCACTGATAAAAATACCAAACAGAGCAGATCTGGGGAACTTCACTGGAAACTTTCTAGTCAGATATCAGTTTGTGTGCTAGGAACTGTGCTAAGCTCTGGACATACAAAGAAAGGCAAAAGGTAGACCCTGCTTCCATGGAGCTTATAGTCTAATGGGGGAAGCAACATGAAGGTGACAAAGATCAAATGGGGATTATTTTAGAGAGCAGGCATTAGTATTAAGGAGATGCCTTCTTGTAGAGGGTGGAATTTTACCTTCAGGAAGCCAGGAGGCCAAGAAGAGGAAGAGGAAGAAGAGAAGTTCAGGCGTGGGGGACAGTCAGGGCAAACAGTAAGAATCAGAAGAGGAGTTGGTGTTTGAAGGGCAGAAGTAACAAGGCTGGAGTCACTAGATCTTAGGGAACATGAAGGGGAATAAGGCATAAGAAGACCAGAAAGGTAGCAAGCTTCTAGGTTATGAAAAGCTTTAAAAGTCAAACAGGATTCTCTGTTTGATCCTGGAGGCCACAGTAGGAGGGACCCTGTGCTTTGGGAAAAAAACACTTTAGTGGCTGAGTAGAGGATGGATTGGAGTGGGCAGGCAGACCCTGCAACTTCAATTGTAATAGTCCAGGTGTGAAGCACCAGGATGGGGGAGGGATCAGAAAAAAGAAGGGGACTTGTCCAGGAGATGCTGGAGAAGTGAAATCAATAAGAGATGGTTCAGAGGGGAAATCGACAAGGGATGCTCCAGAAGAGAAATTGACCAGAGGTGCTACAAAGGCGAAATTAACAAGAGATGATGAAGAGGTGAAATTACTAGGCTTTGGTACCAAATTGGGTGGGGTAGGGGGGTTGGGGTAGGGAGACAGAGATAAGATTTTAGGATGACTCCTAAGTTGGGAGCCTGAGACACTGGGAGGATGGGGGTGCCCTCAACAGTCATAGGAAAGGCACAATGGGGGAAAGATTGTGAGGGAGAAGATAATGAGTTCTGTTAGTTTAAGATTCCTACTCTAGAACCCACAACAATTTCTCTGATACACTGGAGGCAACTTCCAAATCTTGGAAGGCCCTGGCTCTGGCCACAGAGCCTGAGTTCCAACAGGCTCTCTCCCATGCTTCCTTGGTCATCCTGGGGACAAATTACACACGCTATTCCAAGCATGGAGAGGCACACCTATGGAGGTAGAATGGAGATGAATTCTTGGGCACGGCCACCCTCAAAAAGAGAAAATGGACACCATGGGTGCTAAGAATCCCTCAATTTTCGGCAGTCTATAAACAATAACTCAGAATGTAAGCTCCTTGAGGGAAAGGACTCTTCACTGATTCTTTTTAACTTCAGTTCATAGCACAGTGTCAGGCAAGTGTCAGGCAAGTAAGTGCATAATAAATGCTTATTGAATGAATGAATTTTGTTACTCTGCACAGGTTTGTTGCTTCTTTTAATTATTGGAGGATGTGAACTTCACCAATGTTAACGTTTTCATGGTAAAGGACATCAAATGATAAAGGGTCACCTATGATGAAGAGAAGGGAAGGAGTGAGGCTCTCACCTTGAACACCTGGCAGAGTTGACTTCTTTGTCTGCCCAAATGGGAGCAGGAACCTCATTTCAGAGACATTCCTCATGTTACCTAGTTGTGCTCAGGATGAGGAGAAGCAATAAGGCCATGAATTATAATTATGTTAGTATGAATAATAACAACAAAATATCTAGCATTTATATAGCATATTAAGGTCTGGAAGGAGCTTTTTGAAAAGAGATTCTCATCTGATTTTCACAACAGCCCTGGGTGGTAGGTGCTATTATTACCCCATCTTACAGATGGGCAAACTGAGGTAAACAGAAGTAAAGTGATTTACCCTGACTGGCACATCTTGTAAAATGTCTGGGGGCAGAGTCTGAATTCAAGTCATCCTGCCTCCAGGTTCTGTGCTCTATACTCTGCCACCTGAATGCTAAATGATTCAACCAAATGCATTTTAGACACCTTTCAAAATTGATGTATTCCTTGGCTGGCACTGCCACCTGGTGGCACTGCTATCTCCATTGTTTTCTAGGGCACCACCATCCTCCCAGTCCCTCAGGCTCCAAACCTCAGCCTCACTTTGGTCTCTTCTGTTTTCTTCACCCCCCACGGGCCCCTTTATCCCTAAACTACTCGAGGGCCAGGTCCTATATCAAGCTGATTTGCTCACAGCATCTCTGATGTGGGGTCTCTGTTCACTCAGATGGTGACCACCCTACTTCAGGCCCCCTTACCTCTTGCCTGGACAATCACCCTGTGTCAAGTTCTGGGGATACAAGACGTGTAAAAACAGTCTCTGCTTAAGGAGATCCCAATCTACTGGGGAAACGCACTTTAGCCAGGACACATTGAAGACAACTCAGAGGGAAGACACTAGAATTAAGGTGGGGTTTGATCTGGGACCTGAAGGAAGCCAGGAGGCAGAGAGGAGGAAGGAGAGCCTTTCAGATGCTGGGTGGTGGGAGAATGGCCATTGACTAGCTCCAGAGGCTAGAGACTCTCAGAAGGGGACCGAGGGCTTCCCCAGACTGCCCCTGGGGCCTGTGATGTAGAGGAATTGTGGGTCTAGGGTCAGCAGAAGTGAACTCACCTGAGAGTGAGTGAGTGAGAGACAGAGAGAGACAGAGACAAAGACAAAGAGACAGAGATATACATACATATATACATGCATATATATATACATACATACATATATATATATATATATATATATATATATGGAGAGAGAGAGACAGAGACAGAGACAGAGAGACAGAGAGAGACAGAGAGACAGAGAGACAGAGACAGAGAGAGAGACAGACAGAGACAGAGAAAGAAAGAGAAAGAAAGAGAGAGAGGCAAAGAAACAGAGAAACAGACACAGAGAAAGTGTGTATGTGAGTGTGTGAGAGAGTGTGTGTGTGTGTGTATGTGTGTGTGTGTGTGTGTGTGTGTGTGTGTGTCTGGGGGTAGGGGCATGATTGCCAGTGCACTCTTGGGCCTTGGGGGCACTTGCACACTCCACCTCCTTTTCTAAACCTCCTTTGTGAGGGGCTGCCAGGGTTCTCTTCTTTCTCAGCATGATAGAAGCAGAGGACCCTGGCTGGTTGTTGAATCAGGCTAAAACCTGGCATCTTGACCTTTTTCTGTGACTTTGGGCCCGTATGACTTGACCAGGGTCCTTGCCCTCACTTCCAGGATTCTTCCCCCTTCTCAGTCCTGCTCCCTGACCCCGCCCTTCTACCCCAGACCCTTTCTTCCCCCCTCTCTGCCCAGCCCTAGGGTTATTTGCATTCAGGCCCCTCCTCCCTTTCCCCACTTGGGCGGGCTCTCAGTGAGCCTTTGTGGACTCAAATTGGGAAGGTGTTTGAAAGGGGCTTGTGCCTGGGAGGGGCCCCAGGCTTATGAGGGCTGGTCCCTTACCCTGTGGGGGCCTCAGTTTCTCAGTGTGTAGAAGGTCTTTCTGCACCTTCTTGGATGTTAGTGATAGGAGGACGCGGTGTGATGCGGCCATCTTCCCTCCCACAGGTAGGCACACACCTGGGCATCCTCAGAATAATGACGTCCCTCTCCCTTCTCCCCCTTCATGCCCCAAGGGAGCCTGAGAAGGCCAAGCTGAGCTGGAGCAGGCTCCCAGGGTCCAGTCAGGTGCTTCTCTCCTCTGCTGATGGGCCCGTGGGCTGGGAGGAGGCTTGCAGGGATTAAGGATCCCTCCACCCCCCCCCCCCCCCATCCCTTCCCCACAGCTGGCCCAGGGAGGAGCTCTCCCATCTGCTGCATGGATTCTCTTCTTTCTGGGGAGGGAGTTGAGCCCCAAGAAGGGAAGAGACAGCCTGTGCCCACCAACTGCCGTAAGTGCACCCAGAGTTTGGGTGGTGGGGGAGCTCTGCACCCTCTGTGCAGCCCGGCCCCTGGCCTTTCCTGCACATCCACCCTAGGGCCCCCCTGTGCCCGCAGGCCCTCCCCAAGCCTGCCCCTCCCCTGCCCCATCATGGCAGTTTCTCTGGTTTGCCTTTTTATAATGAATTCTCCTCTCCCTCATAGTGGAGAAACCCCTCTTCTCCCCTCAGTCCTTTCAACCCCCCCATTTACCCCTTTTTCTAAAAGAGACTTTCTTTTCTCATCCTTTCTCTTCCTTTTTGTCTGTTCTAGACTCATTCTTCGGGGCCTGCCTACCTGTATTTACTCTTTGCTCTGTATTCTCCCCAGAATTAAAACTTCTAAGACCTGTGCTGGCATTTCCCTCTTCTAAAGAACAGCCAGCTTTTATGAGGCACCTTCAGGTCCCGTTCCATACTCACAACAACCCTGAGAGGCAGGGGCTACTATGATCTCCAATTTACACATGAGGAAGCTGAGGCAGGCAGGTGAAGTCACACAGCTAGTATGTGCCTAAGGCTAATTTGAACTCCGCTCTTCCTGACTCTTAGCTCAGCTCTCTATTCACTTTGGATAGAAGTATTATTGTCCCATGGTAGAAATGTTCCTTGTCTCTCACGGTGCAGTTCATAACCATCTTGCCTTTGCCCTTCCCAAGATCCTTTCCCCCATTTGCCAGGGGTCCATGTGCCCCTGCCCAGAAAGGCCATCCCCCATTTCCCTTCTCTTGAACGCTGGCTGGGGTCACCAGGCATCCCTTGGACCAGCTGCCTGAGCTTTTCTCCTCCCCTTCCTCCAGCCTCTGTCCCCCACCTGTGGTCCTGTAAGCCCCCTTCTTCCTGAAAGACTGAGGGAGCCATTTTCTCTTCATCATCATCCATCATTGACTGGAGGGGGCACCATCTACATTCCCCTCTCTCTTCTTCCTTCCCAACAATGCACAATGGAGCGGATGGGGGAAGGGGTCTGGGGGTGGAGGCCTCTTTCTTCTCCATTAGTTTTCCACTTAAACTCTCCTTTCAGCCTTGTCCCTTTGGGGAGTCCTAGAAACCCCCAACAGTGCCTCGGGTGGTTGTTTATAACCCCATGGGGATCTTCCCTTTTCTGCTTTTTTCCTAGCATAATTTATTTTGTTATTTGTGGTTCCTTGTTTGCTGTGTTTGTCAAATCTAGTTGACAAGCATTTATAGTGTACCTACTGTATGCATATGTACTGTGGACGGTCCTCAAACCCATGGGTAAGTTAGAGGGTATGTACCCCCAGCATGTGAAGACCACCCCAGGCAGAATGGGTGGATGAGAACAATTTGTTCCAATGGCAGTGGAGGCTGAAGCAGAGCTTGGTCAGACATCTGAGACACCAAGTCCAACAGTCAGCCTGACTTTTGTCTTGTTTCTGGACTTGAGAGACTCTGGAAAAGAGAAGGAAGCTGACAGCTTTGCGTATTGACTTAAATCCAAGTCATGAGCAAGTCAAGATGTTCCCCTAAGACACTGGTTCTCAACCCTCCTAATGCTGCGCCTCTTTAATACTCGTATGTGGGCGTATCTGCATGTGGGCAGACCCACCTGGAGACCTATAGAGGAGTCGTGTCTCAGTTACTAAGACCATCAGAAATGTGTTTTCTGATGATCTCAGGCGACTCCTGTGAAAGGGTTATTTGACCCCCAAAGGGGTCGCGACCCACAGGTTGAGAACTGCTGCCCTAAGATGTCATTGGTCTTTGAAAACGAAGGACCAAGCACCACCACCTACCGTGTGCCAGGAACTGTGTTAAGTGCTAGAGATACAGAGAGAAGCAAAACCAAATGAAATCCAAACAAGACATGGACAGAACCAACCATTTTATTTCTTACATTATGGGGCCCAGGTTTTCTGACTTGTCTGGGAATGAGTCCTTTATCCTTGACTTGTCTCTCTCTGTCCTGTCTTTGGGATGGACTAGTTTTGCCTTTCTAGAGCTCCTATGTTCTTTTGTTTGTTTGTTTTAGAGGGGAGAAGACCAGGCAATTGGGGTTAAGTGACTTGCCCAAGGTCAAACAGCTAGAGAGTGTTAAGTGTTGGAGGTCGGATTTGAACTCGGGTTCTTCTGACTTCAGATCTGGTGCTCTATTCACTTCACCACCTAGTCACCCTATGTTCTTTTAAGAGAATTGATTCCCTTCCTTCTCCCAGATTGTCCTTAAGTTCTGTGAATTTCCATCCACAATCAAGTTCTCTCTTGGTTTCTTTGGGGGAGATTTGACACCAAGGACACAAGTTTTTCTCTTCTGCCCATTATTTCCACTGTGCAGTCCATAATTTCTGCTTTCACGATTCTTGTTCCTCAGCCCGTTGTGGAACAGCCTGCTGTGGCTCCACACTCTCTTGGAGATCCCCAGGGTCCTCTGCCTTTTCAGGTGTTTAATTTTCCTATATCTTGTCATGGTTATGGATATCTGGGCTCTTTTCCCTGATCTGAAGGCCATAAATATTCCTGTCAACATCTTCACCATTGCTTGGGGTCTTTAATTAGTAAGGTCAGCCTTCTTTTCCTCTTTAATAGTTCCTGTTTACTTTTGATGTTTCCCCCAAAGCCTAGACCTCAAAGATGTCTCGCCTCACATCAGGCCATCTGCTTTCTGCCTCAAGGAACATCCTGGCAGGGGAGGCTCAGAAGGGGCCTCAGCTGGGTGCCAGGTGCCTTTCCTTCATGCTGGTGGAGCCCCCCCCCCCATACCAGCTACTGTCCCCATTCTCTGGCTGAGCACCTCTGCAGCAGCTTGCTACAGGCTGGTCCCCCTGGGTAGAACAAGCTTCCTGCTTTCCTGCACCTTTACCTCTAGGTTGCAGGGAGGAGGAGAAGGGGGACACCAGTTGAAGTCTGTCACTCGTTGCCTTGAAATGGTGGGGTGAGGGTGTGTGTGGCAGAGACTGGAGAAGTAAGCCTGGGACTAGGCGAGTGGATGTGGGAACACAAGTCCCTGGGGCCCCCTGTGCATCAGGGCCAGAGCATGGGGGCAGCAGGGAGTGGGGCACTGAGGGAGCTTGTATCCTCGTCCTCAGATCTTCTGTGGTGAGGTCTGAAAAGTTGTGAGAGTTGTAGTTCTTCATTGTACTGGTTGTGTTGAAGGCAGATATTCAGACTCTGGGCTCAGCCAGGGATGCTTCTCGGTCTTCTGGACATCACCGAGAAGGGATCCCATTTTTATGGACCCCATTTTTATGGTAATCCTGTTACAAGGGACTAGCTCCAGAGTCCAAGACCAATTTGATAGTTGGAAAGAACTATAACCAATCAGTAAGCAAAAGAGAAGCCTTACTAAGACATGGTAAGACAACCTGTGACTAAAGATGAATAATGAGGAGGAGGAGGGCCATGGTAGTGGCCCCCCTCCCCTCTGGGACAGCTTTCAGTCTTGAGCTCTTCCTGAAATTCTTGGACATTTACTAGCTGTGTGACCCTGGGTAAGTCACTTAGCCCTGTTTGCTCACCTGTAAAAATGAGATGGGGAAGGAGATTGCAAAACCACTCCAGTATTTCTGCCAAGAAAACCCCAAATTGACCTTGCCCGGGGTCACCCAGCTATTGTGTGTCTGAGGCCAGATTTGAACTAGAAGAGGAGTCTTCTTGACTCCGCAGTGATGGAGCTAGACAAAAGAAGGGGGGCTGGAGCAAGCTCCTCTGCTGTTGATTTTTCTGTAAGTTCACAGCCACTATCACTGGAGAGCCCAGCAGAGCACTCTACAAAGCTGCGCAGAGAGCCGCACACACCTTACCTCATCTGATTCTTGAAACAAGCCCGCAGGGCAGGTGCTGTCACCATCCCTGCTCTTTACACGGGGGATCTGGGAGGAGGAGGAAGGAGTTCAGTGACCGTCCAGTCACACAGCCAGCAAGAGTCTGAGGTCAGATTGGAACTCGAGTCTTCTGGCTCCTGGTACAGCACCGTGCCACCCACCCCCTTCCTCCTCTGTGAAATAAGGAGGCTGGGGCTTAATGCCCCCCAGTTGTCTTCTAGTTCTAGAACTGATTCTGTGCTTTGCTCAAGTCTCTTCCCTCCACTTTGCCAGTGTATGTTGTATCCCCAAGGGCAGGGATGATTAGGGTTTGTCTCCAGAGGGCTTAGCTTGGTGCTTGGCATGTAACTGCTTCACGTCCAATTTATAAGTGACTGCATATACTTATTTACAAAGCTATTTCTGTCTTCCCACCCTTCCCTTCTCATTAGGAATTAAGTTCCAACTGGGACACTAATGCATTGTTGGTAGAGTTGTGAACGGAACCAACCATTCTGGAGAACAATTTGGAACTACGCCCAAAGGGCGATAAAACTGTGCCAGCCCTTTGGCCCAGCAATGCACTTGCTAGGTCTACATCGCAAAGCGATCAAAGGGAAAAGGACCTGTTTGCACAAAAGTATTTGTAGAAGTTCTTCTTGTAGCGGTTGAGAATTGGACAGTGAAGGGATGTCCATCGCTTGGGGAATGTGATGGTGATTGAATATTACTGTGTTGTGAGACAGAACAAGCAGGATTAATTCAGAAAAGCCTGGAAAGACTTCTGCGAGGTCAGAACCAGGAACGCAGCTTACACAGTGATATCCAGTGATGGACTGTGAATGGGTTCGCTGTCTTCAGGAATACAACGATCCAGGACAATCCCAGAGGCCTCGGGATGAAGCAGAAGATGCTCCTCCAGAGGAAGAGCTGGCAGTGACTGAATACAGAGTTCTGAGGCTGGCTAGGCTTTCCTTCTGCCTTTTCGAGTCTTCTTGTATAGAAAGACCACTATGGAAACGTTTTACATCACTGCTGTTGTATGACCCCAGATCTGATTGCTATTGTGTTGGGGGAAGGGGGCGGAATGTTGAACTCAAAACTTAAAAAATGTTAACGATTTTAAAAAAGAAAATAAGTTCCTCGTTAGAAGCCTGGCACAGACAAAGGCAGCAGAGCTGTTGGTCGGTGTGCTGGCAGAATGATCTGATGAGGCAGAGGTGGGACGCCTGCATCCCAGGCAGGGGATACGGACAGGGCAAAGGCGGGGAGGCAGGAGACAGAGCCCAGTGTAGGCTGGGGGCTGGTTTGGGGTAACCTGTCTGGATCTGGAGTCCGGACAATTGGGCTGGTCTTCAGGCTCTGCCCCTTGACCCTAGCTCCAGGATGCCACCCCCCCCCCCCACTCCATCTTCCCCATCCTGTGCCCCCGGTCCTCAGGAGAATCTCCTGCATCAGGACTGTGAGGCGGATCCTCCTCCTCTGCCCCGCCCTCTTCGGGCCTGCGCAGTCCCATGGCAGCCCCACGCGCATGCGCCGCAGGCCTTCCGCTTTGCTCTATCCCTGGGCAGCCATCTTGGGCCCCGACGACGGAGAAGAATTGGCCTTTGGGTGAGGTCGGGCCTAATGGAGATAAGGGGCGCGGCTGGTGGGGCCCCCCTTCTTCCCCACACCTTGCTCCAGGTAGACCCCGTGCCTCCATTTCTCCAGCTGGGTTGGGATCTCCCCCACTTTGGGCCTGTGGTGGGGGCCCCCTCCCCCGCCTCTTGGCCGACCTTTTACCTTTGTAGCCCCTCCCCCTCCGTGGGGGGAGGGGGCGGGGCCCACCCTGACACCCCCCCCCCCCCAGGGCCTGGAGCTGCTCTTTCTGCTGCTGCTTCTGCCCTGGCTCTGTCCCGGGGTTGGGGCCGGGGCAGGGGGTGGCGGGGAGAGGTCACTGACCCCCTCACAGTGGGAGGTGAGCTTTTGGATGGGCCTGACAATGCCCGGCCTTTGCCACATGTGGGGGTTGGTTGGGACATAAGGCCCCGCCCCTCCCTTCCACCTCGCCCCTCCCCTCCCCCCTCCCTTCCACCTAGCCCCTCCCCTCCCTCCCCTCCCTGTCCAGCTTTCCTGGGATCTTTTCTGCTGCTCCACAGAAACCTTAAGGCGGGAGTTAGTTGCGAGAAGCCGGGGCAGAGCTGCCCCCTTTAACAGCCGCTGGTCGGCCGGTCGTGCCTCTAGATGAGCCATTCCGACCCGTTAGTATGGATTGGCCTTCTTGGCTTGTTTTCATGCCTTTCAATTGAGCTTTAGGACGCACGTTTGAAAAGCTGTTTATTTCGACTTGTTGTGTAGTATGAAAAACGGATGACTTTCTCAATTTTAAAACGATTTTTCTATTTAACATTTTGAATGCTTCTTTCCCTCAAATATTATGAAGAGGCGGCTAGGTGACACAGTGAATAGAGCACCAGCCCTGCACTCAGGAGGACCTGAGTTCAAATTCGGCCTCAGATACTTAACACTAGCTGTGTGAACTTGGCCAAGTCAACTAACCCCAATTGCCCAGCCTTCCCCCCCTCCAAAAAGCAATAAAAAAAGGAAAAATCAAATATCACCAGTAAAATTTAAAAATATTTGCAATTTCTTCCTGTTTTAATTCACTGCACCAATTCCACAGATTTTTTTTTTTAAATGTGAAGTCACATAAGACATTTCCACATTAGTCTTGTGGGGGAAAAAGCCCTGAAAAATAGGGAAGATCTTCTTCAATATACAGAGTCTGTCAGTTTCTCTCTCTGGAGGTGGAAAGCATTTTTCATTAGGTCCTTTGTATTGATGTGAGTAGCTAGGTCTTTCACAGTTGGTCACTGTTACAATGTTACTGTGCACAGTGTTCTCCTGGTTCTGCCCATTTCACTTTGTATCCGTTTGTACAAGTATTTGCAGGTTTTCCTGAAACCCTCCCTTTCCCCATCTCTTAGAGCATGATAGTATATGATATAGTATTTCATCCCAATCATACACCACCACTTGTTCAGCAGTTCACTGATTGGTAGGCATCCCTTTAGGTTTCTATTCTTTGCCACCACAAAAAGAGCTGCTGTAAATATTCTTGTAAATGGGTCCTTTTTCTTTGACTTCTTTGGGATACAGACCTGGTAATGATATTACTTGGGTCACAGGGTATACGAAACTTTGTAGTCTTTTGATACGTGTGAGGTTTGTATTGCAGAATTATTTTAATTTTCATTTTTCTAATCAGTAGTGATTTAGAGCATTTTTTCATATGACTTTCTTCTTCTGAAAATTGTTTATAGCCTTTACCTTTTATTAGCTGGGAAATGACTCATAAATTAGGCACATTTCCTTATATATTTGAGACATGAGATTTTTATCAGAGAAACTTACAATAAAAGTTTCTCCATAGTTTCCTGCTTTTCCTTCAGTATTGGCTACTTTGGTCTTGTTTGTGCAAACCCTTTTAATTTCATTTAATCAAAATCGCCCATTTTACCTCCCATGATTTTTTCCTTTCATTTGGCCCTCAACTCTTACCCTGTCCATAGATCTGCCATTTTTCCATGTTCCCCTAATTTTCTTTTATTGCCCCTTATGTCTAAATAATGCATCCATATTGATCTTAAATTGGGGTATTGTGTGAGATGTTGATCTGTGCCTAGTTTCTGTTAGAGGGATGAACAGTTTTCCTAGCAGTTTTTGCCAAATATTATCCTTCTGATAGCTTGGATCTTTGGATTCATCAAATACTAGGTAACTTTGGTCATTTACTTCTTTGTGTTGTGTACTCAACCTGTTCCACTGACTCCCCACTTTTATTTATTCCCAAGGACCCCATTGTTTTGATGATAATCACTCTGGGAGATCTGGTACTTCTAGATTGCCTTCCTCCATTTTCCCCCATTGATATTCTTGACCTTTTATTTCTTTATATGAATTTTGTTATTTTTTTTCCTAGCTCTTTGAAATAGTTCTTTGGTAGTTTGATTGGTATGATGTTGAGTGAATAAATTAATTTAGAGAAGCACTGTCATTTTTATTATATTGGTTTGGCCTAACCATGAGCAAGTGATATTTTTCCCATTGTTTAGCCTAACTTTATTTGTGTGAAATGTTTTCTGATTGGGATCATATAGTTCCTTTCTGTGTCTTGTCAGGTAGACAAGACACAGTTATTTTATACTGTCTGTAGTTATTTTAAATATAATTTCTATTTCTCTTCTCTTCTGGGTTTTGTTTAGTAATGCCAATGATTTTTCTGGTTTTTTTTAATATCCTTCAACTTTGCTCAAGTTCATTATTTCAAATGGTTTTTTAGTTGATTCTCTAGAATTTTCTAAGTATACAGTCATAACATCTGCAAAGAGTGATGGTTTTGTTTCTTCACTGCCTGCTCTTATTCCTTCTGTTTCTTTTTCTTCCCTTGTCATAGTTAACACGGTGACCGTGGGCAGCTGTGCTTAGCCACCTTGATCTTCTTGGGATTTCCATTGTAGAGAATGCTCGCTGATGGTCTTAGATAAATGCTCCTCATCATTTTAAGGAGAGCTTCGTTTATTCCTATGCTCTCTAATGTGGCTTTTTACAGTAGTGATGAGTATTTGTGTCAAAAGCTTTTTCTGCATCTGTTAATATAAGCATATGATTTTTGTTTTTGTTATTGATGCGATCAGTTATGCTGACAGCCAGCCTTGCGCTCCTGGTATAAATCGTGCCAGGTCAGTGTGCATGATCTTTGTGATATATTGCTCTAATCTTTTTCTAGGTGTTTTATTTAAAATTTTTACATCCATATTCATTAGGGAGATTGGTTTGTGGTTTTCTTTCTGTTTTCTCTCTCCCTGGTATAGGTGTCAAAAATATATTTGTGTCATGGAAGGAATTTAGTAGGATTCCTCCTTTATTTTTCCAAATTTTATTTTATTGTTTGCTAATCTGGGTAATTTATGTTTTTGTAGATATTCATTTATTTCATTTAGATCTGTCAGTTTCATTGGAATGTATTTGGGCAAAATAGCTCCTAATAATTGCTTTAATTTTATCTTGATTTTTTTTTAAATGGAAGGGGTGTGAAAGGGATGTCCTGAAACAGAGCGGAAAAGAGAAGAAGAATTGGGGGGGGGGAATCTTAGATAAAAAGATTTCATTCTTTTTCATTTTTGAAACTTAACTCCTAGTTTTTATTATTTCCATGGTTTTTTTACTTTCAGTTTTATTACTTTTTCCTTGGAATTTCTAGATTTCCAATTTGGTATTTAATTGGAGATTTAAATATTTTTCTTTTTAAAAATTTGCATGCCCCATTCATTGATCTGCTCCTTCTTTCATTCATTGATGGAAATATTTAGAGATTTAAATTTTCCATTAAGTAATGTTTTGGCTACATCCCACAAATTTGTGTGTCATCACATTGTTGTCATTTTCTTTAATTACATTACTGATTGTCTGTGATTTGTTCTTTGATCCACTCAGTCTTTGGTATTAGTTTTTTTTGGTTTCCAATGAGTTCTTATGCTGTGCTTCCAAGAACCTTCATCGAGTATAATTTTTATTGTGTGATGGTATCTAACTCTTCGAATATTATCATTATCTTAACTTCTTTTTTATTTTATAGTTAGATCCATCCAGATTGGGGAAAAATGTAAATTGAGGTTCCCCGACTAGTATAGTTTAGTAGATTTTTTTCGTCATGTAACTCATTTGGCTTTTTTTCCCTCAAGAGTTTCAGTGCTCTGCCATTTGGTCCATGTATCCTGCTACTGCTTCATGGGGAGTCTCCCAGAATATGTCTTTAACCCTTTTCTCTTAGTTCCTTTCCTTCCTATTTCTGTATTGGATAAGATGAATTTCTTATTTTTTTAGTTTCAGGACCTTCCTCTTTCACACCCCTTCCATTTCTTATGAGAATATCCCAACATACTTGTCCCATATCTGTGCCCTCTGTTCATGTAACCTTCTTTTTTTTTAGCCTAAAATGATAAAAGTTCTTAGGAGTTACTTGTATCATCTTCCTATATAGGAGTATAAACAGTTTAACTTTATTAAGTCCCTTATGATTTCTCTTTCATGTTTACCTTTTTGTTCTCCTTTTGAGTCCTGTGTTTGTCAGACGTTCTGTTCAGCTCTGGTCTTCTTATCAGGAATGCTTGCAAGTCCTCTTTCTTTTTTGTATTTTATTTATTTTTTAAAATTGATTTGTTTGTTTACTTTTAGTTTACAAGATTCAGTTCCACAATTCCTTGAGTTTCAAATTTTCTCCCCTTTCTTCCCCCCCTCACTGCCCACCATGGCGGTGTCCAATCAAGTACAGGATCCGCAAATACTTTCACATTGGACGTTAGTCTGGTTGTATAGAAGGGTTGTAACCAGTGGAGCGGACAATGGGAAAGAAGAAACAAAACCAAATATGGAAAAGAATGAGAGCATGTAGTTTGCTTCAGTCTCCATTTAAACTCTGGTCTTTCCAGATCTTTCTCTAAATGTAGATATATCCTTCCATCTTGAGACTTGTATAAGTTGTCTTATAACTAGAGTCTAGTTTATCAAAGTTGGTCATCACACATATGATGTGTCTGTGATTGTATATGAGTTTCTCCTGGTTCTGCTCTTCTCACTTAGTATCAGTTTGTATAAGGCTCTCCAGGGACATATGAAGTCCATCTCCTCCCCATTGAAAGTCCTTTCTTTCACTAAATATACTTTTTTTCCCATTAGGATTACACTCAGTTTTGCTATGAGAATTATTTTTGTTGTAATGTTGACTCCATGCTGACACCTGTACTGCTCTGTACTGCTTTATTGTGGTAGCTGCTAAATCTGGTGTGATTCTGATTATTCTTGAGTTATGGGAATGATTTTTTAAAAAAAAATCTACAGTATATTTTCCTTACCAGGAGTTCTAGAATTTCGCTACATTCCTGGGACTCTGCATTTTGGGGTCTTTTTGAGGAGGCGATTGGTGTATTCTTTTAATTTCTACTTTGCCCTTTGGTTTGAGGATGTCTAGAAAGTTTTCCTTTATAATTTGTTGAAATATGTCTGGGCTCTTCCTTTTTATCAGGTATTTTAAGTAGTCCAGTAATTGTTAAATTCTCTCTCCTTGATATATTTTCTAAGTCATCTGTTTTTTCCAGTGAGGTAGTTCACATTTCCTTCTATTTTTCTTACTTTGTTTTATTGTCTCATGAGGTCATTAGCATCCAGCTGACCAGTTTTAATTTTTAAAGAATCATGTAGGTATTAAAACTATTTGCATCGATAAGAAGTTTGTCAGGAATTTTTTATTTTACCAAAGATTTTCGATAACATTGGAATTAATTCTTCCTTAATCGTTTGGTAGAGTTCACTTGTAAACCCATCTGGTCACGGTTTTATTTTCCTCTTAGGGACCATGTTTATGTTCATTATTTTATTTTTCTGCTTTCATCAGTGAGGTTTTATACCACTTTTACCAAACTCTTCTCTTAACAATTTTCTTGTATGCTGTCGTTCTTGGACCAGTTTTTCCTTTACTGCACTTACTTGATTTTAAAATCTTTTTTCTCTTAAAATAATTATATATACATATATATAATTTTTTCTTTAGCTCTTCCAGGAATTCTTATTGGGCTTGTGTCTAATCACATTTTTTTTTCTTTTGGCTTTTGCTTGTAGATGTCTTTCTCTGAATTTTTGTCTTGAGCTTCCTTGTTACCACAGAAGCCTTCTTCTGGTCTATTTGTTCAGGTTGTTCTCTGTTCACCTGGGTGGGGGGGGGGAAGAAAGGGGGATGTACACAGTAGGAAATGGCTACTCGGAGCTTCAGTGGTTAGTTCTGATGACCTGCATGTTTTTGATACTTATAAGATGGTGAAATCTGGGGAGTGTCCTGGGCACTATCCTGTTCTGTGCTCTGGAATAGTTTGAGATCTGATACTGCTGTGCCCCATTCTCTCAACTTTTTTTTTTTGGAGGGTGGAGGGCAGGGCAGTTGGGGCTAAGTGACTTGCCCAAGGTCACATGGCTAGTTAGTGTTAGGTGTCTGAGGTTGGATTTGAACTCGGATCCTCCTGACTGCAGGGCCAGTGCTCTATTCGCTGTGCCACCTAGCTACCCTCCTCATAACTTTAATCAAAATTTTTCTTGCTCTCGACATTTATTTTTGTTTCTTCGTATATTTTTCTCAGCAGCTCACTAAAGTAGTCTTTTGGTAGTTTGGCACGGAAGTACCTTGATGACTAACTTGATTTAGGCCGTATTGTCATCTTTATTACATTGGTACAGATGAGGAATTCCTGCCACTCCGCTTAGGGTTTCTTTAGGTTTGTTTAGTGTTTCATGGTTGTGGTCTTTTGGCCGACCCCTTATTGCTTTTTCCTATGCAGTACTTACATTTTCTATTTTTTTTCAGCCTTTTGATTTTTGTTTTGAAATATCTTTTTGTCTCATGGATTTCCCGGCTTCTGTTTGGATTGTTCTCATTCTGGGAGCTTCCTGTTTCCAGGGAGTGGCATTGTGTCTGCTGCGCCACCCAGCAGCTGTGGAAGACTCTGTCCTTGGTGCCCTGGCTCCTTGCAGAATGGCTCTCAGCCCTGTGCTTTCATACCCCCTTCCCAGGGGATTTTGGATGTAGCATGATCTCCTCTTTGAGATACATTGTTTCTCTTTCCCATTGTGGCATCTTGATGACATCCTTCCTTTTTGTACCTGTAAGTTCCTCATTAACTACATGCTGTCCTGTTGCACTCTCTGCTGACTGATACTCTTGACAAATTTTTAAAGATACTCCATCCAATTGCATGTTTCTTTACCTTGTGACAGTTTGAATCTGGGTACTAAGTTTTTCACAGGAACCACGGGGGTCATTGAGAGTTTTGTGCTTCCTCAAGGCAGTCCTCCAGCACTTCTCTCTTCTTAGCTACAGGTTCATGTGTCCTGTCTGCCCCAAGTATGCACCCGATGGATGAGCTCTGTAGAGTGGATTGTCCATCTGTCCATTTGGACCGCAGTCTGAACAGTTAATTCTCATGGGTCTTTCTGGTGTGGATGCTCCGGCCAAATCCTTTCCCTCATTAGAAGTCACTTCTGGGAAGCTCTGTAGTGACCCGGGGCTCGATGTGCTTAGCACTGATCCCTCCCCTCCCTCCACTCCCATCTTGTCTTGTCTTTTTTCTCTTAATCTACATTTTGTGGGAGGAGTCTGATTTTTAATCCATTCTGCCTTCTGTTTCCATTCTGTGTCCAGATCTATCCCATTCACATTCAGAGTTATAATGACTAGTTGTGCATTTCCCTCCATCCTATTTTGTATCACTATTTGTCCTTCTCTTTTCCCCCTAAGTCTCCTTGAATGTCTAATTCCCTCCCTTCTAAGAATCTCAAAATAATAACATACTTAAGAGTAGTAAATAACATTTTCCCATATTAAGTAAACATTTTGACCTTATTAAATCCTTTAATATTTACTTTCTTATGTTTCTCCTGAATCTAGTACAGCGATTCTTAATCTGTAGGTCACGACCCTTTCACAGGGGTCACAGGGGTCATCTAAGACCATTGGAAAACACATATTTCTGATGGTTTTAGGAATGGAGAGGCCGGGTGGGTCCGCCCGTGCAATCATTACTAAAGGGTCGGGGCTTTAGGAAGGTTGAGAACCGCTGATCTAGGAGGTCAAATTTTCCATTCTGTTTGGGTCCTTTCTTCACAATACTTGAAAGTCCTTAGGTTACTAATTTTTTTTTTCCATTCAGGATTGCTTGGCCAGGTAAGTTATTTGTGGTTACAAGTTCAGCTTCTTTTTTCTTCAGAATAAAATATTTTATGCCCTTTGATCTTTTAATGTAGAAATTGTTAAATCTGTAGCTCCACCGTATTTAAATTTTTTTTCTAGTTGCTTCTAGTATTTTCTCCTTGCCCGGGAGCTTTGAGTCGCAGCCGCGATGCTCCAGCCAGTGTCCGTCTCTACGGCTCTTTTCTGGGGGGGATCTTTTTCTGGTTTCTACTTTACCCTCTTACTCTAAAACTTAGGGAAACTTTCCTGGATGATTTCTTGGTGTGTCGTGTCCAGACTGCTTTTTTAGCGAAAGTTTCAGGTATTTTAACAGTCATTAAGTTCTTTGTCTCTCCTTATTCTGTTCTTCAGGTTAGTTATTTTCCTAATAAGACATTTCACATTATTTTTCATTTTCCGTTGTTTTGGTTTTCTTTTCATTATTTCTTGGTGTCATATGAAGTCTTTCACTTCCCTTTTGTCTCATGCTTGTTTTAAAGGAGTTATTTTCTTCTGTGAGTTCTTGGATCTCTTTCCAGTTGGTTGACTTTATTTTCATAATTCTCTTTCTTTGCTCTTGTTCTGTTCCTATTTTTTTCTCAGCCTCTCTTTTTATTTAAGTGACTTATTTTCTTGCTGTCTTTGTGTTAGTGTCTAACTCCAGTCCCAAGGTGTGGGTTTCAGGGTTTTTTTTGTGCTGTTTTCTGAGCACACTTGCTCAGGTGCCCTTAGGGGCCTGACTTCAGGTGCTCCTCTCTGACCCTGAGCAATGACCAGGTCTCCCAGCACCACCCTCACAGCAAACTCTTGCTCTCTGTGGTCTTTAGCACAGCTGCAAGCTTCAGTCCCCCTCTCTGTCCTGGACCCAGACCAGGGCCTTTGTGAGTGCCCAGCAGGAAGGCCCCCCCCCATTTGTGACTTCACTCGGCCACAGCCTAGGGCCATGTCTGGTCAGCACACCTGTGCCGGGTGTTCAGAGCCCGTGGACAGCTGTGCGAGATGTACTTCCCCTGACCTTGTTTGACTCTCACACTGTCCTGGCTGAGGCTACCTCTTGGCACACCTGCCCCCAGGCCTTGTTGTTGGTTGAGTCAGCAATTTCTGTGCGGAGGCATCTGTGCTTCTGTCTGGCCAGAACAGCCTCCTCAGAGGGCGGGTCTTTCCTAATGTCCTCCCAAGTTGTCTTAACTGTCTCTGCTGCTCAGAGTTCACGTTGAGGTGTTCTTTTGTATTTTTGTGGGGGAATTCAGGAGAGCCAAGTGATTTCCAGCCTGATTCCAGCATCTTCTCGGAATTCTTTTGGAAATTGGCTTCTTCAGAAACTTAATTCCTTCTTTAATTTTTTGCTTTACAGACAATGAGTTCTAAGCCTCCATTCCCACAATCTTTAGACACGGCTCTGAAGATCTCTCACGTAGAGTGTCTTGCCAAGGACATTTTGGTGAAGTTTCAGGGCAAATACGATGTTGAATGTGAATTTGACTACCACATATTGCAGAGTGAAATCCAGCACATTCCCAAAGCCTATGATGATGTTGGCATAGGTGAGTTTTGTTTGGTAGAAGAAAGAGATTCTGGAGAATGGCATAGAGGACAAGTAGTGGAGAATAACAACCATATCTATAGGGTTTTCCTCATAGATTGTGGAAGAGAACTGAGAGTCGGCGCCGCCCATGTGGCCTCTGCCGGGGACGGCTTATTCGAGCTCCCGCCAAGGGTCGCAGTGGGTGTTTTCGCCAACGTGCTTCCTCTGCAGGAGAAATGGTCTCCCAAGGCTTTAAATTACTTCATGTCCTTAGTAGGACTCCAGGTCAAGGGACACGTGCAGGCCATTCTGCCTCAACGAGTGGTTCTCCTGGAGGTGCCCAGGATCATCTCTGATGTTCTGGAACTACAGTTAGGAAGACTTGTTGATAGAGATTCATTTCATCTTATTATGGAAATGTTAAAAGAATTTCCCCCGAATCCTTCTGGTTCCCAGATGCCAGATCTCCTGCAGCAGCAATATGAGCGGCCCAGCTCTTCATGGAGCGGTCATGACATTTCACCTAATTATCAGCATGTCCTCGAAAACTTGCAGCCGTCTCTGCCGGTTAACTGCATGGAGAGTGTGAGAATTGCTTCTGCAGTCAGTCCCAGTAGATTCTATTGTCACTTGATGAAATGGTTGCCGGAGCTAGAAAGTTTAACATCAGCCATGTCTTCGCACTACGAGGCTGTCAGCAGAGAGAGGAATCCTCCAAGTGACAACTTTGGCCTGCTCTGTGTTGCCAAGAGGATGGACAGACAGTGGTACAGAGGGGTTCTCCAGCAGCTCCTGCCTCACGACCAAGTGAAAATCTGGTTCATGGACTTGGGCAACAGTGAATCTGTGCCCTCCCGATACGTGAAGAAGCTGAAGCAGGAGTTCAGTTTGGGGCCTCTCTTGTCCTTCCCTTGTTGTCTGTCACATTTCAGCAATCCGGACAAAGACGTCAGGAATTTTCAACTTAAGCTGTTTAAACAAGCTTTGTTAGGGCAGATGGTGTTTGCGCATATTGATCAGTTTGATCCTGAGGAGCATTTGTATTATGTGACCTTCCACAGTCAAGAATTTGTGATGAGTCCTAAGAACTCACTTCAGGCAAACAGACAACCTCCGCCACGTACCCTCACATCTGAGGGAGAAGCCTCTCAGCCTGTGGGAGACAGCAAAGCCTCTCTCAGAAACAGTCCTGAGGAGGGGAGCTTTGCAGGCGGGTCAGCCCCAGGAAAGTCTGCGCTATCAAAGGCGGTTGTCCGCTGGCAGACAGTAGAAATGAAAGTACATTCTGCCTATGTGGCTTTTGTGGAGTACGTGCTGAACCCATCCAATTTCTGGGTACGCACTAATGACCATCAACACAGATTCCAAGACTTAATGAAGAAGATAGAAGAACAGTATAATTCTTGTGAGAAGGAAGAAATGCTCCTCAGAAAACCAGAGCCTGGATTACTCTGTTGTGCTCGGTATAACAAGGACATGCATTTTTATAGAGCGGTCATCACGGAAGTTAATGGTTATGAGATCAATGTTTATTTTTTGGATTTTGGAAATACTGAATCTGTACCTTTTTATGATGTAAAAATTTTGCTGCAAGAATTTAGTGAATTACCTGCGCTAGCTATGTGCTGTTCACTGGCTCATGCGTGTCCCACAGAAGATATCTGGGTGAAGAAAGCAACTGATTTTTTTAAAAAGACCGTGTTTGACAAAACGCTCCTGCTTCAAGTGGTAGCCAAGAAAAATGACAAGTATGTTGTTAATGTCCAGTGCATCGAGGCCTCGGGGACAGTGAATGTTGTTGATCTTATGGTACGAGCTGGTTATGCAGAATATTGGGAAGTAAAGCCAGAATGTCTTCCAAAACTTGGAACAGATGCTTTAGGAACAAATTTAAAACCTGAGCACAACCCTGCAGTTGTGCGAGCCAAGCAGCCTCTCTTGGCCGTGACTGGCGGCAGTCCTGCGAGCAAGTCAGAATTCACAGTCGCTGCCTTTGCGGGGTCAGAAAGCCCTTTCCCTAGAAATCTAGGGAGCGAGTCTCTCCGTCCGTACAAAGAATACGTGTTCAAGCCTGGAACCATCATTGATGTGAAGTGTTCATATTTCTCTTGCCCCGGAGACTTTTCTTGCCAACTCCAGAGTAAGTTACCAGCTCTGATGCTGCTTATGGAGCAAATGCAGAAGTATTATGCGACCCACAGTGACCCTTATCAGGAAGGCCAGGTAGCCTGCGTTGCCAGGTATGTGAAAGATGGAAGGTGGTACCGAGCGGCGGTTCTGACCCAAGTGTCCCCCAGAGAAGTGCATGTCATATTTGTTGACTATGGTAATCAGGAAAGAATCTTAATTAGTGATCTTTGTGCTATTAACCCAGATTTTCTTACTCTAGAGGGCCAAGCATTTAGATGTAGTCTTAACAATTTAATTAAACCCGTTAATTCTGAATCATTCAGTTGGACAGCAAAGTCTCTCGTAGACTTTGGAAACTTTATTTCTTCATATGATGGACAGTTGACTTGTATCATCTATGCTTTGGTTTTAATACACCCAAATTGTCTGTGCAACATAGTTGACTTGCAGACGCCATTCATCAGTGCCCGAGAATTTCTGGTCAGTTGTGGCTGTGCACAGCACAGCACCTTTTTAAAGCCCTTGCCAGCATCAGTGAGCCTGTACAGCTTCTGCTATTCTTCTTTTAACTTAAAAATTGGAAGTGAAGAAGAAGTGTATATATCCCACGTCCAAAGTCTGAAAAAGTTTTATTGTCAACTACGGAGAAATCATCATAGTCTGGAGATAATAACAGCAAAAATCTCAGAGATCAACAACTTGCCAGGTTATCCAAAATTTGATGGCAAAGCAAAATTGTGTTTATCTAGGTACGTTGAAGATGGCTTATTTCACAGAGCATTAGCCTCTCCTGTGGATTTGTCATCCTACTTACTGGTGTACTTTGTGGACTTTGGAAATGAACAAATAGTAGAAGGAAACAAATTAATGCCGATTTTAGGTCACTGTCCAGAGTTGCTTTTTACACCCATGCAGGCAATCAAGTGCTATCTCTCAGACCTTAGGGATGTTGACATTCCAGCTGAAATCAACATCTGGTTTGAAGAAAACTTTTTAGGGAAATGCCTGAAAGCAGTGGTAGTGTCTAGGGATTCAGATGCCCAGCTTGGCTTGGAACTATATGATGGAAACCAGCAGATAAATCAGAAAGTTAAAACTTTGCTTCAGGTTTATGGGAAGAAAAATGACCAAGGAAAATGTGTGGAAAAGTTTCACGAGAAATGTAAAAGCAAAATGTCGAATAGGATGCCATTGAAAGACAAAGTATACCATTGTCCTCCCATAACTAAAACCGGTTATTCCAAGTATCTTGAAAACAAAGTAGATCAAACTGTGAATTCCAAAGATAGATGTGTTAAACTTGTAAAACCAAAAGCCTCTTTTCACATTGAGCCTGTTTTAGAAAGCAAGGTGAAGCAGCTTTTCAAGGGGGCACGGAAAAATACAGATGGAAAAACTGACCCTGAACCTGCTTCCCAATTTAACTTGATTAGTGAAGGAAAACCAGCGTGTGCTGCATCGGAGACTTGTATAACTGGGCAGCGCACAGCGCCATTGAGAGCAGAGAACGTGGCAAGACCGCACATCTCAGACCTCCCTCTGCCTTCCGTCCACCTGAATGCTAGGGTGAAGGGCTACATATCCAACCTATGGAGTCCTGCGAGCTTCCACATCCAGCTTGCTGAGAACGAAGACTTAATCTTTAAACTTGAGAAAGAGCTGAACGCAGGGGCAGCAGATCTTGCCAGGGTGAGTGAACCGACGGCGCTTTCAGTGGGAGAACTCGTGGTCGCCAAGTATGCTGCCGATGATGCCTTATACAGAGCAGTGATTAAGAATGTTGTGTCGAGGAATTCTGTTGAAGTGGAATTTATTGACTATGGTAACGCAGAAACTGTGAACGTGTCCCAAATACGTGAACTTGATAGGAAATTTTTGACTGTTCCTCAGCTTGGTCTTCATTCTTTTCTTAGTGGAGTAAGATATCATGAGCCTGATGAATTATGGGACAGCAAGACAGTAGCTTACTTTGCTGAAAAAGTAAATAACAAATTAATTTCTTGTGAGTTTTTGAAGAAGCATGAACAGAAATGGGAAGTCAGTATTTTTTGTGATGAGAAGTGTGTTGTTAATGAAATGATGAAATGGATAGCGTGTTCAGAGAACAGAGAGAAAGGATCAAAAGCACCTGAAACTCTCTCTAAAAAAGTGAGTCTGGGTATTGATAATAAAGAGGAGAAAAGGTCAGATGAAAGTAAAGACCCTAGAGCTTCCTGCCGCCAGCCGGCTAAAATCCCCAGTCCTGAATTAAAGCCTGGGCAGATCGAGAAGGCTGAGATTCTTCACATTTCAAAAGGTGGAACCTTCTCAGTGAAGCTAAGTAAAAATGCACAAGTGTTATCCAGCTTGCTCTCCTTGATAGCTAAAGAAGCCAAGGACAACAGCTTCCTGCCTGTGGAAAACATAGAAGAAGGCTTAGAGTGCTTGACACAGTCCAGAATCGCAGCATCGTGGTGCCGCGCCACCGTGGAGAAGTGTTTGGGGGAAGAGAAGATGCTTGTTTACTTGCTGGACTGTGGCTGCTATGAGGTGGTGCCGTTGTTGGGGACCAAGGAACTCAGCCAGGAGATCAGAAGCATTCCCCGGCAGGCCGTGTGTTGCAAGTGGATTTGGATCGAAAATACCAGGAAGATACTGTTTGAGTCTGCAGCACACTTGTTTGCACACTTGGAAACAAAAATCCTCTTCTTCCGCTGTTCCAAGGCTGCCTGGGAAGTTGAGGTGTTGGTGGATGGCCTGTTGCTATTGGAATACCTCAACTTTAGAGTTAGTCAGAGTGAGGAGAGCGAGCAGAATCATTCAGATACTCTCAGTGTCAAGTCAGAGAGCCCTGTGATGTCCCTCAGAGTGAACCCCATCAGGTGGGCTCCTCTTCAGAGAGGCCGGTGGTACAGAGGCTTTGCCACAGCCATTTCTGACCCCTTTGACTTCTGTGTGCAGCCGGAGGATTTCTTTGACACCATGACGACCCTGTGCAGGCGGCTTTTGGGTCTTCCCGATCATCTACCCTCCCTGCCCTCGCAGCTGGTCGTTCCAGGATCCAGTTGTTTGTTCAGATATGGGTGGGAAGACCAGTGGAACAGGGTGGAAATTTCTGAAGTCTCCACTCAGTCTTTGCTCCTTCTGTTTATGGACTATGGGTTTTCAGTTTGTGTTCCCCATTCAGAGTGTGCTAACCTCAAAATCGTTCCCGAGGAGCTTCTGAGTTTGCCACGGCTGACTTACCACTGTGCCTTGTCCGGTGTGCTGCCTGCTAATGGGGCCCACTGGGAGGATGCAGCAAAAGCTTTTTTCCAAGACTTATTGAGTAAGCCAGGCCTGTTCTTTCAGTTTCAGGAGCATATCCCTGGTACGAGACTAGAAGTCGAAGTCACATATGGGAACAAGAGTCTAGCGGACCTGCTAGTGGCCGCTGGGCACGCGGTCTTCTCTAAAGAGGCAGCTCGTTTTGTGGAGGTGGATAGTGTCCAGTCCACTAAAACTGAGGACACGTTGCAGGAAAGGCACTTCTGTCCACTCTTAGATAAGATTTTCCCAAATGAAAATGTACTTTTGACGTGCACAGGGAAAGAGGGACTGCAGCAGTGGAAATTTATTCCATGGAAAGATGTCTACAAAAATATTTTGGGCAAGGCCACCCCTGGTATTTGTTTTCATTCCAGAAACTTAACTCTGAGGAAGAAAGCTGGACATGGAAAACATAAATCCAAGAGCATGAAGTTTGAGACATGTGAGAGAAATACATTTTGGGAACAACAGAATCACTTGAGGAATGAACCTGAAAACCTGCCACCAGGAGGAGTATGGAAAACGTACAACCTTTGTGCCAGAATAAAAGCACTGGACATCAGTGAAGAAGTGGTACTGGAAGAAAAGTCAAACCGTGAGTAACTGTGTTGTTATTGCTTAAATACTGCTTTATGGAACTTGGAATTTAACTTGGGCTTTTTAAAAAAGTGTGAACACAGACTGCACAAAAGTCCGGTCTGTGTAACAAAGTACAGCATAGAAAAGTCTGAATTTATGGAACAGACACACTGGGAATGTTTAATTTGTGTTATAAAATGAGCCCTCGCTTTTCCACAGAGATTTACTATAAAGTTTTTTAAATAGAGTTCCTCTAAAAAAAATTTAGTTGAGAATTCCATTTTCATACAGAATGTTGAGGAAAGAGTCGTAGAATGTTGCCTGTCTGTATTTACTCTTGTGACTGCAGCTCCCGTCCCATTACTGGCAGCCCTCCCTGGCTGGAGACGGTCCTCACCTTCAAAGGAAGCACACGTCACAGTTGTCATGTACCATGAGGGAGATTTGCCGCATGTTTTGTCTCCTCCTGTGTAATTGAGGGAGCAGAAAGAGAATGGAAAAAGCTTCTTAAGGATCAGTGTGGGTGCCTGTGTCAGGAAATTACTTTTTTCCCTGATTTTCAGTGCCTTAAAAAAATTTTCAAACAAAGCCCTTTTTTCCTTGTTATGTCCCTGATCCCAAAGATAGAGAGGAGATGCCCCAGAACCAGAGCATCTTTCTCTTCTGGCCAATGGGTTCCCAAGGGTAACTTTGAAGAGAGGAGCTAATGTGCCTGCGGGCACATCGTGCTGCCCTGTGCCCCCTTATGCATAATGGGGGGTCAGCGAGGAGGAGGAGAAGGGTGTCTGGGGCTGAGTGAGATGGGATGAAACAGTGAGTTAGGGTTCACCAGGAGAACTTTGTTGTCGTCAGTAGGTGTGCCAAGGGCCTTCTATGTGCCAGGCGTGTATGCTTAGTTCTGGGGACACATAGGAAGTCCTTGCTTCATAGGAGCTGCCCGTGCAATGGGGGAAGACGACCTCCCCAACCTATGAACAGAAATTCTCTGTGCAGGAGAAATGGGAAATCTCATCTGAAGTGTAGGGACTAGCACTGAGGGGGAATGGAGAAAGGCAGCTCAGAGAAGGGGAGATTTCTGCTGGTGCTTGAAGGAAGCCTGGGAGGGGGAACCGGCCAGAATGAATTCTTGGGGTGGTGAAGTGGAAAGTCTTGGCTAAGTAAAAGCACCAAGAGCCCAGTGTCACTGGGTTGGTTGGGATAGGGAGGGTGTGAGGCATGAGGCCAGTGGGCAGGGTACAGGGGCTTTGAATGCCAGAGAGAGCATGTTATATTTGATCCTGCAGGTCATAGAGGACCACCAGAGTTTATGGACTAGGACGTGGTCAGACCTGTCTTTAGGAAGGAAGGAAGGGAGAAAACCGGCCTTTGTGCAGCATTTCCTGCGCACCAGGCGCTGGTCTAATGCCTTTACTAATACTCGCATTTCATCTTTGGGATGTCGGTGTGTCATTATTTCTCTATTATGGAGGAGGGGGGACGCTGAGGCAGAGAAGGACAGTGACTCGCTGGCCCAGGGTTGTCTAATGAGTAGGTATCTGAGGCCGGATTTGAACTTGGGTCTTCCTGACTCTGGGTGCTGTGGAGCTCGCTATCTGCCTCTGGGAAGATGGCTGTGGTGCCCGAGTGGGGACATGCTTGAGGCTACGGCAGTGGTCTGGGTGTGAGGTGCCCTGCAGCAGGAGGGGGCTGGTGTAAGAGGACACCGCACTGGCTCTGGGGGCCCGGGATGTCACCTTGGTCAGGAGCTGACGTGGGTGGAGGGCGCTGTTCTCCTCAGGCATGGCAGGAAAGAGTTTGGGGGAAGGATCACGGGTTTGGTCCTGGATGCCTTGAGCTCGAATCCTTTGCCGACTGTTTGGCCATAATTCTACATCTTGTTTCTGTGCTTCTGTATCTTGTTCTGTTTTGTTTTTTCCCTTAGTTCCTGAGGTCTTTGTGGTTCTCTCAAAGCCAGATAATCAGAGGGGGGAATGTTCATGTGGGAACACAGGGTTAGACAGATGGACACCGAAACCTCTGGATAAGGATGGGGGGTATGTTTTACCCTCAAAAGCCCCTCCTAAGCTCCCTGAAACGTTTAGGGCAAAGACCAGTTTACTTGGATCCTGAGTAAATTTTTTGTTCCTGAGCCTTTGTAGAACCCTGAGGGGGCCCGATACCCTTGTGCTTGAAGTTCAGAGCAGTGGGGCTCTGCACCAGCCTAATGCGCGCAGTAAGAGGATGAGAAGCCAGAAGGACTCTCTGCCTCTCCTCCTCCCTTCTCTGGAGGCAGCGGCCTCTTTAGAGGCCTAGCACTAATAGCTCCCGTTTGGGCCATCCTCCAGCTCACTTCATCCATCAGCCTTGTAGAGTTGAGACTTTTTCTTCCCTGTAGAGGGCTCTTTTCTCATAGCCTGAACTTAGAGGTTCTTAGGGGTCTCCTCACTGGTTATTCAGATGCCGTGTTTAACAAGAGTGGACATTCTTGTATAAAACAAAGAGCTGAATGTCTCAGGGGGCAGAAATTTATCCCAGGATTGATGTGAGCCTTGTACGCTGCCATGGTCTGAAGTGCCAGGACCCTGTGAACTCACCCATCTAGTGAGCCCTGTCAGGGTTGGCTCCTGAGAACTTGACTCCATACTTAAGCCAAAATAGCTATTTATAGAATTTTTAGAAGTTACAGAATTTTAAATCTAAATTATATTCATATCACATTTCATAAAAGTAAAAAAAAAACTATCTAAAAAGCTTAGTAATCATGATGGAGGTTGCACACTAAATGTGAAACTGACGGGGATGATTCAGCATAAGCCATCCAGTAGGGGTCTCAGGTTCTGGGGGTAAGTAACCCTGTGGGTCTGCACTCCCCAAGGCCCCTGCCATTCTTCATCAGTCAGGAAACTTTGCCAAGGAGTGTGCAGCTGCTCCCAGAGGCCTGGGGGCTTGGAAGGGCTTTGTTTGCAGAGTCTGCGGAGGAAGCCTGCTGTCCCCCCGGGGGCTGCTGGCCCTCTCTCTGCGGCAGCTCCCTCTGTCAATCCTCCTTTTTGTTCCAGTATGTGTCTCTAGCCTCTTGTGGAGCTCCCCTTCAGAGCGAAGACAGAGTAGTCTGATCCTCCTGTTTCAGAACTTATGAGCAGGGAAGGAAGAGAACAGGAACCTGCCTCCTTTGGGCCTCCGTTCTTTGTCTCCTTGCCTCTGAGAGGTTCTTGGCCGTCAGTCACCTAGCACCTCACCAACACCTGGTGATGATGTTTTAGGACGTCAGCCCTCCCATCCCCTCAGACGTGAAAAAATGAGATGTGCCACATTCTTGGTCCTCTCTTCTGTCCCGAATTTCTAAAGATCTCCACAAAATAGCCCTGGGGGAATTGGGGCTTCCTGTCTGTGCTTCTGGATGTATGGAGTGAGGAATGGACAGTGATCCCTCAGAGCCTGGAAGAGATTTGTAATATTGGGCAAGTTTGGATTTTTAAGCACATTTATTTTCATTCTTAAAATCCTTGACATCCTTAGAAAAGTTATCTAAGACATGAGACTTAGAAAAGTTATCTAAGACATGAGACTGTGTTTGGGTCCAGCCTGCCCACCGGTCTCTGAGGCATCTGGTGGCAGGGTCTCTGTGGTTTATAGCTCGTCATGATGGCCAGTGTTCCAGGCTGAAGAGGTGGGCCCTGCTCCGATCCATAGACCTTCCTCTGTGGTCAGGGCAGAGCTTTCTTTTGAAATGCAGTAAATGAGGCCACAGAAAAGCCTCCACAGCTGTTTGGTTATGTTGCAGGACACAGTTTATCCAGCTTGTTTTTTAGAGGTCATTTAAATTCCAGGGATTCAGAATGGATTGTGTTTGGGATGAAAAATACCCTTCATCCTCAATTTAGTGAAAAAAAAATAAGCACAGAGATGTCTTAGGATAAGAACAGGAGTTTATTCTCTTCCCCAGAGAAGAGGCTGGTCTCCCCCATGACGAGTCATGGGGGAGAGTCGTGTTACAAAAGACAGGGCAAGAATCTATAATCTAATGTAGTCAAGCCCCCTCTCCTGACTGTGTCCTCTCTCATTGGTGGAGAAGTATGCTTCACCAGTTTCTTTCCCAACTGGACAGCAAGAAAAGAGGGGAGGAGAGTCCACCCAAAGCAGACAAAGGGAGGTAAAAGTGATTGACAGCAGTCATGGAGGAGGGGGGAGGAAGTGAAGGTTAACAACCCCAAATGGAGAAGTTCTCACTCATCTCATTCAGTACTGTTTGAATGACTGTCTTTCTATTACTCATAGCTATCAGTAAATCAAATATAGAAAATGCCAGGGGCTGGGGAATGGGCAGAGTCCCGGGCCTTGAATCGGAAAGACCTGACTTCAGATGCTCGCTGTCGTATTACTGCTGTCTGACTCGGTTTCCCTATCTGTGAAGGGAGGATGATGATAGAGCCTGCCTCTCTCAGCTGTTTGTCAGCCTTAAAAGTGCCAACGTGCATGCCAGCTGTTCTTAGACTATCAGAGCTGAGTGAACAACTTAGGACTGTTGAAATGGCATTGAAATCTTTGGGAGATATTTTTTCCCCACGGCATTATGGTCGCGTGAGAATGACTCGCATTTTATAACGTGTCCCAAGATTTCCAAAGTGCTGGCCTTGTTTATGGGGTGAAGTGGGTCACCCACAAGCGATCTCCATTTTTTGGATGGAGATTCAGTGTGTTTGTCGCTGTGTTGGCTCATTAGCAAATTGTAAGTGTTTATTTTGGCCGCTGGTGCTGGCCGACGCTAAGCTGGACTTCTTGGATCGTTTTAACTTTTTACAATCCTTGCCAGTTCCCACATTTGAATCTAGGTGTCCTAGGCTACTAGAGATGGCAAGAGAAAACAAAGAGAACCTGGAAAGCAGCCTCCAGCCTGAGCCCCAGGTCTTACAGACAAGCAGCCTGAGGCCCAGAGAGCCTGAGGATGCAGTTGCATGTCTTACAGGTAAGCGAGAGCCAGAGTCAGAAGCGTATTCCAGGCTGCTCCTCACTCTTTAAGATGAAATGTTGGGTGACAGTTTCCACTACTTTTCAGATATGCCCCTCCCTTTCTCCTCCCCGTGAGGCTCCCCTTTTTAACAGCAGCTAAGTAGGAGGGGAGGCATCCCTCCCTGACTGACCCAGCAGCCTTCTCTGGCAGCTCCCACCCGCAGCGAGTACCGTGAGGACAGTGAGGACAGTGCCTGTCCGCAGTGAGGACAGTGAGGACGGGCCTGCCCGCAGTGAGGACGGGCCTGCCCGCAGTGAGGACAGTGAGGACGGGCCTGCCCGCAGTGAGGACAGTGAGGACGGGCCTGCCCGCGCTGGCTTTTCCCCAAGGCCGAGCGGGGTCATCCTCATTACCACAACTTAGTTCTCCCCTCTACTTTCATTAATATTGCACTAATTGTGGGTTTCCTGTTTCTGCTTACTTTGTTTTGTTTCGGGTCACGTGAAGTCTTCCATGTTTCTCTACATGTTCATCATTTCCTGTGGTTCAGTAACATGTTAAAGTCACGCCGTCCCCCAGCAGCGAGCACCTCTTTGTTTCTTAGCACCTGCTTCCATAAAAAGGGCTGTGAGGAACATCTCGTCTGTGGGGCCTTTCTGTGTCTGCCTTAACACTGACATCTCAGACTCGAGCGGCAGAGACGTTTTACTTGCTTTTTTCCATCCTGGTTACAAATTCCTTTCCAGAAGGAGCAGCCGGTTGGTAGTTCTGCCGGCAAGATGGGGATGGTGCCTGCCTCTCATAACCCCTCCAGGGTGGATTCTTTTCACTTTGTTACCGACAAAGTGAAACCTAGAGTTCTGATGTCCAGTTCTTTTATCATTACTGTTTTGGGGCATTTGTTGATATGGTGGTTACTAGTTGGAAAAGACCCCTCCTTGGGTATTTAATGCAAACTCAGAAAATCATCACTGGCCTGTGGCCCAGGGGGTGGAGAACTCTGACCTTTCTGTTTAGATGATTGAGGTAAGGACTATGTCTTTAAGAAGAAAGGACGTTTTGATTGAAGAGATTAAGACAGTGTGAACTTTGGAGAACTTTGACCTTTGTACTTTGTCAATTAAGGAGGCTTGCCTTGATTAAGGATGATTGAATTAAGGACTTACTGAATGATTGTTACTAAATGTATCTTATCTTTTGCTTAAAACTGTGTGGCCACTTTAGTGGTGAGTTGTTAAGTTATAACTTTGGGGATGCTGTACTTTGAGTTCTGGGGATATTTTGCCTTAATTTGTTACTGGACAAATAGAGAGTTCACCATACTGTGTGATGGGAGCCTCAGAGCGCTTCACAGCAGCCGCCCTCTGAACAGCTGCGGGTCCTTGGCTTTGCAGCCTGTTGGCGATTCAGGGAGCAAAGTCGTGGCTGGGTGGACTGATTCAGGAGTCATCTCAGAGACAAGGCTAGTCATAATTTTTAAAAATAGTCTGCTTGAACTTAGCAAGTTTTGGAATGAAAACAAACAGTTGTTTGAGTAAATACTACTGTATTATTTAAGAAGAATGATGTTACCTTGATTCCTGTGCTTTTAAGAAAGGATTAGCATAATTAAAAGTGTATTTCCAAGTATAGCATCAGTTTTAGATAAGTGAATTCAAAGCAGCTGGCTTCAATCGTAGCAAATTGAGCTAAGCTCTGGACGCCCAGCTCCTTTTTCCCTTGGTGCCGTGTTAGCATTTGAGTAACAAGATCCCTTGACTGAAGAATGTTGGGCTCAGACAAGTTCCATAAAAGGGATATGTTTGATTTAACCTCGGGCCAGTGGTGCCTCAGCCCTCGCACAGAGCTGGCGTTTTCTTGTTTTTCAGAAGAGGAAGCTGAGAACCCGGGTCATTTATGCAGTAGCTTGCCAACCACTGTTGAAAAGAGACCCAGTTCTGGGAGAACCCAGGCATGGTGCAGATCTACAGGGTGTGGTGATGGTAAGTACCTGAAAAAGGCCTGAATGACAACAGATTTCCTACATGTTCTGTCCTGTCCCCTCTGCCACAAAACATTTCCCAGGTTCAGCAGATCTTTGAGTGCTGGTTATGCCCTGAGTGGCACGCTAATCTGTTCTGGTGTGAGGCAGTATTCTGTGCTCTGGAAAGAGTGTGGTGGGGCACATAATACACAATGAGCACCAAGATGTGTGAGACACCGAGGGGAGTTCAAACAGAGCTGGCTTTGAGGAGGCGTCAGACCTTGGGGGGGGGTGCTGAATGATAACATTGGTGCTCACATGAATAGGAGAGGACCAGGCATAGCCAGAGAATGAACCACTCTAGAGCTAGGTGAACAAGAGAGGCACTGTCTTTAATACCAAGGCAAAAGAGACTGTCTAGGAATTCTGCATAAAAGGTCCACTGGTGGGGAGAAGCCCTGAATTGGCTTAGTGGGCCTTTGAGAGACCAGTTTCTGTGGAGCTGTTTCTTGCTTTCATTTTGTATGGCCAGCAGCTGCTTGCTGTCTCTTCTCCAGGTCCCTCTCTGCCCACACACTCCTTTGTCCCCACCCCCACCTCACTTTCTCTCATGGACATCCTCTCAGCCAGGTCCTTCCCTTTCACTGGGGCTTCTGGAACTTCCATTCCACAGTGAGCTGAACTCCCTTAATTTTGGAGCTCTGCTTCTTGTATTCACTCTGCTTTGTGGTCCTTAGAGCCACTGGGCTTTCCACAACTGCAGGAAACGTAGGATGGGCCCAGATGGGTAGAGGGTTTGAAAAGCCAATCCTAGGGCTTCCTAGAGGCAGTGGGGAGCCACAGTCAGAGTGCCCCTGATGAAATCACTTTGGCAGCACAGTGAGAAGTGGGGTGAACTGGAGCAGAGAGAGAAATGAGGAGCCTCTTGTATCTGGGGGAGAGGAATAAAGACCTGAACTGAGGAAGAGAGAAGGGAAGGGGGGACAGTAGAAAGGACAAGATTTTGTGACTGATGCCATGCAGGATGAGAGAGTGGGGGAGGAATTGAGGGTAGTATGTAGGTCATGAATCGTAGGCAAGGAGTGGGGTAGGTGGTACCTTGGACAGAAACTGAGCAGTTTGGTGGTGGGGATGTAGAGTCCGTTTTGAACATGTGGAGTTTGAAATGTCCAGGAAGCAGTTGGTGATGGGGGCCTGAAGCCTAGGGAGACAGGGCCTGGATGTGTTGACCCGGGAGTTCTCTATATTGAGATAATGGTTAAATCCATGGGACCTGAGGTGACTGAGGGAGAAGAGGGCCCAGGACAGAACTTTGGGGACCATCCAGGTTAGGGCATGAGATGGATTGTGAGCCATCAGGAGAGGATGGTGTCATGACTTCCCAAGTTGGGGGGGGAAGGGAAGAATGGAGAAAAGGGTGCTCAGATGCCGTAGAAAGAGAAAAAGACCATCAGTTACAGGAGACAACAGCCACAGAGCCAGAATGGTATGGATGGGTGAAGGTTTTTTAAGGATGGCGGAGACTCGAGCATGTTTGAAGGTAGACAGAGGTGAAGGATTTCGGGAGGGAAATGATGGAGAAGGGGTAGGTCTGGACCACATCTCTGTCACACTGTGGAGAGAATGCCTGATGATGGAAAGGGGGTTGGTGATGAAGAGAGTGGGAGAGGAAGGAAGCCTGCTGCCCGATGAGACTCCAGTCGGACAGAAAGTGAAAGCTCCCTGGATTTTTGAAGCAGGTGGGAATCGAGGTAGGTCCTTTCTGTGTTAGCTGGGTGAAGTCTCTGAAGAGAGCCTTGAGTGGCAGGGCCAGAATCAGGGTCCCCAGATCTGCTGTGTCGGGGCTGGTGATTGTTCACATTTTAATGAATAGAAGGTGGAGAATAATGTCCAGAAATGATAATGACCAAGTCCTGAAAACATTGATACCCGTGAGTCTGATGGGATTGTTTCTGGCTCCCGTCTTTGTAGAGCTGTGTACGTTGGGGGTGGAAGTGGGCTTGTCATTTCCTTTTATTACAGTGTCCCATAATCCTCTTGCTTCTTTCCGTAGCTGTTGGAGATTCCACCGACTTTCTTCAGTTAGGGGACGGGCAGCTGAAGAGGAGCCTTGCTCTTGAGGATGCTTCACCCTCCCATCCATCTGGGAGATTGTATTCTTGTTCTTGATTTTGGTTTTACTATAAAATGTGGTTAAGCTCTTAAATTCATGTTGGAATGACAAGACCGCCATTTTCACGACTTGGGCTTTTTCCTAAGCTTTGTCACAGTCCCGCTTTGATTTGTCTCCCCTCTTTCCTAGGGGAATGTTTTTCACGGTGTTTGCCGGTGGTAGAAATAGACACAACGTGGAAGGGTTTGTTTTGATAAGTTCCTTTATGTTAGCATCAGAGAACTGATTTTTTTCTTGTTTTAGTCAAAAATTTAAAGTAGTTTTAAGGCTCATGTAAATATAGCGTTACATCTAAAATAGATTTTTTTTCTACTGCAAGTCCTTGTTAGCTTTAAATTTAGCAAGTTTTGTTGAACTAGCAGTCGCTGGAAGATAGTAGGTTCAGATTTTCAGACCTAAGTGGGGCCCGAGGCAGCAGGCAGCGCACTTCAGACTGGCTTTAGGTTTTCATTGGATTTGTCTTTTTTAATTAGATAATTATTTGTTATAGCAGGTTTTGACAGAGTTACACGGTTCTGATACATGTTGAAGGAAAATCCCAAAAGATTACTTTTAAAAAGTCACTTGACCATTCAAATGCCTTTTTGGTATTGGGACTTTAGGGCAGCTAGGTTGGGGGTATGGATAGAGCATCTGGCCTGGAGTCAGGAGGACCTGAGTTCTAATCCTGCCTCAGATACTTCCTAGTTGTGTGAATTTGGGCAAGTCACTTAACCCTGTTTGCCTCAGTTTCCTCATCTGTAAAATGAGCTGCAGAAAGAAATGGTAAACCAGTCCAGTATGTCTAAGGAAACCCCAAATGGGGTCACATGAATTCGGACACAACTTAACAAAAAAAAATCGGGACTTGGCTCTGATGCGTCAGGAGCCCCTTCAGATTCTCCGGATGGTCTGCTGGCAGGGAACCCACTGAGAGTGGCAGGGCCCTGGGGGGAGGGTGGACACGGAGGGGGCATTGGGCAGTGCTGGTTTTGTGCAGAAATATTTACAAATTTAAAAACCCCTGAAGCTTACAATGTGTATGGAGCCTGTCCCACCCACTCCATCCCTTAGAAACTTCCACTTTCCTGGACGTCGGTGCTTCTGCTTCTTGCCACAGACCATTCCCTTCTCTGAAATTGCTTTAATGCATTCAGATGCTTTGTTTTGGTGTGTAGTTAAGTTTTAAAAATATAAAAAAGTATTCTTTTCATTTTGAAAGTTATGTAAGAAGTTTAGCTTTCTTTGTGCTCTTTGAAAATGCCTCTAAAACTTTTACGTCGCTTTTTTCTGAAATCAGGTTTCATGTAAACTGCACGAAGTGTAAAATGTAGATGCAGAAAAAGAGTGTGAGCTTTTCTTCCCCAAACCAGCAGCACAGATTTGACGGACTTTTGTTTTGTGTCTGTTCAGATGCAGACCGCTTTCAGGATATTGTGCGTTAATAGTTTACTGCCTTTGGGACCAGCCCTGGGTACCCATTTTTGTTGCTTCAGGGTCTCTCCCTGTTTTTTGAGGGAGCCTCGCTTGGTAATCGAAGAGCTTTGTCGTTGTCAGGTTTATATGTGGAGGGAGGGTACCCTGTAAACAGGAAGTTCCATTTGCAGCATCATCAGAAC
Source organism: Pseudocheirus occidentalis (assembly GCA_028646575.1). Classification (NCBI taxonomy): domain Eukaryota; kingdom Metazoa; phylum Chordata; class Mammalia; order Diprotodontia; family Pseudocheiridae; genus Pseudocheirus; species Pseudocheirus occidentalis. The sequence goes on from CM053595.1 coordinate 324,252,773, forward strand.
GAGTGGCGTTTAGTTTTTAAGAATCCATACTGTCCTGAGATAATGCGTATCATGTGTTTTTGTTTGGCAGTTTCAATGACATCTAAATTCTTTGGTGAAAATGGCAAATTCGTTGAAAAAATCCTTGTAACATTTAGTTTCTTTAATGTAGGATCAAAAAGATATCTATATTAAAGCATTTAAAGGACATCCAACTTGAATCTGACTTTTTTGTTTAGCTTCTGCCTTTACAGTGTTGGTTTGGCCTGAAATAATCGAATCATTTTAAAACTGGTTTCCAACTAAATATTATAAGCTGTTTTCCTAAATAGATAACCTTGCTCTGGTTTTCCCATCTTTGTTAATAGCACCGTTGCTATCATGCAGACCTTGTGCCACAAGTGTATTATCTCTGGTCCAAGAATTCCAGAATCCCCCCTCCAGCCAAAATCTGTCAGCTCATCACTCTCCCTCTCCCTTCCCTTTCTCTGCACGGTGAACTCCAATCCCTTGACCTTTAGTGCTCTCGTAGGCCTTCTCCCCTGTTATAGCCACTCTCTCTTCTTCCCATTCTGACACCTTGGTGAAATGAGGTTCCTCTACTGCCCTCTCTTGACTCTAACCCCCCTTCCCTCTCTCCAGCTGTGCCCGGCCAGTGCTCAGCCTTTGCGCCCACATACATTCATGCTGCTAAACAAAGGTGGGGAAAATCATGCAACTGTGACTGTGTCCATTATAAATTTGTCACCACGGTCTTGGCCGGGCTTGCCGCTGCCAGGAAATTCTATTCCACCTCCCTCGTCCACTCACCGTCCCACTGTCCGGCACGGATCTTGCACACCCGCGGCATCCCCTTCCCCGGCTCTCTTGGCCGAGAACCTGCCATTTTCTGCAAGCTTCCTCTTCTCCCATCACTCCAGTGCTCTTTGCTCCTCTGTCTTTCCATGACAAAGTGGCCTCATTCCATCTGCTCCTCTGGCATCCCCACTCTCCTCTACTGTCTATAAACGTTTCTGCGTCTTTCCCATCCTCAGCCCTCCCTATCCTTCTGTCCCACTGGCTCCCCTCCTGTATCTATTCTTCCCTTTCTAGCTCAATTTCTCCACAAAGCCATCAACAAGAGACGGTCTCCTCTCTCGTTAACCCCTGATGACCCAGGTTCCTCCAAAACCTCCATCTCCAGAACTCGTGATCTTTATTCCTAAAACCTTCCCCCCACCCTTCCCTCTTCCCTCTTATTATGGACGGCAACACTATTTAGCCTCCCAGTCCCTTGGACTCCCAGCCTGTTAGTCATCTGGGAATTAAAAGCCCTCATATCCAAGCTGTTGTCAAGGCCCATCAATTTTTTAGGGTGCCGTCTCCCGAATATGGCCCCCTTTCTCCTGACGCTGCCCCTACCCTGGTGCAGGTCTGCGGCACTGCAAGCCTGGGCTGCTGCCCCGAGCCCCTCCACTTCAGTTCACCCTCCATTCAGCCGCCAAAGTGATTTTCCTAAAATGCAAGTCACCCTTTACCCAGTAACCTCCCGTGGCTGTGTGTTGCCTCCAAGCTCAGAATGCTCTGGCATTCGGAGCCTGTCATCCCCGGCCCCATCGTTGCCTCTCTGCCTCCTCCATACCCAAGCCATTGCCAAGGCCTATAGAATTGACCTTTGTAAAATGGCTCAAATACACCCCCTTCTCCACTGTGATACCTCCCCCACCCTGGTGCAGCCCCTGGTCATCCCACACCTAGATTACTGCAGTAGCTGCTGGTGGGTCTGCCCCAGATCCCTCCTCCATCCTGCCGATAAAGTGGTTTTTAAGCACATTTCTGATCATCTTTTCTTCCCCCACCCTCAGACATTCCCCTCTCAATCTGGAAAGCCCCTGTTGCCCAATTTTGTGTCCTGGTTTGCATCCCGTTAATTGTTTTGTTTTAATTAACTGGTCTTACTTGATTGATTGTTTTTAATACATAAAACCTCTTGTTCTTTATTCAGAGCCTTTGAACTGACTGTGGAGTCCATCGGCCTGTTTTGTTAATAAATCACGAGGCTTGGATTGTGTTTTACTCAGTTATTAATCATCTGCAACCCCCCCCCCCCCACCCGCAACACTTTGCTCTGACCATGACCCTCCCTGGCTTCCTTTAAGCCCCCCACACAATCCTACCTTCTGTAGGCCGCCTTTGATGGACTGCTCTGTTAAGCACTTCCTCTTGATCCTGGGAATAGGTCAGCTTGGAAGTGTGGCCACGTTCTCATCTATAATAGATTGTAAACTCCTTGAGGCGGATTTTCCCTTATCTTTTTTTGTTTCCCTAGCACTCAGCACAATGCCCGATGGGTAGTATGAGTTTAGTAAGTGTTGGTTGATTTGATTGCCTTGCTCAGGCTCTCTGCTGTGCCTGGAAAGGCCCCTTCCACCTCCCTCCCAAATTCTTCCCCACCCTCTGAGTCCAAATCCTCTACAGAGCCTTCCCAGAGCTGATCCTGAAGAACCCAGCCCCTTTGGTCATGACCCACCTACGTTTGGCATGATTAGTTGGAGAGTCAGCATCCAAGATGGGGCAAAGATGTAGGAAAGCCTCGCATGGCACCTTGAAAGCCCAGCGTGAGGCTTAGGAGCTCGACTCTGTGGAAGGATCCGAGAACATTGATGTGGCTGTTACAGAGCTGTCAGGGAGCAGACGAGTCCCTGAGGCGTCCGCTAGAGAAAGATGGTCCATCTCCCCATGGTAGGGAAGCTCCCTGAGAGCTGAAGCTGCTCTGTTCCGCGCTCTGCCGCCCTGCTCCTTCCTTGGATGTTGACACATGGTGGGCGCTTAGTGAAGGCTGATTAATGACTGATTTTCTGTTTTATACGGTATCTTTACAATTAACAAGCATCCCTTCTCCTTTCTTCCAGCCTACCCTACTTTGAGGAAGGAAAAAAAGTAAAGATTGAGAGTGTATTAAATACTAGCTATTAATATTTTAATTACACTTTTTCAATTATCAAGTATTAATTTTTTTCTCCTCACTTCCCTTTCCCTCACCAAGAATGAAAAGGGAAAACAAAGCCCTTTTACCAAACAAGCCTTGTCAAGGAAAACAGATTCGTGCATTAGCCAGACTAGAACGTATGTATGTGCACCTCCTGCTAACCCTTCCTCAGCAGGGATGAGACGTGTTCTCCAGTGTTGAGGCTTTGGGATTGTCTTGGGCCTTCACAAGCTGTTTACGCTTTACAGGACTGTTTTCCTATCGGAGATTCTGGTTCTCCTTCCTTGGTTCTGCATTGGGTTGGCCGACTCTGAAAGCTCCCCTGCAGTCCTTTCTTAGGGAATGACTGTATTCCCTTACGTTCAGACTGTAGCTTCGTGGCTTTCCTCAGGTTTCCAGTTGTCTAGTTCCACCAAGAGCTGCTCTAGATATTTTTGTACTTTTGGGTCCTTCCTGTCCTATAGGCCTCATAATGGCCTCTCTAGGGCAGAGCTCCAGGTTGCTTTCCCAAACGGCCGAGCTAATAGACAGTTCCTATAACGGCTCATCAAGACCCTTCTATATTTTTCTTTTTCATTTTCGTTTTTGAGGTAACTGTTAATCTGGTGGGTGTGAGGTAGTATCTCATATTTACTTTTAATTTTTGTTTCACTAGTTAGTGATTTGGAGTGTCTTTTCATACGACTATTGATAGCTTAGATTTCTTCCATTAAGAACTACATATTTAGTGCCATACCAATCAGTCTACCAAAAAAATTACTTTATAGAGCTAGAAAAAATAGTGACAAAATCCATTTGGAAGAACAAAAGGTCCAGAATATCAAGAACTACGTATACATGTCCTTTGACCGTTGTACATTGGAAATGGCTTTCATTCTTAAAATTTTAATGAATTCTATATAAACGTGTATGTATACACCTATATACATACATATACATACGTGTGTGTGTATGAAATGAGGCTTTTATCAAGCAGTTTGCTACAGAGATTGTTTTTCAAATTAACTGTTTCCCTTCTAATCTTGGTCTTGTTTGTGCAAAAAAAATACATGTTTAGAATTCTCCATTTTTCCTTCTGTAACCTCGTCTGTCCCTTGTCTCTTGTGAATGGTGGTTCTCTTCTCTGTGGATTTAACAGGTGATTTTTCACTTACTTCTCTTATCTGTTTATGGTGTGACCTTATATATTTAAGTCATGTGCCCATATGGAGCTTCTCTTATGTGGCATGAGGTGGTATTCTAAACCTAGCTTCTTCCAGATTTCCAGTTTTCACACAGTGTTTGTTGAATAGTGAATTCCTGCCCCAGTAGTTGGGGTCTTTGAGTTACTTGCACTAGGTTCATTTGCTTCTGTATGTTATATACCTGAGCTGTCCCACACATCAATCTTTCCACATCTAAACCAGTACCAAATTGTTCAGATGAGCACCCCTTTATAGTACAGTTTGGTGTCTGGTATAGCTATCTGGCTTTCTTCATTTTTTTCAGTTATTCTCTTGGTATTCTTGACTTTTTTACTCTTCCAGACGAATTTTTTTATTATTTTTCTAGCATTTCAGAGTAATTCTTTGCTAGTTTTTGATATGGCAGTGAATAAGTAAATTAATTTAGGTAGTATTGTCTTTCAAAAATAATATTGAATTTATAGCAAATTTTTTTTGTGGTGACAAAGAATTGGAAATCAAGGGGATGCCCATAAATTGGGGAAACAGCTAAACAAGTTGTAGTATATGAATGTAATGGAATACTATTGTGCTATAAGAAATGAGGAGACGGACTTGATAATAACCTGAAGAGACTTATGTAAACTGATGCAGAGTGAGGGGAGCAGAACCAGGAGAACATTGTACAGTGACAGATACATTGTATCTTTGATGACTGACTTGGACAGACTGGGCTCGTGTCAGCAACATAAGGTTTTAAGACAACTCCAAAGGATTCCTGATGGAAAGAGACACATCCAGACAAAGAGCTACAGAGTCTGAATGCAGATGGGAGTGAACCACTGGCTCTTCTTTACAACCTGACTAATGTTTAATGGGAAGATATTTGTAGAACCTACATCAGATTGCACACCGCCATGGAGGGGAGGGGTCAGGTTGGAGTGGGGGGAGAAAAGATTGTGGAACTGAGTGTCTTAAACTAAAAGTAAAATATTTTTTTAAAAAATCAAGGAAAAAAATTGGCAGATTTAAGACATACCAAAAATTAAAAATATATGTGTACACATATGCATATACATATACACATATATGCATATATGTATATGTATGTGTGTATATGTGTGTGTGTGTGTGTATATATATATATATACACACACTCATTCTGCCTATGAGTAATTAGTATTTCTCCAATTATTTAGGTCTGCTTTTATTTCTCTAAACAACATTTTAAAGTTGTGTTCATATAGTTATTATGTGTGTGTCTTGGTAGATAAGACTCCCAAGTATTTTTAAATAGTAATTTTAAATGAAATTTCCCTTTCAGTCTCTTCTTGCTGGGGGTTATTGGTAGTGTTCAGAAACTCTCATGACTTGTAGGAGGTTTTTCTTTTTATATTCTGCAACATTACTGAAGTTTTTAATTGCTTCAGTTAATTTTTAGGTGCCTCAATTATTGATTTTTGAAAGGATTGTGGGAAGATGGCAGAATAAGGAAGAAAATTACATGGCTCTCCCAAATTCCTCTCCAAATATCTTAAAATAATACTTCAAGTTGTATTGTGGAGTGGCAGAAATGATAGAAAGTCAGGGTAAAGCAGTTGTTCAGCCTAGGACAGCTTGGGAAGGGGTTAGGAAAGGTCTGACCTACTGGGGTGGTGGTCAGACAAGGAGCAAAGTGCACATGCCACTGTCAGCAAACAGCTGTATTGCAGGCAGCTGTGGTGTCAGGAATGTTCACCCCACAGACCACGCGGGAGCTGAGCAGCTGATGAGGGAAAGGCTACAGGGACCCAGGGGAGTTGGCTACTTGTAATCTCAGGCTGTGGCTGCGACAAGGGGTGAGGGGGTGAGCAAACACAGTTGCAGAGGTGTAGGGGCCTTGCTCCTAATTCTGGAACAGAGAGGACTGGTTGTGGTCACTCGCAGGAGAGTCCCTAGTTTTGACTCCGAGGTGCAGGGGCAGAGTGACACTTGTGGCTTTGACCTGGAGGGGATGGGGGCTGTTGAGAGTACATGTGTTTGTGGTGGGGGCCTTGTGGGAATGCTGGTTGTGACTCAGGTGGAAAGGCATGCTTGAGGTCACTCATAAACCAAGGCATAAGCCAGAAGGTGACCACACCTGGAACATTGGGGCAGTCAAAAAGTCAAAGACCCCCAGATCTCTGAAAACAAATACATGAAAAACTTGTAGCTTGAGAAATTTTCCCCCATGTCCCAGGAGCAGAGCCTGACCCTCACATAAACTTAACAGCTGAAAAATGGGCTTAAACATGAGTTGAGTAGAAAAAGAATCTAACCATAGAGGGTTGGTTGGTTGGTGTCCTTTGTTCTTGAAGAGGACTGCAATGAAATTGCTGTGTTGGAGTCAAGGCACAGTATGTCTGACTGGCTGCTGAGACAGGTTTGGAAGGCTTCATGGCCACCACTATTCGTGGGAATGAATAGTCCACGGGAGCATTGGGAGTGGATTCTCTAGAGCTGCGCATCTTGTGTTTCTTTTGAGCAATTGCAGGTCTGTGTTGCTCATAGACATGATGCTGTCTTTGAAGCAGGCGCACCATGCTACGTGGTCCTTTGCCAGAGTCTCCCATGTCACATACTGGATCACACAATTCTTTAGAGAGACCCAGAGGGTGACCTTGATTTGCTTCTTCTGACCTGCAGGCGAGCACTCACCTCATGTGATTTCTCTATAAAAGTCATTTAGGCAAATGTGCGTTTAGCTTTTGAGCGATGCCACCAGTCTGCTGGAGTTGTGCTCTCTGCAGCAGGATTTGAATGTCTGGCCATTAAACTTGAGAGAAAGGACACTCTTCCTAAATTCACAATCTTCTAAGACGATTCAAACTGAGACGGTCCAGTTCAGTTCAGCCTGACACCGCTGGGCTGTCCAGGTTCCACAGGCAGACAACAATGAGGTCAGCACCACAGCTCTGTAGACCTTCAGTCTGATTCCTCTTCTCTCCCACACCTTCCTTCAGAGCTTCTAAAAATTGAGCCAGTTCTGGCAATGAGTGTGTCAACCTTATTGTCTTTGTGGATGTTCCACGGTAAGTGGACTTGCCACGGTATTCACACTTTCTCCATTTGCTGTAACATATGGATGGTGTGGTAGTGGCTGGTGGGGAACCTTTGTTGGTATTAAATATTAAGCCAAAATTAGGACAAGGAGCAGGAAATCAATACATACTTTGTTGCATCTCAGCTTCAGAGACAGCATTGAGAGTACAGTCATTTGCAAACAAAAAATTCATGTGCCATCTCTCCCTCTACTTTAGTCTTGCCTTGTAGCCTTTTCAAATTAAATAAATTACTGTCAGTGTGGTGACCTTGATGCTGTTTTCATCCTTGTTGAAAGCCTCTGAGAACAGTGCTGAAAACATGCTGAAAAGCAGGAGGGCAAGTCCTGAGCCTCGCTTCCCTCCACTGGTGACTGGGAAAGGGTGAGAGTGTCTGTCGTTCATCCTACAGAACCTGGTCAAGCTTGCTGTTATGAAACCGGAGCACTACGCTGATGAAACGGGCAGCTAAATGTGGCCATAATTTTCCACACGCCCTCACAACCGACAGCATCAAAGGTCCTGGTCAGATGGACAGACATTGTGTACAGACCTGGCAACTTTTCTTGCCCTGTGGCATGGAATGCCTTTATGGTGACTTGGATAAAGGATTGGTTGATGGCGTGATTGTCAAACTCACAGATGGCACAAAGCTAGGAAGGCTCACTAACAGAGGAAGACAGGAGTGAGAAAATGATGGATAGATTAGAGCTTTGAAATAAATCTAATAAAATGTAGAGCTTTGTACTTGAGGACAAGATATGGAAAGGAGGATGAGACCACAGTTTATCCTTAAAACATGGGGGGTTTTAGTGGCCGGCAAACTAAACACACAGAGCAATGTGGCCAAGCTAACCCATCTGATTTGGGGTTGCATCGAGAGAGGCAGAGTTGAGACCAGCCACGACGGTGGAGTAGGAGGAGGCAGCCCAGCTCTCGTAGCAGCTGTATGAACAGAGGTCTGAAGTGAGGGCCAGACTGAGCAGTGGTTGGAAATCCCAGGAGACGCCATGTTGGTTCATCTTTCCAGCACAAGCTCAAGTGACCAGGGCAGGAACTATGGCATCAATGTGGGTTGGGATTAAGCAGCCAGACCCCAGAAGTTGAGCAGGGCATTGGGATCTCAGACTCAACTCCAGGGAAGAGCAGGACCCAGCACTGTGGCTCTGCCCCCAGAGAGAGGCCTAATGCTTCCCCTCATCTCAAGAGAGGGGATCTTGGAGCTGGACCAAGTCTGCACGGCTCTCTCTCTGACTCAAGGGGTGGTACCTTGAAGCCATATTATTCAGGGCCAGGAATGGACCACAGAACTGCTGCTCTGACCCCAGGGATAGATATCTAAGCTGATGCTCCCGTGCACAGGGGCCGTGACTTTGGTTGTCCCTGTGCTCAAGAGAGGGGCTTGCAAAGCCAAGTCCCTGGTGCCGAAGATGGACTAAAACACGTTCCCTGTCTTTCACCTTCGATGAAAACTAGCTGTGACTTCTGCTGGTCCATTCCAAAATCCAAAGTATTTTTCCCCCCAGTGGTGTTTTATTTCACATTCTGGTACCTTGTGTGGCCCTTTCATCTGTCCACAAACTTGGGTTTCTACCTTTTGTCTTCCAAGGAAAGCTTGGGTTCTGTTGCTTGGCCCTTGAGCCCCGACTTCCCTGTGTGTTCAGCCTTGTCTCCTACTTCCCCCCTCCATGCTTTCTGCACAGTTGGAACCTCCACCAGCCTCAGGGCTTTGGCTCGTGCTTGTTCCTTTATTGGTTCCTCTACAGCCCAATTCAAGCACCATCTTCTTCAGGAAGCCTTCCCTCACCCCCTGTCAGGAATGACCACTGCCTTTAGGCCTTTTGGGATTGGTCATTGGCATTTCTTTGGTGCACTCTGTGCAATCTGTGGATGATGGGATGAAGGGAGGTATTCATCACAGCTTGCTATGTGGCAGGTGTGGGCTAAGCCCTGGAGATACAAGGATGAGCAAGGAGAGCAGTGTCTTCCCTCAAGGACCTTGGAGTCTGATGGGGGGATGACTCCTCTGGGGAGGGGCCCAAGGAGGTGATTCTGCCCAGAGAAGTCATGGGACAGCTGAGCCACAGGCCCATTTCCTGGGATAGTGGGGTTGAGCTGGCCCCTTGATCACTGCTCTCAGAGCTTCAGTTGGAAAGGAAGGAGGAAGAGAAGGGGCGTGGGAGGGAGGCAGTGTGTGTGTGTGTGTGTGGGGGGGGGGGTCTGGCTAGAGGTGGTAAATAGGCCCAGTCATAAAGAGCCCAGGAGCCTAGGGTGAAGCCTGAGGTTGAAGTCAGAGTCTAGAGGTAGCTTAGGAATTCGTAGCTTCAGAATTTCATGTTAAAGCTTCCCTTCCTTCCTGATATCACTAGTCCTTCCTCTGAAGGATGCTGTGAGAATCAGTCAAACCTGTAGTAAGTGCTTACTTACTGTGTGCTGAGGCAGTGGGTGGCATCAAAGGAATCTTTGCCAAATCCAGTCACCATATGGGCATATCTTCAGAGCCTTGTAGATGTCTACAAGGGCAGGAAGAGTCTCATCTAACTTGGCGCCTCCCCCAGTCCTCTAGTACCTAGCCGCGTGCCTGATGCACACAGCAGGCGCTCAATAAATGTTCCAAGTGAGTGAGTCTGTGCTCTTTATGGCATCCTTCCCAGAACTGCACTGCTTGTTTGTTACCACTAGGTGCCGCTATCTGAGCACATCATGTACTTATATCTAGCATTTGAGCCTAATGGAGGGCAGTTGTTTTCTCCATCAGTCCCCACATTGAGTGAAATTAAATGAATCCTGATGGAGATCCCATCAAGCCACGGTTCCTCAGCTGGCAGCCAGAGAGTCAGCCCCACCAACCGCCCCGAGCACCTGCAGATCTGGAACGGCAAAAGCCAGAAGCAGCCAAGGTCTAGAAGAGTCAAGAAGATGGTGTGGTCCATTGACCAGCCAAGGAACAAAGCCTTTCTGTCTAGGCTGGGCATCGATGAAGGGGAAGGGAGACAGGAGGAGTTCTCTGACAGAGTCTCAAAGGAAGACAGGGTCCCTCTTGACCCTGTGCCCCTAGCTCCGCAGACAGTCCCCTTGGCTTTCTCCTTAGGGACTTGTACCTTCCCTGATGCCCCCAACCCCAATACCGTGACTCTTCTTTACCCATCCCTGTCCCAGCTCCTTCTCACCAGACTGGACTGGAGGTCTTATCCCAGCACCCTGATCTTTGACTAAGGCCGAGCCCCAGGTCTAGATCACGTCTGCTCCTCTGCTCTGCCTTTCATGATTCATAACATCCTTTAAGGCCCAATTTAGTTGCTGCCTCCACCATGAAGTCTTTCCTGATTTCTGTGGTGAGTGCTCTCCTGCCTGACATTACATTTTATTTACTTAGGTCTATTTGTCCATTACCTCCAGTGGAATGCAGTCTCCCACAGAGGAGGGACTTTCATTTTTGTCTCCCCAGCATTTTGTACCCCCCAGAATCATGCTCAGTGCCTTTTGGTTTAAGAAGGGCGGCTAGGTGGCACAGTAAATAGAGCACTGGCCCTGGAGTCAGGAGGACCTGAGTTCAAATTCAGCCTCGGACAGAAACTAGCTGTGTCACCTTGGGCAAGTCACTTAACCCCAATTGTCCTCCAAAAAGCAAAAAAAAAAGTGCTTTGGCTAAAGCTGGAGGGTGGGGCCTAGCTTAAAACTGGATGTTGAGGGGGCCGCTGAGGTGACTGGCTCAAAGTCCTGTGATTTCTCCTATGTGGTTCCCTTGTACCTTGAGCCATGGTCCTCACCTCTCTGCCAGTTTGGTAAATTGTTAGTCTTTAGGATACGTCCAAAACACGTCGCCTCTGTGTCCTTTCCCCCACACTGCACCTTCTTCCCAGTTTCCTTGCTCTATCAAGGGAACTCGCGTGGTTTACATTGACCACCTGGACTACAGCAGTAGATCCCTAGCTCCTCCTCTAGTAACCTTAGTCAGCACTAGTAGGTGGACAAGAGCAGTTCCAGCGGCCATGAGGTGGCTGAAGCAGGTGCTGTGGAGCGTGTAGAGCTTGGTCAGACACCAAGGACACCAAGGCCATCCACCGCATCCCGGGCCATTGCCGGATGTCCTGACTTTTGTATTGTCACTTGAAGAGAGGGAGAGGCTGGTGGCTTTGTGCAGCTCTGCTCGTTTAAGTCCAGGTCTTGCCCGAGACAAGACATCCCCCGTGATGTCATTGGTCCTCTTGGGAAAGGAAGGAGTAGCCACCACCACCACCCTTCCAGCCTCTTCCCCTCTAGATCCTCAACACAGCTGCCCAAGGGAATTTCCCGAGGCCTGACCATGTCATTGTCCTCTCTGAGAAGTGCAGGCAGCTCCCTCTTGCCTTTAGGACAAATTAATCACAGACTCCTCTGTGATTTCAAACCTTCTCCGATTTGGCCCAGCTCACCCACCTTTCTAGGCTTGGGTCTCATTTCCTATTGCATGCTTCCTCTTGGCTAAGATGCCCCTCCCTTGCTGGCTCCTTTCGTACATGATGCCAGGCTCTCTCTCATGTCCACAATGTCCTCCCACCTTCCCAAGTGCTCCCTCTTGGAAGCTCAGCACTTGCCCTCCCCTGGCTCCTTTCTGATCTCCGCCCTCATGATGTCCCTGCATAGATTTGGAATAGGTTGGTGTTGACTCACCCACTGGTATGTTGTTTGCCCAGCAGAATGTAGCCTCCTTGAGGGCAGGGACCTCTTCGGTATCTCGAACACCAGGTACAGCCCCCGGCACCCAGAAGGTCCTTGTTGACTTGAATTGTCATAATTCCTGATCTCAACCCTGTTGGCTCCTTGCTTAGCCTGCTCACGCAGGACTTTGGCCCATCTCTGCTCTGCCCTTTGCTGAAAAAAGCATCAAAGAATGTGGAATTTGGGGTTAGGAGGTCTGGTTTTATTTCTGTGACCTTGGGCAAGCCATTTCTCCCTTGCAAATCTCATTTTTTCACCCATAAAATGAACCTCCAGTTCGTTCCAAGATATGATGATCCTGGGGTGACCTCCACCTCCCATCCCACTTTACCAGCTCTGAAGGGTTCAGGCATCATGGGCCCTGGCTTTGACCAGAGACATTACACAACTACTCCAGGATCATGTTCCGTGGCTGACCCTGGCTCACTGACCTTGAACCTCAGAGACACATGGAAGGTTGGGGAGGGTGAGGGAGAAGAGCAGCAGTCGGCAGTGACCACTGGAAAGTCCCAACAGAAGACCGTTTGCTGTCAGATTCGGGATGTGGATGTGGGACCTGCCTGTCCAGTGATGAGGCTGAGCCTTCAGGAGGAGGTGGAGTGTTTGGGGTGCTCTGTTCTCTAAGAAAAGGTTGGTCATGGGTCAGCAAGAGTTCAGTCTAACATGCTAAAAATTCAAATTGTGGGTTCTGGGAATGTTGCATTAGCTGGACGATTTAGTGAACCCCCATGCTCCCAGGCTCTGACGCCAAATGGATGGCTCTGCTCTCCAGACTATGTTTCCCCCCCCCCCACCCCCCTCCTTGTGTCCTAGCCCCTTGGCAGTCTGGGCCAGCCTGTGGACCCCTTGTCAGAATCATGCATTTAAATAAACAAAAAGAATACATAGGGTTACAAAGGAAAACAATTGTATTGAAGTTATTATCACAATATTTGTTAAAGAAAGTTCATAGACTTTTTGAAATCTATCCCTCTGACCCTGTGTTGGGGTCTGTAGGCCCCAGGCTAAGAACTCCAGGATAAAGTACAAATTCCTTCTGGGAGTTTGCACTCAGCCTCTTTTCTCAGGTCTCCTCTGTTCTTGCTCTCTGTGGGCTCTGTGTGCCCTCTAACCCAGCTGCCCTTCCAGCCACTCCCTGCCCTGTCTGCTGTCTCCAACCGCTGGGCTTATGCACGGGTCATGCCCCATAACTAGAACGTGCTGCTCCTTTCCACGCCTGCCTCTCAGACTCTCAGAGAAGGGATTCTGTCAGCAGAGAAGGTGAGGGAGGAGAGGATGAGTCATGATGAAGGAAGCATTTATGTAGCCCCTCCCAGGAGCAGCGAGAAGGACAGTCCCCATCCTTGTGGGGGAAGACACGACGGTATCTGAGTGGGGCCAGGGCAGTTGTGGCTGGTTAGCCATTCTTAGCTGTGTCCAGCTCTCTGTGACCCCATTTGGGGTTTTCTTGGCAAAAACACTGCCGTGTCCTTTTCCAACTCATCTGACACAGGAGGAAAAACATTCATTAATGCACAATACTGGGCACTGCGCGACATACTTTAGGAAAAGTACTGCTCATCCTCCCTGTGACCCTGAGAGGTGGGGTGCTGTCATCCCCCCCCCATTTTACTGTTGAAGCTAAGGCAGACAGAGGTTAAGTGACTTTTCCAGGGTCACATAGCTAGTGTCTGAGGTTGCATTTGAGCTCAGGTCTTTTGGGTTCCAGACCCGGCCTGGAATGATCAGCCCAGAGTCCAGGGTCAGTGCTCCAGGTTCCACTTGTTGGTAGGGGTAGGAAGGAGAGGAGGAGGACCACAGTGGTTGGAGGGCAGCTGGCGTATGTGGGGAATGGTGGCCAGAAGATCAAGGGGTGTGAAGGGAGCTGAGGGAAGACAAGAAGCAGGTAGAGGGAGATGGAGACCTGGAGGCAGGGGCTGTGGCTCCGGCCCCTCCCCCAGACACTCCCTTCCTTTTCAGAGACCTCGAAGTTCCTTTATTTCATAATAATCTTCCAGTACTCGAGGATCCAGGTGGGGCCACTCCACCTATCCAGGCCTTGGTCAAGTCTTGTTTCTTTCTTCCCGGCATCTTTCCAACATGTCCCCACCTGTCCTCTGACTCTGACACGCCCCGGGGCTGCCCCTCATGCCCTCACACCAGGAGGGTCTGCCTGCCTCAGTCTCCCCTCTCCAGTTAGCCACCATTGATTTCCCTAAAGTGCAGGTCTGTCACCCCAACTCAGTAAGCTCCAGGGGCTCCCTGCCGCCCTTGAGCAAATGCAAAGTGCTGTTTTGCATTCAGTGCCCACTCCTCCCTTCCTGGTCTTACATGGCCCCCACATACGCCTTGATCTGGTGAGACAGGCCTTGTCTGTGACCACCGTCTCCTGACCCCTGTGTCTTGCTCCTGGCTGCTCCCCATGCCTGGAGCGCTTCCCCTCTTCACTACCCCTTCCAGTCTCATCCAAGAGCCCACCCTGTGCAGGCGGCCTCCCCTCCACTGCCAGGGCTTCTGACTCTGCCTCCCATCCACCTTGTGCATCTCTCCTGCCCATTTGTTGTCCACCTGTTAGACTCTAAGCTACTTGAGGGCAGGGGCAGGGCTTTGTCTTTCCCCACATGCCTGGTGCTTTAGAGCAGAGCCTGGCACAGGGAGGAATGCTTTTTAACTGACCGACCGTGTACAAGCAGAGGGTGAATGCAGGGGATGTCCATGTCTCACCTTTATAGCCCTCTGTGGACTGTGCCAGTTAAGAGTTGGGGCTGGGGTGCCCTCTCCATACTATCAGAACAGCAGGAGAGTACATGGCTAGTGCCAGCATTGTCAAGCCAAAGGTCATGAGCAAAGGAGTCGCTTCACTTTAGGCTCATCCAAAGGGTTTTCCCGAAGGTTGGGTCAGTTGCAGTTCTCCAGCTGTGTGCCTGCCCCCGTTCCTCAGCCCTCCAACTTGGACACCTTCTTCCTGTTGAGATTATTGGAAGAGGAGGAAGTGTGGCTCAGTGGAAGGAACCCTGGCTATGGCGCTTGAGGCCTCACATCCAGAGTAGTCCCTGATTTGGGGCTTCCTGGCCTAGCTGGCCCATTGGGCCCCTTCTAACTCTGGTTCTTGATTGAAACCAAGTAGTTTGGGGGGCCAGCTGCATCTTGTGTCTTGAGGGTCCCCAGGTCTCTTTGGGGAAGGCTGAAGAATCTCTGTGGTTCTCCTGAATTGGGCCCTGCCAGTGGCCATGGGGCTTGGAGGCAAGAGGCTCTGTGATGAGTCCACATCGGGCCCCTCCCTCCACTTGTGACCATGGACAAGCCCCTTCCCCTCCGGGCCTTGGCCTCTCCATTAGGGTTTCCCAGTCTTTTTCTGTCCCTGAACTGTGAGGCTTTCAGTACATGTGCCCATGCCCCATATGTCATTGACAGGACAGGGAAAACATTTTAGGGGTTACCGTACAAAGGATCCCAAGAAGGGTCACGTGTGTGTGTGTGTGTGTGTGTGTGTGTGTGTTTACCAGGTGCTCCACTTCCTCCCTCGACGAGCACAGACCAGACTGGGAACCTCTGCAGGAACCATCTCTTAGGGCAAGGGAGGTGCCAGGGGCCAGCCAGCACATGCTCCAGGCCAGCTTGGACCTGCTTAAAATGTCGTGGGGAAGTATTTGATGAAATAAATGAAAATACAACAAAATACAGAAAACATCACATAGAGCTGAGTCAGTATGTGGCTTGAGGAGAGCTGCCTTCTGAGTTTGATGCACCTGTCTTGGGGGGCCCTTGTCCCCCTCACTGTCTTCCCCTCCCCCTCCCTCCATCCACCTGTCTCTCTCGTTTCTGAGTTTTCCTTGTCTCTTCTCTCACTCTCTTCCCTCTCTCCCTCTGTCTCCTCCTCTTCCCCTTTCCCCTCCCTTCCTCCTCTCTTTCTTTTCCTCGCTCTCTTTCCCCCCTCTCCCTCTTCTTTCCATATTCCTCTCTCTTTTCTCTACCTCTCTCTTTCCCCCATCTGTCTGTCTCTGTCTCATTCCCCCTCTCTGTATATGTCTCTGTCTGAATCTCTCCCCCTCTCCCTCTCTCTCCCCTTCCCTCTCCCTCTCCCCGACTTCACCCCTCTCTCTCCCTCCCTCCCTCTCTGTATCTCCCCCTTCCTCCCTCCCTCTCTGTCTCTTCCTCTCTCCCTCCCTCTCTCTCTCCCCTCCCTCCCTCCCTCTCTCCCTCTCTGTCTCTTCCTTCTCTCCCTCCTTCCCTCCCTCCATCTCTCCCTCCCTCTCTGTCTCTCCCCCTCCCTCCCTTCCTCCTTTCTTCCTGTCTTGAGAAGCAGCAAGAAGAGGCCATGACCACCAGAGGGAGATACAGCACACACTTTTAGGGAAGCCAGGTTGATGTTTGAGGCAAGGTCTTGATGGCCTTGGACTGATTTTATGATGCAGGGGCCCCCATGCATCTAAGAGGGCTTCTGGGGGGGCTCAAGGTGGGGTACAGGAGGGGCCAATCCATGTCAGAGAAGAGCCCACCTGGGGAGGATGCTCATCGGGGTCAAGAGGGGTTGGGCAGGGGGAGCGATTGCCTAGGTGCAGAAGGGACAGTGACTTAGAGTTGGGGCACAAAGGGCAGCTGCATTCCTGGGAAGGGGAGTGGGGGTGCAGGGTGGAGTATGCTGGACTAATCGTTACAGCCGCAGACCGGAAAGGGACCTCAGCCGCCTTCCAGGGTTACCCTGCCCCCGCCCAACAGTCCTTGGATGATAATCTTAGTATCTGAGGCACCCAGAATCAGTCCCTTCCCTGAAACCTGACCATGACCCTCCCCTCAGCCCTGCATCCTTTCTAACTTCATGTTGTGCACAGAGAGGGAAGGAAAAGTCAGACTGATAAGGAAAAAAATAGCTGTCTGTTAAGTGCCTAATGTGTATTACGCCTTTGATACAGTCAGTCATGAGGGCTTATGGAAAATTAGGTCAGAATTTGGTTGCCCAAAGAAATTCATCAGAATTGTATGTTAATACAGCATCAAGGTCAGTTACCATGATGATGGTAAAGTCTTCAACTTGAAAGGCTACAAGCCAAGGCCAAGGTGGAGGGAGTGTTGGCGCAGGATTTCCTGTTTGCAGATGACTGTGCACTCATTGCAGCCTCTGAGGCTGAGATGCAACAAATTACGTATCCCTTCTCTGCTGCTTCTGCTAATTTTGACCTAACAATTAACCAAGAAAACACTGGTGCTCTATCAGCCAGCACCACACCATCCATCCACGGAACCACCAGTTACAGCAAATGGAGAAGTTTTGAAGGCTGTGGTTAAGTTCAGTATACTTGTCAGGGGTGTGCATATTGATAATGGGATTGATGCAGGCATTGCCAGAGCCGGCTCAGTGTGTGGGAGGCTCCAGAGGTAAGTGTGGGAGAGATGAGGTCTTAGACTGACCACCAGAATGAAGGTCTGCAGAGCTGTGGTGCTGACCTCCTTGCTGTGTGCCTGTGAAACTTGGACAGTCTACCAGCGCCATGCCAAGAGACTGAATCTCCTCCATTTAAATTGTCTTAGGAAGATTCTGAAGCTCACCTGGCAGGATGAGGTACCAGAGCAGATGAGGTCCTTACTCAAACTACACTGCCAAGCCTTCAAACTCTACTACAGAGAGCCCAGCTCTGATGGGCTGGCCACCCTATTTGAATGCAGAACATACCTTTGCCTAAAAGACTATTTTAGGGAAAACTCACACTGGGCAAGTGCTCACATGGCAGTCAGAAGAAGTGATACAAACACTCAAGAACTTTGGAATTGATTGTGTGACATGGGAGACCCTGGCACATGACCACCCAGCATGGTGTGCCCATGTCAGAGAAGGTGCTGTGCTCAGTGAGCAGAATTGAGGTAGCTCAGAGGAAATGCAGGATGCGCAGATTTGGAGGATCCAGCCCAAATGTTCATACAAACGATTTGTGCCCGACCTGTGGGAGAGCCTTCCGAGCTTGTGTTGGTCTGACTGGCCACAGCTGGACACACTGAAGCTTGACTAGCACAGTGAGGTCATTTTGGTCCTCTTGGAGAATGAAGATGTATGTCCAACACTGTGCTGAGCGCTTTACCAATATTGTGTGATTTACTAAGGCTCCCAGAAAGCACCTTCTCTCATCCCCTGAAGGAGGTAAGAGCAGACATAAGAAGTGGGGTCTCATCTCTCTGAATTTCTGGCCTCTCTGTCACCTGCAGCCCCCAGAGATGACTCCTTCAGCTCTGTGTCCCCAGCCCTTTTGTATGGGACCTGCTGCCATTAAGGATCCACCTGGTCAGTACCAGTCACTCCCACCGTGACGTGTTTTACACCTCCAGCATATGAGACGAGCCTTCATTGCTATAAAGAATCTGCTCAGCTCACTCTGGAACTTGTATTTTTACTCAAGCAAGACCCAATGACACCTGTGCCAAAATGCACCCAGCTGCAGCCCCGTCATGGGGATATGTTCTGTCAGAGCACAGAGTGAACCATTCCCTGTCATTGCCCCCAGGACAGAGATGAACCCTCCAAATCAGCAGAGGGACCTGTGGGCTTAGTCTAAGCTAAACGTGGGCCCCAAATGAGACAGACGAGAGCTTGGGGTCCAGGAAGAGTCCTGGCTGGATGGCAGAAATCCTGGGTGCTCAGTGTTCCTGCCCCTTGCTTAGCTCCTGAGGCTGAGTATCCACTTTCGCTATTCTGAGCCTGAGGCATGTCATCAGGAAAGTGTGTGTGTGTGTGTGTGTGTGTGTACTTCCAACCCAAGACTCTTGTGCAGTGACCAACGGGCAGAAACTCACCCCTGGAGAAGGGGCCATGTTCCCTTCCTGACATTCTAGCTGGGAACAAAACCAGACAAAAAGAAGCCGGAGCCACGTGGAAGGAGGCTTGAGAGACATCAAACAACAGGAAGAATTGGCTTGATGGTGAACCCAAAGGAAGCCTCATTTCTTGGGCCTCTTGGGCCTCCCATGGTGCCCATGACAAACATTTGGAGAAATGGGCTGTAAGATAAGTACTGCCATCCTGTTGCAAAGGATGTACAAGTAAGGAGGTCCAAGGGTAGGCTCTCCTGAACCTTCCACATGAAATCAGTGTGTGCTTTAATACTCGGTTGGTGCCTCTGGACCCTGGGGGAGGTGCTGGGGGGGAGAGGCCCTCCCCTTCCGGGGTTCCTTGTATCTGCTTTTCTGTCTTTAGCATGTCTCCCTTAGGTGGGTTGTGTCCTCACAAGTCCCCTGAGCTTCTCAAGGGCCTGGCCATTTGTGGGCCTTCTTTGTATGCACAGCTTTCAGCCAAGAGTAAGCCCCTAATAAATGCTTGTTTGCTGAGTGACTTGTGCTGGTTAGCTATCTGGACACTCCTGTGCTCCCAAAGCTTCAGCAGCTCAGCCGACTCAGTGGCCTCCAGGATAAAATGTCAACTCTGATACTCACTATTTAAAGTGGCTTACAATCTGGACCTTCTCCATTCTAGTCTGAAGCTCTTCCAATTACTCCCCACAAATACTTGTTTATGCACCCTCATTCCCCCCAACCAAAAGCTCCTTGTTCCTTAGCACCAAGTGGCAGCCCAGAAACCCTAATCTGGTTTTTAGAAGCCACCTGAGCCGGTGACCACTTCTCAAGCCTGTTTCTCTCAGTGAAGCCTCCTGTCCTGGCATCCATGTCAGCTCCTCATCTTGTCAAACATGCTGCCTCTAGATGAGGCTGGAATAGGGCCTGCAGCTTATCCCGGTCTGCTGGCATTAGGGAACTGAAGAGAAGATATGTGAAAACAAGCATCCTTTGTATTGGATTTTAGGTGGCATCCCTGCACCCTCCATGAAGTTATTCCTTGTCACTGACCACAGGTCTGTTTGAAATCACATCGAATGGTCTCTCCCCCAGGCTTAGGTGAGGATGTTGTCTAGACGGCAGGAGCCTTCCCTGCTTAACCCTCCGGCTAAATTATGCAGCTCCCACCCAGGACAACTCGCACAGCCAAACAAATCTGGGTTTTCTGTTTGAATGAGGATTCAGCCCCCTCCCAGCAGGATTAATCAGCCAATCAAGGGACAAGATGAAGCTTTAAACTCATCAGCCAGATGGTTTATACCCTAGATGTCTTCCGGAGGGGAGACTCACTTCTCTTCTCTGGGTCAAGAAAGAAAGGGACTGGATTGTTGAGAGGCTCTTTTATGCCATCAAGCCACGCATAACATTGGAGTCTGCCCACACACTTACACGGAGAGCTCCTGTCTTAACATTAGCCCCTTGTGCAGACCCTTGTTTGCAGTTGTCACTTTTCTAGTGTTTGCTGAGTGGAATTGGGTCCCGTCTCTTGATACTGGGTCTCTGCTGCTTTTCTATGGCCCAGCTCTAGGGACCTCAGACATCTTGTCCAGGGAGCCTGTAAGCAGGCGTGCCCTCAGCACCGGCCCTGACAAGTGGTCTCTGCTTGAAGACTGCTGGTGATGGGCAACTCACTGCCCTCTTGAAGGGACCATTTCACTTTTGAACAGCTCTGATTATTAGAAGTTTTTTCTGACATTAACCCCAAGCCAGCCTCTCTGCTGCTTTCTGCCAGGGATCCTGGTGCTGCCCTTTGACACTGAACAGAGAGTCAACTTGTTTTCCTAATCTAAGTCTTTTATATGAGCGGAGACCCTGAAATAAAATCACCAGCGTTTCCATAGAGCATGTTGTCCTGCTGAGTAAGTACTGCAGGGCTTGTTATTTCCGTATTACAGATGAAGAAGCCACAATTCAGGGACTTACCTCTGCCCACAAAGTCAACAAATGGGTCAGGGTCCGCTTTATCGGCCCCTATTCCAAGGCTCTCTGCCTTCTGTCCCAGGCTGTGGCGCCACGTCCTGTCTGTCCTGGATGAAAAACCAACCAACAGGCATTTGTGAAGCAAGGACTGCTCATCAGACATGATGCCTGACAAAATAAGGCCGCATTCCCCACTCGGGGAGCTCACAGTCAAAGTTTAAACCTCTGGGGTCCTTTAGCCATTCCCCACATGGCATGGTCCCCACTGCTCATCAGACTTCTCTAGCCCTTGTTGGTGCCTTCCCTAAAATAGACACCAGATGTGTCTGACCAGGGCATTGGACAGAGGAATGACCACCTCCCTGACTCTGAGGCTATCCTATTTAGGTGCCCAAGAAGCAGTGTGAGTGATGGATGGGGCATTGTACTTGGAGTCATGAAGATGGGAATTCAAATCCTGCCCCTGATACTCACTAGCTATGTGACCCCTGATGAGTCTCTCATTTCTGGGCCCAAGTCATGGAAGGGCCATGACCTGCAGAGCCTTGTCATGTTCATGACCTTTTTGGCATTTACGGCCCACTGGTGTCCTCTTGTGGTCTCACTGTAAGACTGTAAACTGTCTTGGTGCTAATTTTGAGCTCCCTGGTGCCCCTTTGGTGACCTGGCGGGTCTGACAGTAGTCAAGCCTGGAAACAGCAGCAATCACATTAACTAGAAGCAGTTGGGCAAGATGGCGCCGTGGGGGGAGGTCAAGATCAGGAAGCTCACCCACTACCTGGAAAGTGAAGGAGGGTCCAATGAGGATGCTCACATTGGTCCGCGAGGCAGATCTGACTTAGATTTGATGAGTGGCTGGCCTGAGAAAGACACCCAATGCTCAGCTAGAAACAGAGGAGGAAGCTACAGCTGATGTATTCTCACAGCCTTAGGCAGGAGGTGTCTCTTGGAAAGAGAACTGGCTTCTTTACTCCATGCCTGCGCTCTCAAGGAAAACAATCAGAAAAAGGCCATGTGGTTCACCCATCTCATTTTTGTTCTTTGATTTCCTACTATCCTCACTGATTCCTTCACTGTATCCAAAGTAACAGGCCTGTGTGCACAGAGAGAGAAACCACCTTGGGGCAGAGTAAGTAGAAAGCTGGATTCAAACCAGGAATATCTGGGTCCAAGGATCACCTGTCTGGCACTGGCTGTGTCCCTGAGCCCATTACTTACTCCCTCCAGGCTCTAAGTAACTCTCTAAGGTCAGAGGGTCACAAAACCTTTGGTCTTGTGACCCCTTTACACTCCTTTTCTTTTCTTTTTCTCTATTTTTTTCGTGATATATTTTAAAATTTATTTTCTTGTTTACATCATTCATTTTCATGACATTTTTGAATTACAAATTTTCTCCCCGTCTTTCCCCTACCCCAACCCCAAAACAGTGATCCCACTGTAGAGCC
>CM053595.1:324275305-324302912 GCA_028646575.1 Pseudocheirus occidentalis
CCCCCGCCGCCAACATAGAGCCTGGCACGCAGTAGGAACTTAATACATGTTTGTTCATGGACTGATGGCTATTTTCCCAAAGTTCCCTCAGTGAAGAAATCCGTGTTGAGTGAGTTAACGCAGCTCTTGGCTGTGGTCCTGCCCCTAGGTGCACAGAAATCCTCGGTCTCCAGCCAGACACCGCCAGTGGCCTCCTCTGAGACGACCAGACGAGGGGAAATGGCCGCTTGGGGGCTGCTGAGCCCCTGCTGCCATGCTCCAAGCGGAGTCTCTCCCTAAAGTCTCGAGGAAGCGGCAGCTTCACTGGGCCCAGTCCTTGCAGCCAAGCGGGGGGATGGGGACTCCCCAGAGGGCTACCCCCCCCCCGCCCCGGCAGATCCTGGCCGTGCTATTTAAAGCCCACCTCCGATTCTGACATTTGGACTTTAAAATTAAAGTCAAACTTTTCAGTGTTTGAGTTCATTAACCTTTCGAAGTAGATAAATTGCCTCTGAAAATCACCAGGAGACCCTCGGAGGGAAGGCTTCCCTTAATCCTTATTAATAGTAATACTCTTACCAGCTAGCAGGCTGGAGGCTTTGTATTTTAAATGGGATTAAAATATTAGCAATCAAGCAAAGTGAAAGCAGATAAAAAGCCAATGATGGAGAAAGTTGCTTGGAAAGCTGTCGGGCTTGGGGAGCCCAGACGTCTGCAGCATGATCCTGGGGCTCCCAGGACTCTCATTGTGCTGGCTTGAATGGCCGTCATGCAAATGCTCATTCTTTTCTGACCCTGGCAACCGAACTCTGGGTGGGAACAGATCTATGCCTGCCTAGCTCTTCACTCACAGCCTCTTCGGGCCCCTTTCCTCACCGTAGGTGGTGACCAAGTGAGTTCTGGACCTGGAACCGGGAAAGGCCCCTGCGTCAGCCACTTAGCTTCTGTCTGCCTCAGTTTCCTCATCTGTGAAATAGGGATATTACGACCTCCCCCCTCCTTAAGTTCTAACCCTAAACTTAAATTTGTGTCGTGAGGAGGAGATAAGATTTGTAAAACAATTTGCAGACCTTGATGTGCTATGTAAATGATAGTTTTTTTTTTAATTGTTGTTACAAATCAAGGCCTTTCCCCATGTCCTTTGCCTTTTTTTTTTTTTCTGGAAAGCTTCCACTTGTCTTTGCCCCTCCAGACATAAACCCTTGAGATATGGCCTGACTGGGGAGGTGGACAGAGGGGTTCTCACAGCGACTCCATTGTTCTGGACACTGTGACTCTCTTAATGTTTCCTAGGAGAGAAGGAGCCCTTTGTCATGGCCAGCCTCCACCTTCCCCCTTACAAGCTTTGTGATGGAGAGTTTTGGAACCCCAGTGTTGAGTGTGGCTCTTAACCATGTTAACTTTCATCTTGGTTTGGCCAGTCAGAAGCTTCCTGGGCCCTAGTGATCCATGCTCACAAGTGTGCTATCTCTGCCTTCATCCATGTCCTTGAAAGACGTGGCCTAGTCCCTAGGGTCTTCCACCATTGACCTCACGCCAAAGACATAAGGATTGCCTCTTGGTTTCCAGCATTCAACTGGATTAAATACCAGCTAACTGTGCCTGCTACCTCGACTCCTTTGACCTTGTCCACATCTCTTCATGAAAACTGATGAAATCATTTGCTAAAATATGTACATTTCCCTATCTGCCAGTCTCCTCCTCCTTTTCCTCCTCTTCCTCTACCTCCTCCACTTCATCTTCCTCCTCTTCCTCTTCCTTCTCCTCTTCCTCCTCCTCCTCCACTTCCTCTTCCTCCTCCTTCTTCTTTTTTCTCCTCTTCCTCCTCCTCCTCCTCCTTCTCCTCCTCTTCCTCCTCCTCCTCTTCTTCCTCCTCTTTTTCCTCCTCTTCCTCTACCTCCTTCCTCCTTTATACTAAAAGAAGACTAAAATGACAGCACCAGGTCCAGGTTCAGAGTGTCTGCCTGGGGCTGACCAGACCAATATAAGCCGCAGATAAGGCACAAATAGTCCACGTGAGCATTTAGAGTGGAGGCACCTCTAAATTTGCCCATCTCACATTTCCTCTGAGCTGTCTCAATTTTGTTTTGCTCACAGAGCACAGCCCCTTCTCTGATGTGGGCACGTCATACTGAACAGTCCTGTGCCAGTGTCTCCATTGTCACACCATCATTTCCAAAGTTCGTGAGAGAGACCTTGAGGGTGTCCTGGTATCACTTCTTCTGACCTCCGTGTGAGCGCTTGCCCTGGGTGAGTTCTCCATAAAATAGTCTTTTAGGCAAGTGTAAGTTTGGCGTTCAAGCAGTGTGGCCAGTCCTTCAGAGTTATGTTCTGTCTAGAGTCTGAATGCTTAGCAGTTCAGCTTGAGAAAGGGCCTCGGTATCTGGTACCCTATCCTGACAAGTAATCTTCAGAATCGTTCTAAGACAATCGTAGTGGAAGCAGTTTAATTTTCTGGCATGGCGTTGGTAGACTGTCCAAGCATACAGCAATGAGGTCAGCACCATGGCTCTGCAGACCTTCAGTTTCATAGTCGGTCTAATGCTTCTTTTCTCCCACACCTTTCTTCGGAGCCTCCTACCTCATCATCAGTGTGGACATCCCTGGAAAGTATAATGCCAAGGTAAGTGAACTTATCCACAACATTCAAAATCTATTTTCTGTAACCAATGGTTCCGTATATAGTTGGTGTGATGCTGGCTGGTGGAGAACTTGTGCTTTATTGGGGTTAGTGGTATGCCAAAATTAACACAAGCAGCGGAGAATTGATCTCTGCTTTGTTGCATTTTGGCCTGAGAGACTGCATTGAATGCACAATCATTTGTGAACAAGAAGTTGTGCACCAACTCTCCCTCCACTTTAGTCTTGGCTTGTAGCCTTTTCAGGTTAAATAATTGACCATCAGTGCAGTAGCTGACCTTGACTCTGCGTTCATCCTCATTGAAGGCTTCTGACAACATTGCTAAAGAGCATGGGAGCAAGCACAGGGCCTTGTTTCACTTCATTAGTGACTGGTAAGGTGCAGGAGCATGGCCCATCACCCAGAGCCTGGGCAAGCAAGCTGTGGTGAAATCGGCGTGTGATATTGATGAATGTCTCCTGGCAACCAGACTTGACCATGATCTTCCATAGACCCTCATGGGTGCCTCCTACATTAAAGGACAAACATGCACAGACCTCCGTTCTTCTGCTCCTGGCATTTCTCCTGGAGTTACCAGGCAGCAAACCATCATAGCGACCATTCCTCAGCCCTCTCTGAAGCGACACAGGCTCTCAGGTAGATGACCATCTTTCAGGTGAAGGATCAGCCTGTTAAGGGGAACTCTGGCAAGGACCTTGCAAGCAATGACTAAGAGAAAGCATCCACCCCCAACCCCCCTGACATGATTGTCACAGGAAAATCCCTTTCTGTTACCATTGTAGAGATGAACAGTGGAGGCACCCTTGAACACCTGGTGGGGGGGGGGGAATAACCTCCTTCTGCCATATAACCTGGAAAATTTCTGTCACTTCTGTATGAGCCATGGACCCCCTGCCTTGTATATGGCTCTGGCGGCATGAAATTCGGCTAGTCTTACCCTGTCAAAAAAGGAAATGTCATCTGTCTGACATGACCTGTTCTTTCTTTTCCTCCTCCCTCCCAAGTTCTATTGATGTCTTTTTTATATGTCACAATCATTTCTGGCTTTAGCCTGACCCCCGAGTCCCTAAGGATCGGTATCCAGTCTTGTTCACAAGCTTCCTGGAATCCACTCCTGGACTTGCATGGGACTCTTGAGGAACTGCAGCAGAAGTGCACACAGGCCATTAGGAATCGCCCCTAAACCATCCAGGCCAATTCTCAGTAATACTCTGGTTTCTATAGCTCCAGAAGGAAAGTGAACAGCCATCGGTAATTCTGGGGCTTCCTTTGACTCATGCACAGTCATTCCCCAGTTAGAGTCTGTCTCCAGTCTTCCAGGCATCTCTGAGATTGTTGTGCCTTCTTTGGTAGAAACAGATGTGGGATTTCTGGAGGAAAGGAAAAAGAGAGAAATCCTTCTCAGAATAGAGTTAGCCCCTTATTTTTCACCGGCAATGAAAAGTAACACTAACAACATTTTTTGCTATAGATAGTGAAATGCATGGCTCTCCAAGTCTTCCAACATTGACGAAATATTGATTGTACTGTGTGATAGGGTGTAATATTGCTAAGGTAACCCCAGGAGGCAGAATTAGCAGCTGTGGGGGGAGGAGGTGAGGTGTCAAAAAAGTCTTTCCAAGAATGGGAGCTTTCCCAAGCAGCATGGCCTGCCTCAGGTGGTAGTGCATTCATCTTCAGTGGAGCCAAGTGAAGACTGGATGTCTCCTTGGGCATCAAGGAATGGATTCTGGTACATGTACAAGTTGGGCTAGGTGGTCTCTGAGGTCTCTCCACATGTGGGGATTTTGAAATTCTCCTAAAAGGAAAAGCTGTTTTAAAGAAACTCAGCAAGAGATAAAACTGTGCAACACCATTTTGAGGATATTTAAGGATAAAACCAAAAAGACACACACACACAGACACACACGCACAAAACAAGAAAAAAATAGAAATGGTTTGTAAAGAATTTTATCACAAACTCTTTTTGCCCCCAAGGACAATGGGGCTACCACATTTGGACTCTAGTCTCACAGTCCTGGACATGCTCATAGGCAGCTTTTGACAAAGGATATCCCACTTTCTAATGATCATGTAGTAATAAAAATTCAAGCCCCCCTCCCCTGAACTTGTTGTTTGCCAACTATATATGCTCTGCTCCAATGAGGTATCTCCTACCCATATGTCAATATCTTACAAGAATCCTCAAAAGATACAGCAACAGATAATACTGTTTAACAAACTTCCTGTTTCTAGTTGAATTTAAAATCTATGAAAGCAGCTAGCCCTCTCATAGAGAGAATGCTGGACCTCTCATTTTCAAGAGTTCAAATCTGGCCTCAGATACTTACTGGCTGTGTGACCCGAGGCTAGTCACTTCATCCTGTTTCCCTCAGTTTCCTCATCTGTAAAACTAGTTGGAGAAAGAAATGGCAAACTAGTATTCTTGGCAAGAATATCACAAATGGGGTTGTGAAGAGTCAGACATGACAAAAATGACTTAACAACATCAAATATTTATGTAGCAGATAGTTGCTTAAAAGCGTTTGCCACTGTGACAGAGAAAGACCATGTGGAGACCAAATCGAGGACTTTTTTATGATAATGAGGTCACCTAAGTGCTCCTGTTAGTGGGTGACGTTGTAATGAGTAAGTACATGGTACCCTGGAACATGGCAGAACTTCTGGGGTGGGAGCCATAACCATTCAACAGAGTTTGGTCTGACCGTCCACACAGGAAAAAACAAGTGGATGAAGGGTTCCGGATTGGATATGCAGTTGGATGGGCAGTTGATAGAGTTGGTACATTAGTACATATCATTTGGATAGGCACCATGAATGGATAAAGAGCTGTATACGGAATAGAACAAGAGGAGCAAAGCCTTTGGGAAATACACGATTCTTTTAATGGCCCATTGAATGGCCACCTTTTTCTTTAACCTAATGTTCTTTCATTAATATCCTGTGAACCATGTTGGCTGTAAATCATGGAACATCATCTCTGAAGAGTTAGAGTTGAACATGTCCCAAAAGACAATGGGCAAGCACATAGTATGCGTGAACGGGCATTTAGGGTTAGAGTTAGGTGACACATCTCTAAGGAGGAATCATTCAGGAAAGGATGTTTTGTTAGAAAGAAGTGATCAGAAATGATGGACCAGTAATGTGGCCAGAATGAGAGATGGCTGGTGGACAATCCTTGAGCTTCGTTGGCCATCCTAGATCAGGAGACACAAAAGAAGGCACATGGGGCCTAGATAGACCTCCTTTGATGGATTTAGGGGAGGACAGAGGCATGGATGGCTCAACACTAGGAGAAGCTGGTGATTGATGGTCTAAATTGATGAGCACAGAGATTCATTCAAGTACAAAAGAGATGTAGTCTTCCCTTCCAGGAATTTACAGTCTAATAGAAAGGATGAGGAGAACCAGCCTTGTAGTCAAGAGGAGCTGGGCTCAGGTTTTGCCATATGACCCTGGACAAATCACTCAATGCCCCTGAGCCCCTGACAACTCTCTAAGGCGACATCTTTTAGGTTTTGTTGACACTTTGCATGAGTGGAAGGAGATTCTGTGCTGGACATTCTCCACACTGTTGAATCGCAGAACAAAAAGAGGGAAGAGGGAAGTTTTGGCAGTGACCTAGATCAAACGGATAAGAGGCCTTTGGTTTGGACCCAGGATCTCAAACCTCCCTCTACCAACTACTCTTTGCAGCTACTGAGAAGTTACACCCCTTGGCTAGGGTCTCAAAGCCAGTATTTGCTAAAAATGAGATTTGAACCCAGGTGCCTTTCTGTTTCTCTCCTCTCTGTCTCTCTGTGTTTGTCCCTCACTGTGTTACTCCTTAAAGTCAGCTGGCTTTGTGCCCACCTTACATCGCCCCCCATCTTAGAGAAGGAACAGGCAGAA
Source organism: Pseudocheirus occidentalis (assembly GCA_028646575.1). NCBI lineage: Eukaryota > Metazoa > Chordata > Mammalia > Diprotodontia > Pseudocheiridae > Pseudocheirus > Pseudocheirus occidentalis. Next base: position 324,281,817 of record CM053595.1, read on the forward strand.
GAGGGCCTGGCAACAAGGATTTAGGCCTGCCTGAAGAGCCAGAGCCACAAAGCTGTGTTGCAGGGTCCCCTTGGAAGAGAGGAGGTCTCCAGTGGGGTGCCTAGGGGTCTGTGCTTGGCCCTTGCTGTGTGGAATTTTTGTCAAGAACTTGAGTGAAGACATAAAAACCTTCTTTTTTAAATTTGCAGATGGCGGGAAGCTTGGAAGGTGGCTAAGGCATTGAATGCAATGGTCAGAGAGGGTCAGTAGCCTAGAATGACAGCCTAGGGACAGGCTGGAAACATGCTGTCCCCAAAGACAGGATAGAGGCCTTGTGTCTGGATGTTGCCTATGAAGGTCATTTGAGGGGGGGCATTCTGCCAGCTCAATGTGAAGCAATGGGAGGACATGACCTCCAAAAGAACCAGTGTGATCTCAGGGTTTGGGAGGAGAGTCAGAGCTTCTGGAAATAGAGGGGGGTGGTCCCTCTGCCCTCTGTCTGGGCCAGACCTCCTCTGGGGGCTTGTGCCCAGCATTAAGCCAAAGCCAAGGTAGAGTTTATCCAGAAAAATGCAGGGGTATTTGTGAGAGGCTGGGAAGGCCTATCTTACAAGGATTATCAGAAGAGCTAGAAGTATTGTGTCTGGAGAAGACCCAGAAGGTCTGTAGACTGGGAGCTGGAGGGGCCTCCAGGGGCCACAGGTGAGGAAAATTGAGACCCAGAAAGGTAAGTGATTTGCTCAAAGTCATCCCAGTCATCAAGAGCAGATCTGAACCCAGACCTTGGACTCCAGACCCATTCAGGGCATCCTTCACTCCATATAACCACAGCCTCAGCTCCGGAAAGGTCTGGATTAGAGGGACAGCCCAAGGAAAGGCCCCAGGAGCAAAGGCCAGGTACATAATTTGATGGGATATGCATTTATGCTCAATTAAGGAGAAAATGTCCAAATAATTAGAGCAGCTGTGCTGAGACGCCAGCCCTGCCACCTCTGTGACCGTGGATGCTGTGTCCTTTGCAAAGAAGAGGGGACAAGAATGGGGCTGTGGAGAATAAACGAGCAGGAAAACTGCCCACAGCCCCTGATCTGTCTGGGGCATTGTTGTCTATCTGGGGCTCAGTCAGCCCCGTGGCTCGTCCGGCTCCAAGATACTGGTCTGTGACTGGGCCAGGCCTGTGGCCATGCATCTGTCACTGGCAGAAGAAGTTCCATTTCCTCTGCACACTTCCCTGGTGTTTCTGAAGTGTGACTCTCAAATACTTTCTAATTCATTTAATCACTTCATAGGCTGAAGAAGCAGAGCCCTCCCCATCCTCTCCTGAGGCTTTTACTTTTCCTGTTCTTTCTTAATTGTGCTGATGTTAAGAATAGGGAAGAGGAAAGGTGGAGAGCCTTTGGCAAGGCAGAGTAGGTCCTGCCCAAAGGGAAGCCACCTTCCTGCTTTCTCTATAACACTCTTAGATGAATGGGCTGAGCAGGAATGTGGTTCCTTTCCAGACTGAGAAGATCCTTCCTTCCTTCCTTCCTTCCTTCCTTCCTTCCTTCCTTCCTTCCTTCCTTCCTTCCTTCCTTCCTTCCTTCCTTCCTTCCTTCCTTCCTTCCTTCTTTCCTTTCTTCCTTCCTTTTTTCTTCCTTTAGTCCTTCCTTCCTCTCTTCCTCTCTTCCTTCTTTTTCCCCCTCCCTCCTTCCCTTCTTACTTGTTTCCTTCTGTCCCTCCTCCCTCCCTCTCTCCTTTCCTTTCTCTCCCAGATAGAGTTCTAAAAGGCTGACAGTTAGCATTTGCCCCACTCAGCACCATTTTCCCCACAATATTCACATTCTTTTTCTCCTCATCTCTCTGGCCCTAATTCCAGTGTTTTTTTCTAAGAATTGTCATTTTGGGGGAAGAGCTTTGGACTTGGAGTGAAAGTATCTAAGTTTGAATCCTGGCCTATAGGCCCACTTCTCTGCTGTGTAAATCCGGGCAGATCCCTTGTGAGCTAGACCTCAGCCCTAACTCTGAAAATAAAGAGGGTGACTGAGATAATGCTAATATTCTGACTAGCTTGAAATTCCATGTTCTTGTAAGAAGCAGGTGCCCTGCCTCTCTGCTCAAAGGTTGCATTCCAGAGACCTGAGCACCTGAGCTTTGTCTATCCATGACAGACTCCTGGTATGCTCATCTCCACTGTGGCTTTTGTCTGACCACCGTATCTTGTCATCCAGGAATCCAGACAAAGTTTGAGGGAAGGAATCTGGAAAATCAAGGGCCGGGGACAAGCACTGTGGATGACTCAGCTTCTTTTGAGGGAACAGACTTCAAAGGGTTCAGGGAAAGGATGGGAAGATCCTGTGGACAAGACTTGCCAAGGGAAAGTCATCCAGGAGGGATGGGCATCACTCAAGAATAAGATGTTGAAGATCAAGGAAAGAGAACATTATTTTGTCAGAAGAGACTGATGTGGATACACAGTGAACTCCCCAAACTCAGATCCTAGAAAGATGCTAACGGAAGTAGGAGACAAGAACAGGTAACAGACAGTGGCCTGGAGCTGGGTTGTGGAAGCAGAATAATCTGTTAGAGTCTCCTTCACTCCCCTGGGCTCAGCGCTCATCTCTATAAATGATTCCTGCATCTCTGTATTTGGTCCTAATCTTCTCCTGAGTTCCAGTCCCGCGTCACCAACGGCCTTTGGGAATCTGAAATTGGATCTCCTATCAGCGTGTCAAATTCACTGTGTCCAAAACACAATTTATTATCTTTCCCTACAAACGCTTCCCTTTTCCAAGTTACCATTGAGGAACTTTTATAGTCGGTGTTTCTGATAAGGGCCTCATTTCTCAAATATATAGAGAATTGAGTCAAATTTATAAGAACGCAAGTTATTCCCCAATTGATAAATGGTCAAAGGATATGAACAGGCAGTTTTCAGAGGATAGTCATATAGTCAGAAGAAGATTACAGAAATGCAAATTAAAATAATCCTGAGGTACCACCTCACACCTATCAGATTGACTAATGTAACAGAGGAGGAAAAAGAAAAATGTTGGAGGAGAAGTGGGAAAATTGGAACACTAATGCACTGTTGATGGAGTTGTGAACTGATGGAACCATGCTGGAGAACAATTTAGAACTAGGCCCAAAGAGCTATAAACATGTGCAGATCCTTTGACCCAGCAATACCTTCTAGAGCCATATTCCAAAGAAATCATGAAAACTGGAAAAGGGTCCACATGTACAGAAATACTTATAGCAGCTTTTTTTTGTGGTGGCCAAGAATTGGAAAGTGAGGGATGCCCATCAATTGGGGAATGACTGAACAAATTGTGGTATATGAATGTAATGGGATTCTATTGTGCTATAAAAACATGAAGAGCAGGCAGACTTCAGAAAAAACTTAAGACTTATATGAACTGATGCTGAGTGGAATGAGCAGAACAGTAACAGCAACAACGTAACCACAGCAATGCAAGGATCTAAGACAAGTCCAAAAGACTCGTGACAGAAAATGCCGTCCACGTCCAGACAGAACTTGGAGTCCGAATGCAAATGAAAGCCAACTATTTGCTCTCCTTTTCTTTGGCTGTTTTGTTTCATCTTTCTCATTGTTCTTCCCATTGGTTCTAATTCTTCTTTACATCGTGACTAATGTGAAAATATGTTTAATATGAATGTCTGTGTAGAGCCTGTATCAGATGGCACACTGTCTTTCGAGGGAGAAGAAGAGCGAAGGGGAAAAAATTTAAAACTCAACATCTTATGGAAGTGAAAGTTAAAAACTAAAATTAAATTAAATAATTAATAAAATAAAATGAATTGTTTAAAAAATTACTGTTGAAGGGCCCGTCGCTCTCTCAGGTACATACCCGTACAACCTCAGAGTCGTCTTCCACATCCTTCACTTCCAATCATTTTCCATATCCCAATCTGTTCTGTTTTGCCTTTTTTCCTGTCCTGGGCATCTAGCACAGTGCCCATTTCTGTGTAGCGGTTGCTTAATATGCATTCATTGTCTGACTTCTCAAGCCCTGTCACATCTACATCCCCTTCCCTCCACTCATCCACCCACCACCCTGGTACAGGTAGGTTCTCAGAACCAATGTATTCCATCCTCTCCTGATGGATCTCTCTGCTCTAACCCATGCTGTACTCAGCTGTGAAAGTAAACTTTCTAGAATGGTCTGAAAACACCATTTCCCTGCTCAGCAGACACTTTGCACTGACTGTGCGCTCTTCCCAGAATGCTTTCCCTCCTTTGAGACTAGCTTCCTATCTTACCTTCTACAAGAGATCTTTGTCATTTTGTCCCCCTTCACTCCTGGGGTAATTACCTCAGTTTACCTTGTATAGACCATGGATGTCGATCATTATTCTCATATTGTCTCTTCCATTAGAATGAGAGGTCCTTTAGAGTAGGGATTGTGTTTTTGCCTTTATAGCCCTAGAATTCAGTAGAGGACATGGCTTAGACTGAGTCAGAGGGGCTAAAATTTAGAAAGATCTAAGGCTAGTGAGGAAACCCATGAATAACAAACAGGTGAGTTTTGTTTCTTTTGGGGGAGGAGGTTCTGAGAAGAGGAGGAGGAGGAGGAGGAGGAGGAGGAAGAGTAGGAAAAGTAGGAAGAGGAAGAAGAAGAAGAACCTGATTGGGGTAAGTGGAGCCAATAGCAGAGAGTGGGCAGAGCTGCTAAAGTATTGGTTTGCTTTTTTTTTCTTTTTCTGCAAAAGAAAATGAACTTTGCATTAGGAATGACAGAACAGAAGTGGCTAAGAGGAAGTTGTTCCCCAAGAAAAGAGAGGAACCAGTCAGATCACCTGGAGGTCCCTGATCTGAAGGAACAGCCTTGGCTGCTAATGGCTGAGGCATTGCCAATGGCTTTTTTTTAAACCAGATTTTATTTTTACCTCCCTTAGATTTCCCACGTATCCCTGCTTCTGCCTTCTCCCAAAAAGCCATCCCTTAAAATAGAGAACTTCTAAAAAGAAAAAGAGGAGGAGAAAAACTCAGCAAAACTGATTGACACATCCCCCAACTCAGATGTTATATGCCATGTTCCAGACTGATGACAAACCCCGCCCTCCTCCCCAGCTTCACATGGGATAAAGGAGTAGAGGGAGATGCCATCTTCCATCTCATCTCTGGGGCTATTCCACAGACTCCACTTGGGAGTTCTTCGTGGTGGTGCTTCTCCCTACCTCCTAGTGTTGCCCTCTGGCATCATTGTTACCTGATTTTTTTCCCTTGATTTTCCCTCAGTTCCTATGAGTCTTCCCAGGCTCTTCCCCATCCATCACAGTTGTCATTTCTTATAGAACAAGAACATTCTATGGTATTCTTGTTTAGCCAGTCCCCTGTGGATGAGCTCCTACTTTGTTACAAATATGTTGTTGTAATTGGGGGCTTTCTTTTTGTCATTGTCTTCCTTGGGGTCTATGCCTAAAAGTAGAATCTTTGGATCGTGGGTGTGGACATTTTAGATACTTTAGTTGCATGATTTGAGAATGGTTGTATTGTTTTCAGCTCTACTAACAATGTACCAGTGTGTCTGTCTTCTCACAATATTGACTGTTCCCATCTTTTGTCATCTTTGCCAATTTACTAGGTGTGCATTGTATGAAGGATAGTGTGTGGTGGATGATAGGAGCTCACTAAATGATTGTTGAATTGTCTGAATAGAACTCAGTTTCACAAGGTGAGGAAGGAGCATGTTCCTGAGATGAAGAACAGTGGGATGAAAAGGCACAGAGATGGGAGACAGGAGATGGATGTGAAGAAGTTAAGAAGGCCAGGCAGACTAAACTGGTGTGTGTGTGTGTGTGTGTGTGTGTGTGTGTGTATGAGGGAGAGACAGAGAGAGAGAGAGAGAAAAAGAGAGAGAGAGAGAGGGAGAGGGGTAAAGGGAGAGAGAGAGAGAGAGAGGGAGAGAGAGAGAGAGAGAGAGAGAGAGAGAGAGAGAGAGAGAGAGAGAGAGCGAGAGCGAGTCTGGGGAGGTCAGCTGGAGCATCTTGTGAAGGCTTCGTGAGCCAAGCAGAGTAGGTTACGCTGGATTCTAGAGCCAAGGTTCTTAACCTGGGTCTGTGGATATATTTCTGGGGGTCTGTGAAGTTGAATGAGAAAAAATTACATTATTGAAAATAATAAAATTTACAAAATGAAAAAAATTTTCATTAGCCTGTAACAAAAACTTAGCATCTCCTTCAATAACAAAATCATTGTTCTGAGAAGTCCCAAGGCTTCACCAGCCTGCCAAAGGGCCCACCAAATAAGACAAAACTGGCCCTAGGGAGGCCACAGGAGCTATTGGTGCTCATAGAGGGGCAGTGATGGGGTTGGATCCCTCCTTTTGGCTTGGGTTATTTGCTAGTCTGTGATCACACTGGCTTAAACCAGTTAGTGTCAGAGCTGGAGGGAGAACAGGGGTCACTTTAACCCCCCCCCCCCGCTTTGTTGTTTTACATATAGGAGAACAGGTTCCGGGACGAAAATGCTCCCATTTGCAGTCAGTGGCAGGGCCTCCTGACCATAGCCTCCAACCACTACTGTCACCATGGTCTCCTCTGGGCTGATGCTGGGATTGGTTTTAGCTCAGGCTTTCCCCTGCATTTGGTTCTGTGAAGCCATGAAACACAAGAGACACGAACCATGAACCACAGAGACCCTTGGGCAGGGGGCTACCTCCTCACCTCCTCAGGACAGAAATCCTGTGTTCCAGAGGCCCTGGCGAGGTGCTTGGTGGATGCTCAGAAACCTTTGTCTCATTAGTTTTCAGGTCAGACTCCATCTTCACAGAGGAAACAGCATGGCCTCCGTCACGCTATTAGACTGACAATCTCAGGTTAATTCACTGATTGCCTTTCCCTCTGGTCACCATCGATTTAGAACAGAAGGCTTAACAGCTGAAGGAAACTGGAACAGGGAGATTTCAGGTTGTGATGAGGGGGAGGCAGGAGGAGGGAAGGCCTGTGTGGGTTGGGGGAAAGACTGTGTCCAAGCCAATATGGAACAGATGTCTCAGAGACATCTCTGAGTGTCTGAGGGATGATGGGTGTGGTGGTGGTGGTAGTAGAGTTTTCTCTCATCTGTCTGCAGGAAAGCAGGTCCAGGCTGACCCCCAGAGGGCTCTGATCAGCCCCTTACCTGTCTCCCGTCACCTGGACAGGGTGAGAACTCTTGTCCTCCTGAGTCTGGCTGGCTCACTGATCTTAGCACTGACCTTGACTTTACAAGAGTCAAGGTCTCACCAGGAAGAGATCCCAGAGACAGAAGTAGTCACACCTGGAGGTTCTGTCTCTCATGTGCACCCCTGGACCAGGGGTTCCTCCTGTGTGCCACAAGGGATTGGACTCCATGCCCTCTGTGCTCAGTCCTTGAGAGGCACAGACTCAAATAACCTCTCCCCATGACCAGCTGGCCATAGGTCACTGGGGTCCTAAGCTCTTGGTTAACTAGTCCCTATCTTCCTATCAGCCCTAGGGAGCAGGCAGGGTAAGGATGATCACTCCACTTCACAGATGAAGGCTGTGAGGCTCAGCGGAAGTGCCCTGCCAAGGTCCTTGAGTCCGTGGGTACCAGAGGCAGCCAAAGCCAGGCCCTGTAAAGCCTGAAGGTCATCAGTGAAATAGCAGCAGGTGGTGAAAGAGTCCAGGGACTCTTCACCCTTGTGACCATCTGTGACTGAGGTGCAACATCAGGCTTTTGTTGTCAATTAAAAAATCAGGTATTTTTAACCTTTGATGAATTGAAACATATATAGGAGTGCCAAAGGCCACTCAAGATAAGAACCTCTCCTTTTCTCTTGTCATGTAACCTTTCTACAATATCGATCGAGGTCTTTGGCCTGAGGAGCTCCGGCTCATGCCTCTTCTGAGAACCACAGCAAACCCTTAGAGGCTCCACTGAGGACCCAGAGGTTGTCAGGGTCCTACACCCATTGCCTGTCAGGCAGCTCTACCCTTGGGGTGGGGGTGAGCTGAGACTGAGGAAGAAAAGGAGAGGGGAAATGGGGGAAGCCTCCCTGGAGGGGTGAAGCCTGAGGAGGAATGTTTGAATAGGCACAGATAAGGGGGTCTCAGAGCGGCATTGCCTGGAGGCAGCTGTGTGAGAGGAGGCTGGAGGGTGGAAGGGTCTCTCACTGGGGAGACCAGGCTGAGGAAATGTGTGTTTTCTCTTGACTTTTAATTAAAACTGGATGTTCTCGGTCTATTCCCCTGCCAGGAGTGCTGTGTATTTAAACAAAGGCCTCCCACTTGTCTCACTCATATTGGCAAGGGGAGGTCAGACAGCAGGGGAGGGGATGCTGGGGAGGATGGGTTTCAACAGTTTCCACAATGAGCACCAGGTGGGCTATATGGAGGGAACCCCTGGGCAGCAGGCCCCATGATGTCCAGGTCATGCCTTTGGCCAACCACTCCCAGACCTCTCCTTCCCACAGCTTCCTGTGCCCACTCTGCCATCCCACAGCTCTGCAAAGTCCCCAGAGAAATTGCTTGTTTGTTTTGGGGAAAGGGGTTGTTATGCATCAAACAGCCTCCAGAGGCAAGGTGACCAGGTGTCATGGCATTTCTCATTCCTAGGACCATGGACAGCCTTGTTGCTGGATCTGGGGCCTCCTCAGCCCCCCAAGAGCCTGCCCTCTTCAGTGAGTCCGTTCTGACTGGTCTGCAGGTGGGAGCTGGGCCATCCTCAGGAGTGAGACAGGCAGAGGAAGCTGTTACTCACCTCATCTCTTTCCCATCCCCAAAGTGATGTCAGTGCTCACTTTGGGGCACACATTGTCTGTACACTCGTCTCTTCCTAGGAGTAAGCCCCTGGAGGGCAGGGATGGGTTCATGTTTGTCTTGTGTTCCCTAGTGCCCAGAACACAGAAGGTGCCCAATAGACACTTGGTCATTGACTTGGATGGGGGTCTTGGGGAGTGAGCGGGTCTTCACATGCCTTCTGGACCTGCTTCTACCTCTAGCATGAGCTCCCTTGTTGTATCATCATAGGGTGGAAATGACCTTGAATCATCACCCAGAGAAGGGGGAGCCATGTTTATCACCATTTTTATAGCCAAGGAAAAGGAGGCAGAGAGTGGTTAAGTGACCTGCCCAAGGTCACATGGCTAAGTATCTGAAGGGCAGGATTTGAACTCCAGTTTCCTGGCTCCAAGTCCTCACTCTAATGGGCCATCTAGCTGGGTGACCTTGAGTAAGTCCCATCCCCTCTGGGCCTGTAAAATAAGGGATTAGAATAGAGTTTCTCTAAGACCCCTTCCAGCTCCCACTTCTGATTCCAGACCTCAGTCTTTGGTCATTTGTGACCAGGATAGCCCCTATGCCCGCCCATGGCAGCTTGGTACTAGCCCCATGTAGGGGATGCAAGGCAGGTCTAACCATAGGTTAGATTTGTGTTTCTGATGCAGGGTCAGACCCTGGGTTCTAGGGAGCCATCCCCAAGTCGGGTCTCTGCTTCTCTCTGCTGCTGTCTTGTCTCAAGAAGCCCTTGGTCGTGTGCTGAGATTGTGAAGTTCCAGAGTGAGGCCTCCAATATGTTGGGCAGCCCCTCCATGGAAAACTCAGGTGAGAAGATGACACCAGAGACATGGAGGGGAGGTGTGCGAGTGGGCTGGTGTGTGCACACTGAGGACTGGTGTCCGGTGATCCAGGCGGCAGGCACTTATTAGGCACCTTCTGTGTTCCCAGCCCTGTCTAGGAGGCAAAGAATAGCGAACACCAGTCTCTGCCCTCAGGGAGCTCCCAGGCTAAGTGGGGGGGAAGAGAGGACAACATGAGGAGAGCCATGTACAAGCAAGATCAGGCTACCTTCCAATGCGTTCTAACACTTTCCCAGTGGACCGACAGAGCCCATCCACCATGGTGAGGGAACCCTGGGATGTGGGCAGCTTTCTGTTTCCCTTGCTGGCATGTGGCTTGCTGCCCTCTCTTTCTCTCCTCCCCTGAATCACAGGTTGGGCAATTCTGGTCACACTGAGAAGCGGCCGCCTCTGTTCTTGCCCTCAGCTTCTCTCCTTTCTCTGTGAAATCCCTCTTTGGCTCTGTCTGCATTTTCTATTAAAGAAGAAAAATCAGTGGGTCAGGATAAAAGTGACCTATGTAAACCCATGAGATTTCTTACAGAGGTAGGACATTATAACTTGGGGAAGAAAAAAATACCTGATTAGCGGTCCATCTCACTTTGCCAGTCAGAATCACAGGACACGGGTCTTCAGGTGGGGGGGGGTGTCGATAAGGCAGGAGCATTTGGAGGATTAGAGATAAGAAACAGGGACAGGGATAATATCATATTTCAGGGGGAAAATGCAGCCCATCTCTCAGCAGAGCAGATGCTGCAGCCAGCCTTGGTGCGCCGAGGGAGCAAAGGAAGATCCAGTAGGGGGAAGGAGAGTTCTTGATGATTGACTCCTGGTAGGTCTCCAAGCAAAGGCTCACAGATATTGTGGTGGGGATTCCATCTAGGTGGCAGGGTTGATGAAGTGGAAAGACCTGAATTAGAATCCTCCCTCCAGTACTGACTAGCTGGATAACCCTGGGCAAGTCACTGAACCTCTGCCTCAGTGCCCTTCACTCTAAAGGGGTTAATCGTAGAATCTGCCCCCTGGGGCCGTTGTGATGACCAAATGAGATAGATGATCTTTGTAGGCTCTTCTCCTAGCACCTGGCACAAAGAGGCCCTGAAGAACCACTTTTCCCCCTTCCTTTTGTACTCGTGATGTTTTCCCCATCAGTGCTAGTGCTTTCTGCCTGCTGGTTGTGTGCATTAATCCTGCCTACGTCTTATTTGTAAATGGTTATTTGCTTTCTTTCTCCTCCATTGGATTCCTCAAGAGGAAGGACTCTTTGTTTTGTTTTGTCTCTTTTTGCATTCCCAGCACGTAGCACAGTTCTTGGCACATAGGGGGTCCTTAATACCTAATTTTTCTCTGCCTCAGTGGGACTGGATCTCCCCTACCCCCAGCTCTGGCTGTGAGGGTGGGAGAGCAGGGGTTAGCTGGGCTCTGCTTCGACTCAGAGAGCCCAGCCACAGGGGTGGGGAAGCTGCCTAGACACATTCTGCCTCTTCCCGTGGGGAGAGTTGTTCCAGTGTGAACCGAGCTGCTTCTTGGAAAAGGAGCTTCTCCCCTGTCTCTGGAGGTCCCTGCAGAGGCTGGACTCTTCCTGCCTGGTGCAGGCAGGACCCCTTCTTAGATGAGATGCCTCAGATGGCCCTTCTGGCTCAAAGGGGCTGGACCCTCTGTTCTCTTTCCTACAGAACTGTGATTCTGAGAAAGGACTTCCTGACCTTTCTGGAGATCCAAGGCTACAGAGAATTAACCTGTGCACTTGCCCCAAAGCCAGAGCCTTCTGACCAGTTGTAGGAGGCTGTGATTGTCCAGTAAGTCAGTGTTGGGGGTCAGCCCCATCCTTCTGTAGAGCAAAGCCTTACTGAGTGGGCTGGGTCCACTTTGACGCGCTGTTTCCTCTTCTGCTCACCCTCCCACCTGGTGTCTTGGTTATTTTCAGGCCACTGGGGAGGAGAGAAGAAACATTATTAGACCCAGGATGTAGCCAAAATAGGCCTTGTTAGCAATTGAGCTCTGGTGCAATACAAATTCACAACCAACTGCTGAAGGTCTGGGCACAAAGCCATTCTGTGTGTGGGAGCTTGGGGGCTGGTGCCCTAAATAACCCAGCACCTCCCAAAGCTAAGTGCAAGTGTGTGGCCATCTAGCCTTTGTGCCAAGGGCACTGTGAGCCTAGGGCCTGGAAACCTTTCACATTTGGAGACATTTGCTGGGATTTCCTGGATGTAACAGCCAGAAGAGACCAGAAAACATAGAACAGGGGACATCAGAGCCAGGGAGGAGCTTTAGAAATCTCGGAGTCCAAGTGGGGCCTGATGGAGGTAAAGCACTTGCTGTAGTCACCCAGCAGGAAATGCAGGGCCTAGGCATCAAGCCCAGTTCTCATTCCACTGCTCTATGCTGGCCAAGGCTGAGTGAGGCCATGAGATCTGCAGGACAACAGTAGCCAGAACCTTGCCTGAGCCTGGTGCTGGGCCGACAAGCCAATCTAGGGATTTATATCAGAGCATCAAAGGGCTTAGGGCTGAGAGAACCCTTAAACCAGAGAGTAGCCGAGTGTCTGGACTGAAAATCCATGGGCATTGAGTCTAACCCCATTGTGGTACAGATGAGGGGATGAAGACACAGAGAGTGCCCAGGTCACACAGCTAATAGAGAACAGACCTCAGCATCATGCCCAGATCCCCTGGCTACGCTCTTTCTTCTACTCTGTCCTCCTTGGTGTAATGCTGATGGGATTTAAGATCTTTCCTGCCCATTAACAGGCCTCACATGGGGTCCATTAAGGGAAGCTTGCTTAGGGGGGAGCACTTGCTGGTAGGAAGACTTTCACACCTTTTGCTAATTTCTACTTAGATCCTGAGTCATGAGGGCTGTGATGCCCTCTGGCCCTAAAAATGATGCCCTGTTTGTGTGTGTGTGTGTGTGTGTGTGTGTGTGTGTGTGTGTGTGTATATATATATATATATGGCTCACTCATTGGAAAAGTGTTCATCAGATGTAGCCAGATGAGACTCTGGGTGACCATTAAGGAGCACCACCCCCTCCCTTTGAAAAAACCCCAGATGTTGGTGCCTCTTTCTCTGGTTACTATGTATCTCTTGCCTTGGTCAGACAGTTGGGTCTCTCTGTGGATCTGTGAGAATTTCTCAGACAGAAGCCCTGACTGTTGGTCTTTTATTTCTCTGCTTGTATTTTCTCTGAAGTTTAGGGGGCCTGATTTTTCTTCTGAACTAGTGAATAAAGCTTTATAAGAAGCAATTAGGGCGTGCCACAGTCCCAGAGCCCTAGGCTCGGAGTCAGGCCTGGGTTCAAATCCAGCCTCAAACATTTTCTGACTATGTGACCCTGAACAAGTTGATGAACTGCTACCTGCCTGGTTTTCCTCCTCTGTAATCTCCCTCCCAGGGTTTTGGGGAATGTAGTCTTTGTAAAGTGCTTTGCAGACTAAAGGACTATACAGACGCTGCCAATGGAAGCTGCCATTTAAGACTCTCTCCAACCTGGACCAGTTGGCATTTTCAGTGTGCACAGCTCTGCCCTGTGGCCACTCCCGGCTCTGCACAGACCCTCCCTCATGCCAGGCCTCCTCTCCCTGCTTGCTCCCAGATGCAGCCTCACATGCCTTCCACAGAAGCCTTTGTCCGTTGGTGTTGGCACTTCCAGGGAGGTTCAGGCCCTCTGTCTTGGACAGACCTCATGGGCCTGCAGTGACTTCCACGCTGCCCGCTCCTGCCAGCGCCCTCTCCCTGAGGACAGGGACGGTTTGCCCTTCCTCTCTACATTTAGCTCAGGGCCTGGCACAGACTTCATATTTGCTGACTGACAAGGGTGCCTGGCCAGTCTGGGTGGCTGCTCAGAAGAGGAGGAGCAGAGAGTCGGCCATCATGTCCAGGGTGCCTGTGGATGGAGGTGGCTGAAGGCCGGGCTGGCCTCTATTAGCACTTCCATTTCTTTGCCTTGGTTTGGGGGTCATCTGAGGATCCCCAACAGGAGACAGCTCCCCAACTAATCGGAAGGGCTCACTGGAACACTAAATGCTTCATTAAGCTATGAAGGTGCCTCTGCAGGAGGCAGCAAAGTCAGACGGGGAAGTACCCCAATAACAGGGTTCACAGAAGCCGCTGGAGAGGCTGCCTTACTTTAGTGAGTGTTAAGTAACTTAAATCATTTACAAGATTTTTTTTAAAAAAAAGTTACCTCTGAAGCCGCAGAAGCCTGAAGTTTATGCGCAGGCTGGGAGGACCCACGGCCTGCTTCTGCTCTGGGGAGGGGGGCTCAGATGGGTGGCACAGGAGTTCTGTGACCTTGGGCCTGGGAGGAATGGGAGGCTCCAGGCCCACCAGTCCCCTGTTTGCTGACTTGATCCAAGCCCTCGGCCCCATGCTCCTCTGCAGGGAGCTGCTGACACGGCGGTCACGGTCTTTGTTCTCATTCCATCTTGCAGGGGGTTGGGAAGGAGCTGTCCTGGATGGGATTCTGATTGACCAGGAGGAGCCGGCTGGGGAAGCTCGAGTGACAGGGCTCTCCATGTAGGTGGATGGAGCTGAGCTGAGGGTCCCTGAGAGGAGAAAGCAAAACCAGAAAGGCTGGACCTCAGCTGTCATCTAGGAAGAGGGAGGGCCTGGAGCTCAAGCAGAGAAGAGGCAGAGCCATGAGCTGAGAGTCCTAAAGCAGGACCTGCAGGGGCAGAGGAGGGGAGGTAGGAGAGGGTCTGAGCCAGGCCTGAAGAACATTTAAAATTAAAAGGTCAGATCTCGGCTGCAAGGATCCCTGGATGTGACAGGAAAAGGGGAATGGTCTAGCCCCACCCTTTCATTTTACAGAGAGGGGAACCGATGCCAAGAGAAGGGAAGAGACTGGCTTAAGGCAATGCAAGCAGCAAGTTGGAAAGCCAGGATCTGAACCCAGAGCCTTTGACTTCAGATCTAGCCCTTCTGCCTTTTCCCTCAAGGGATCCTTAATGAGGCCTTGGACAGAGGAATTCTTTACCTGTGAGATTTGTCCTTTCCTGGGAATCTGACTGTTTAAAGCGAATGGTGCCTCTTTTCTCTCTTTGCCAATCCTGCCTCTCCTGTCCAGTGCAGGCTGTAGTAGAAAGCCACAAGCCCTGGGCCCTTCAGTGCCCAGGGGAAGAGAGTGAGGGGGTCATCTACTGTCCACCGTCCCTTCTCTGAGTGATGTGAATTCTGGGAGGCTTGGTGTTAAGCCTTCTTTACTCAGTGCTTTTCTCAGGCCAAATATGGCATAATGTTATCTCCTATGGCTGTGTGGTTAAGGACCGAAACAATCCAGTGTCTGCCTACAGAAAAGATCCCATTAATACTCTATCCTCAAAGGTGGGACTTAGCCCCCATACAGCCCATAAGTTTTTTTTAACTTTTGGAGGGGGGGAGTCCCTCAAATGCACTCATACACACTCATAAGCATGAAGTCAAAAGGAGCTTCCAGCCTCAAGTCAGGGAGTTGGCTGAGGTCACAAGTCAGTACCATGGAAAATCTCATACAAAAGTTGACACTCTCTGGGCTTCTGGTAGCTTTTACTGGTATGGTGGAGCGAAGTCCTTGGCTGGGCACCAAGACAGCCTCAGTGCCCCAGCCTCTAACAGGGAGATGCTTTCTAGCAGATGGTAGCAGGGCAGAGCAGCTGGCCCTGAGGAGGCCAGCAGATGGTAGCAGAGGCCCACCCAGCAGGCAGGAGCCCAGCAGAAATGCTGAGAGAAGGCTTCAATGCCCAGTACAGCTCACAGCCAAGATCAGCCCCCAATTCAGTGCCTGCCCAGAGCAGTGCCGTGACATCACCCAAGTCAGTTGA
The DNA here is from genome assembly GCA_028646575.1 of Pseudocheirus occidentalis. Taxonomy (NCBI): domain Eukaryota; kingdom Metazoa; phylum Chordata; class Mammalia; order Diprotodontia; family Pseudocheiridae; genus Pseudocheirus; species Pseudocheirus occidentalis. The sequence continues at coordinate 324,297,156 of CM053595.1, forward strand.
TGAATACTTGTGAAATGCCTACTGTGTGCCAGGCCCTGGGCTCAGTGCTTTTTACCGTTAGCATCTCATTTCATCTAAGGCAGGGCCTATGATTAGCTCCATCGTACAGTTGGGGAAACTGAGGACAATAGAATTGAATTGGTTTGCCCAGGGTCACACAGCTAGCTAGTGTCTGAGGCCAGATTGAATTCAGCTCTTCCTGACTCCAAGCCACCTGCTTCTACAGTATGTGTGCCCTTTGCCGCAGGTTTTGTGGTAATCCGTGAGGGTCCTCTCCATGGATTCTTGGAAGTGAGGGTGTTTTTGTCGCTTTACTTGATGAAATGTCTTCTGTTTTGAAGCATAGTGGTCTGGCTGATAAAAATAAATACACCAGTGGGGGCTCACGAGCTAGGCTTGCGTGTACCATGCATGCCTGGCCTTCTTGCACAGCTCTTGTCAGTGTCCTCAAGGTGGCTTTGTGAGAAACAATGAGGTCGTATTTGCCCAGCACAGAGTAGGTGCTTCCAAGCAGGGGTGTTCCCTCCCCCTCCCCCTTTCTCCCCCTACTGATATACCTGGTTCAAACCATCTGACTTGCGGGTTTCAGTTTTTGTGAAATGGAATGACTGATGCCAGAGCCTTGGACTCAGCTTCCCGAGTGCCTGTTGATTTCTGACATTGGTACCCACTCCCTGTGACCTAACTTCCCTGACCCCGTATGGCTGGGATCCAAGCCTGGGTCCTTTGCCTCTAAGCCTACCCCTACTGGTGAACCTGAGCTGTGGCCTCCCCCTGCCCTAAGCTCCAGCTCAGCAAAGACTCTCATTTCCTAATGCCCGAGTCAGTCTCCCCTCTGCCCCTCTCATTGTGCTGCCCTGGTCATCCCCTTCTCTGCCTTCCAACCAGGGACTGCTCTTTAGCCAGGGTTCTATTTACAGGCCCTCTCAGAAGAGAATGGGAGATGAGACCAAGGCAGAGTTAACTTGATTTTGAATTAGTGCTCAATCTTTGGGGTCGTAATTGAGTGGTATTAATTAGCATTTTATTTGAATTGACTTCGCATATGCCAAGTCCACTAGCACATACCCCAGAGAGAAGGATGACTTGGCCTGAGGCCCTCTCTTAAGGACCTTAGAACAGTCATTATTGGGGTGTTCATGAGCCGGGGCTCCCCAGACTCTGCTCCCTGGAGTCCCCAAGTCCTACACAGGATATCTGAGTTGACCTTGAACCAATCACTGAGGAGTCCCAGCCCCCTCCCTCCCTGCCCTGTTCCATGGCCTGGGCACTCAGTACTGGACCTTTCTCTGACCTCAGCCTAGACTCCTCACTTAGCCCATTTTGACTGCTCCACTTTGGGAGATGGGCGTATGTGACTGGATGGGTCAGTGTGTCCACAGGTTCAAATGTCAAGGTGCCGGGGCTTGAGGACAGCATAGAAGCTGGCTCTGAAGATCCTAGGGTTATTGGTGGAGGCTGTCCATCACCTACAGACACTTCTCTGTGGCCCAGGAAGGTCAACTCCACTCGGTACAGCTTAGGCCTCAAAGGAGGGCCAGGAGCCACTTATCAAAGATGAGTGTGAGGAGCAGCAGAACACCATCCAGATCCGCAGGAGCAGGAGCTGGGTGCAGAAAAGCCACAGAGACTTCCTTCCATGGACCTGGAAGGCAGCTGGGGTGGGTGGGGGGTGGGGGTCAGTGGAGCTCCAGGGAGCTGATTCCTCAGAAGCATAAGTTTGAAAGGAGAGGTGGGGAGTGAGTAGGAGCAGGGGCCAGGATGACGGGTGTACCCTGGTGACCTGGAGACAGAGTGATGGACAGAATTTGTACAAAGCCTTGAAGGACCCCAGGCTGCCTTCATTCCATGGCTAAAGCCTTAGCAGGCTCAAAGGAGTCATGCATCCATGCATTCATTCAGGGACCCAGGGTGGGTAGTTGACTTGAACCCATGGAAGGGCTTATTATAGGGAACTCAGCAGAGTTACTGGGGCTGAATTTGCTGATCTGGGAGTCGTCAATGTAGAGATGATCTCCAGCCAAGAATCCAACAAAAGGAGCCTGAAATAAAAACAACTTCCTGGAATCTCTCTTCACAAATGTCCTGGGTGAAGGTAATGGGGCTGGGGGTGGGTGCAGATCTGGCTGTGGGGGCAGCCACGGCTCTGGATGGGGTTACCTTATTTTAAATAAACAGGAGGGGTGTGGAGCAGGGCTGGTAGTGTGCAGGATCACACATTCCAAAGGTCCGCTTACTTGAGAGAATCCAGGAAATGGGGAAAGCAGCATGGGGAGCATTTGGCTGAAGGTCAAAGGAGAGAGACGTGATAAGGATTTTGTCTGTGGAGTATGCTGTAGACCACCTGCCTCCATCCCCCATTCCACGCTGCATTATCCCAGGCCCTCAGCAGGTGGGAGATGCTGCTTCTAGAGGAAGCCCACCCCTCTCAGGGACAGCAATCTTTGCAGTCAGTAATAGATGGCAGAGCCAGGATTTTAACTCAGGCCTTTCCTACTTTGCCCCTCGTTGCCTCCAAAGGAAGTCTGGTGCCAGACTGGGCAGCCTTGAAGTTCTGGCTGAGGACTTCCTGTTTTGTCTTAGAAGTAACAGGTACACCCCCCACCCTGGATTTCTGACCTGGATGCTGTTAATTGAGGGATTTGGTGAATGGGCCCTCCCTCTTCCTGATTTTGTGGCATCTGCCTTCTGAACAGCCAACCACATCCTGCAGGGGCTGGGAAGGGCAGATTCATAACCTTCAGTCCAGAGCATCCAACCCTTTGTCTCATTGTGATTGGTCCGAGGCAGCTCTTTGTTAGCCTTTGGAGCTATTGACCCAGAGCCTTTCTGGAGCCTCTCCTGTGGCTCCATACTGAACACCTCTGTCTGACCTGGCCACAAAGGTCTGCTTGCTACACCTCATTCAGCGCCCATCTCCATCCTTTGCCTCACTTCCTCTCCCACACGAGTCCCTGGTGGCCTTTAAGCCCCTCTTCTGCAGGACCTGACCCCATGCCTGTGCTGCCTTGCCTCTCCCCCTACAGCCTGTGAGCACACACACGTGCATACACGCACGAGTCCCCACCTACTAGCTCCCATGTACTTCAAGCGAGCTTCTCAGGGCACATGTGATCTTCCCTTGAAGGCATTGTGCTGACTGGTAGCTGGTTGGCTCCGCTGACCCTGAGTATGAGCTCAGATCCAGTGTGTGGATCCCAGTGAGGGTAATGGATGATGAGTGTGAAAACAGGCAACTGCTCTTTGTGTTTGCTCCACTGGCACACAGTGTGCATAGGGAATACCCAGGAAGCCATATTGGCATTGGAGGGTCAGTCCTAAAGCCTGGCTGGGTCTGGGGACTGATGGGGGCTGATGTCTGCCTGCCCCAGACTCTATTTTAGCTTCTCAAATCTTTGGTCCAGACCCCCCCCCCTCCTGGGGATAAGGGGGATAGTTTGGGCAGACGTCCACTTCCTGCAGGGACTGCTCAGTGACTTCTCCTGGCAGGGCAGGAAGCCCGAATGCCCCTGGTGTCAGGATACTTACTGATTGTGTGACCTTGGCAGGTCGTAGAACTGCTCTGGCCTTCACTTTGAGGGGGTGACCTCGAGGACTTTCAAGATTTTGTTCAGTAGCTGGTTATTAGAGACTGTTGAGACAGAGAGGGAGGGAGGGCCCAAACAAAGCTGGATGAGAGTTTGGCAAACCCCCTGGACCTCAGGTCCTAGAGTTAGAGCCAGAGGGACCAGGAGGTCTTCAAGATCATGCTGCACATGGGGAAACTGAGGTGAGGTGAAGTGACCCTGCCCTACACTCCAGGAGCAGTAAAATGTATGTTTCTTGAATGTTTGCAACTGTCTGTGGTCTGCGTCCTGTGGCCTTAGACTGTGAGCTCCCTGAAGGCAGCTCTGGTGCTTGGCACAGAGCCTGGCACACAGTAGGTGTTGCCTAAGTGACCGACTAGGAAGTGTTGGCAGAGGGGATCCTTGTTGGACCAAGACCCAGGGCTGGGGTCGGCTCAGCCGTCCCATACTGCCGGCTCTCTCACAAAGCCTCTGCCTGCATGGCGAGATCTTGCAGCCCCCCGGGGATTCGCACCTTGTCTCCTCTATTACAGTGAGGTCCTGAGGGCTGGGGCGAACCTTCTGCTTCCCTGTGTGCCCTGTGCTTAGTAGTGCCTGGTACACAGTAGGTGCTTCACTGACACCTGTTGACTGACTGGCTTCCCAGTACTCTCTCTTGGGGCCCAGCACCCAGCGCTGACAGCTGCATTTATCACATTCAATTAAAGTCCCAGGCCCAGGAAAATGAGATTTCCTTTCATTTACAATGGATTTCAGGTCCTATTCAGTTGTAATCCAGTCACTGTGAGAGTGGCTCCAGGCTCCTCATCTCCCTGACTCTTCAGGCGCCCGCTGGGGTCGGACCCTCCCCACTCTCCGGGCGCATCACTCGCTCACCTCAGCGAGGGGCAGGATGGCGCTGGCAAGGCCGATTCCAATCTGTGCCCTATCTTCCTCTCAAATCCTGTTTTAGACGGTGCCAGGGGAGTGGGGGGTAGGGGTGGAGGGTGTGTTAGACTGGGAAACTCGCTCAGATTCAGCAGCTGCCGGGCAGGAGGTGACTGTTTCATTTAAAATCTCATATCCAGGCCAGACAGAGCCAGCTCCCCCAAGCAGAGCAGTGCCAGGATGAGCACAAACAGACCGGCCCTTTGTGCCCGGGGCTGCTGGGCTCCTCGCTCCCGCGCCCCTTCCTGCAGCTGACTTCCCGTTCCCTCCAGGGCTCAGCTCGCCTCCGCCTCCTCCCAGATCTCTGTCCCGCGTGCCCCCTCTCACCTCCCCGTCCTGCCTCTGTCCCTCATGCATAGGTGTGGGCCCGAGCCCTCGGAACTGGCAGGGACCTTGGGCATAATGGCGTTGCAGGGGCTCTGCCAAGGGCACTGAGCGGGGTGCCCAGCGGCTTGGTGATGCCAGTGCACCAGGAGGTTATGGGGAGCTGCTTTGTACCCCCAGCCCGGCCGCAAACAGGAGTCGTGATTTGTGGTTCGTCTCCTTCATTGCCTGCCTGGCGGGGGCCTCCATACAGGTAGGGCCTGTCCGCTTCAGCTTCTCTGTGCACCCCCATGCCCTCCTGTGCCTAGCACCGATCCGCAAATGCAGACGTTGAAGCATGTATTCTCTCGTGTGTGTGTGTGTGTGTGTGTGTGTGTGTGTAAGGGTATGTTTGACGGTGTGTGTGTGGGGGGGGGAGGTGTTTGTGGGAAGGCTTCTGACAATCGCTTTCAGCTCCAGCCTGTTCAAGCCCGCTCCAGCGCCCACGGCACTCGGGCTTCAGAGGTGGTATTTCATTGACTGTGCCTTGAAAGTTGAGCTAAGTTTTGGAGAAAAGAGCGGGTGTTGCTGATGTGCAGTCGGCCTGGCCCCCTGAGGCTCGGGCTGGGACCCAGGCACGTTCTGGCCCAGAAAGCAGCTGCGCTGCAGGAGACAGCAGAGGAGCCCGAAGCCCGGAACAAGCCCAGGAATCCTTAATGAGCCGCACGCTGCTCCTGGACTGGTTTTCTAGAGAGCCCTTGGCTGTCAGAGGCAGCCAATGCGACCGCCACCTCTGCCGTCACAGCCGCTGCCGCCTCTGCTCGCCAGGACACCCTCAGGCCAGCCCCTCATTGGGCAGGGAAGCAAGCGGGACCCAAAAGAGGAAGGGCCCTGCCCCATGCCACCAGTTGGTTATTTGCAGAGCTCTCTCTCTCTCTCTCTCTCTCTCTCTCTCTCTCTC
>CM053595.1:324303412-324326301 GCA_028646575.1 Pseudocheirus occidentalis
TTAGCACTCCATAGTCTGGCTTCTACCTTAATCTTTCAACCATAGCTGTTCTCTTCAAAGTTACCAAGCATCTCTTAATCACTCCGTCTGATGGCCTTTTACTCTCTTCTCTCTGGGGTTTTGGAACATCTTCCCTTTCTGTTCTCCTCCTCTGCCTCTGACCACTCCTTCTCTGTCTCCTTGGGTGGATACTCCACCAGATCCTCCTCCAGCCACAGGTGGCCCTCAGGTTGTGTTCTGGTCCCTCTTCTCTCCTCCCTCCAGATTAGGTCACTCGGTGATCTCATCAGCTCCCATGGATTAGATGACCATCTCTATGCTGATGATGCTCAGATCTCCCATCTCCAGTTGCCTCTCAGACATCTCCAATTAAATGTCGAGTAGACACCTTAAACTCACCATCTTAATCCCTAATCCTCCTGATCTTCCTAAATGTCCTATTACGATTGAGGGAGTCACCCTCCTCCCAGTCCCTCAGGTGCACAGCCTAGGAATTATCCTGGGCTTCTCCCTCTTATTCCCTGCCCCCCCTTATCTAATATGGTGCCAAGACCTGTTCATTTCCCCTCTGCAGCATCTCTCCGATATGCCCCTCTGCTCCTCTGACCCTGCCCCATCCTGGTGCAGACTCTTCTCACCTCATACCTGGACAATTGCAGTAGCTGCTGGGGAGAGGGGTGCTGCCTGCCTCAGTATCTCCCCATTCCAGTCCATCTTCCACTCGGCTGTCAAATTGGTCTCCCTAAAATGTAGGTCTGCCTATGTCACCCTTCCCTCTTGCACTGCCTCCAGTGGCTCCTGTCACCTCCAGGATCATACATAAAATGCTCTCCTTGGCATTCAAAACCTTTCATATCCTGGCCCTGTCTACCTTTCCTTATGCCTTAACAGCTCCCTTCCGTCTAGTGCCCCTGGCCTCACGGCTGTTGCTCAGACAAGACCTTCCGTTTCTGGGCCCTGGGTATTTCCCCTGGCTGGCCCAAGGCCTGTTCTTCTCTCCTCCCTCATGACTGCCCTGCAGCCTGTCTTTCCTGGCTTCCTTCCAGTCCCAACGAACACCCCACCTTCCTAGGAAGCCATTTCCAGCTCCTCTCAATGCTAGTGCCTCTCTTCTGGGGTTATGTGTGTCTGGGGCTCCTTGGTACACATTGGTTTGGAGGCTGCCTCCCCCATTAGAGTGTAAGCTCTCCAAGGGCAGGGCTTGTCTTTTTCCTTACTTTGTAGCAGGGCACCCGGCACCTGCAGATGCTTGAGAAATGATGATTGGCTGGATCTGTGATTTCTTGCCCATCAGGGCTCAGATAATGACAGTAAAGAGTGCGGTGGAGAGAGTGTTGGGGCCCGCCTGGAGTCAGGAGGACCTGGGTTCAAATCTGGCCTCAGACACTTCCTGGTTAGGTGACCCTGGAAATCACTTCACCCTGTTTGCCTCAGTTCCCTCATCTGTAAAATGAGATGGGGAAGGAATTGGCAAACCCCTCTAGGATCTTTTCTAAGAAAACGCCAAGTGGGGCATGGAGTATCTGAGCTGACTAAAGAGTGAGGAACAGCAAGTACCAGTAAGTGATCCTGATGTGTGTGGGTTGATGGTGAATTCAGCCCATCCCACTAAATGGGCTTAACACAATGGTCTACACTCTGACACTTTTCCAGGTGAGAACACCTCCCATGAACGGATCCACCAGGGCATGAAGTGAAGTTTGAACTCAAAGTTTATCAAGTGGAGGAGGAGAGGCTTCAATTCATGGACTGAAGTGAAATGGTCTTGGGCAGGAAGGTCATTGGGAGGAGCTGAGTAGCCTCGGATGTGCCTTGGGGGGGCTTTAGATAAACCAGGACAAGTTTGAACACAAGTCTTCCACTGCTAACCCAGCTCAGAGGTGGGTCAGAGCTCACATTAGCCCCAGATCCATGATCTCATGATTCCATGGCCTCCAAGGACCTGTCCTATTCTAAGAGGCCTTAAAATCAAGCCATCCACCCTCTTCATTTCATGGGGGTGGGGAACTGAGACCCAGGAACAGGGAGTGACCCAAGGTCATGGAGTGAGTCAGTAGGCAAGTCAGGACAGGCACCAGTCCTCCAGGTTAGAAAGAATGCTCCCTCTATCCCCATGGTTTGTGGATGCTGGCAAACCTTTTGATTACTGATGGAGCTAGGCACGGCTTAGCCCACCAATGTTAAGTCCCCATGAATGGGGGGTCAGTAAGCAGGGTTCTACCACATTCTCCTTTCAAATTGAATCCTGGGAGCCAAGCTAGAGGCTTGCTGGTTAGTCTGTGGAAGTCCAGCCTGACCTACAGTAGGGGCTATGGAGCCCATCAAGTTCTCCGGGAAAGGTGAATGTCTTTCCAGGGGAAAGACCAGGAGGAATGGAAAACAATCTGCTTTCAAAATATAAGTCTCAAGATCCGGATCCTCCTGGTCGTCCAGCCCCCTTCTGATTTGAATGGTCATGATCACTTCCTGCTCAAGTGGGGAAAAAGATGCTTTCAGAGTAGCTTCACTCAGTCTGGGGTTACCATCAGCTGCAGTCATGGCCAGACACACACAGACACAGAGACACACATACTCACACAGACAGACACAGACAACAGAGACACACATACAGACAGACACACACACAGACACACACAGAGATACACACAGACACAGAGACACACACAGACATACACACAGATACAGATGCCCACAGATATACACAGACACACACACAGACACAGAGACACACAGACACTACACACACCACATAGACACCCACACATCCCACACACACACTACACACACATACACACACACACACACACACCTTTCAGTCGAAGACAGATCAGATAAAGCAGCTTTTTAACTCTCAGACTTTATGAGTTCTTTCCACAGGGGTTTTTATAACCATTTGGAAGAGAAAAACCAAACCATACAAGGTAGAAAGGGGAGGAATGGAGGAATCGGACATTTTCTTGTTCCAGAGCCAACGTTTGGGGCAGATGAACAGAGGGCCTGCTGACCAGTGGGGAAGCAGTTTCCTTGACAATGGTGCTAATTGGATTTTTGCTGTATGTGATTGCCCAATTAAGGCATTTTAATGAGTTCCAGAAAGGCATCGAGGCAAACAGGTGTGTGGGAAGTGGTCAGTGAGGTCAGAGAGTTCTTCATCGATCACTCACTCAACCAGCCAATTAATGAAAGTTTCTAATGTGCCCACTGGGTCCTCAGTCCTGCTTGGAGATTCGGGGCATTACTGTTGGCATAGGAAATACAGAGGGCCCAGTCCCTGCCATCAGAAACCTCATGTCCTGGGGACGGAATCAACCCACACAGAAGGATGGATGGACAGCTCAGCACCCCAGATGATACAATCTGGTCTGGCAGGGGTGGGGAACCTTTGGCCTGGTGGTCACGTGTGGCCCTCTGGGTTCTTGGGTGAAGGTCTTTGACAAACTTCACTGAAAAACCCCTTCATAAAAGGATTTGTTATATAAAACTTGGACTTTGTCAAAAGGCTATGCCTGAGGACATAGAAGGCCACACGTGGCCTGGAGGCCACTGGTTCCCCACCCCTGGTTTAGTGGATGGATCACAAGATCTGAGGATCTGAGAAGAGAAAGGCCCCACCCCCAGGGGCATCTGGCTGAAACCCTGCTTGCAATGACTCCCATGAGAATGTACCTGACGAGTGGCAGTCTGTCCAGCTTCTCTAGAAGACCTCATGGGGGACTCATTCCCTCTGGGCCAGTCCCATTGCCAGGAAGGTCTTCTGTACCATTAGTGGATTAGATGCCTCCTCCCCTGAGGCTCACCAGCTGGGGTACACTGGGACCTGGATTAGCCTTGGTCTAGTCTAGCTTCTACAGAGAGGACTCAGCCTGCTTTTCTCATTGTTTTTGAGACCCCCCACCTTGGAGTGCCTGGAAAGATCACTTACAAGTTTGGCCCCTTCTAGAAAACTGTTCTGGTCCAAAAAGATACTGAATAGATTCTGTGGGTGATGTGTAGGACAGACACTGTTTTCTTCCACACAAAAGAAACCCTTAAAACTCCAAAGCTCTGTTAACAAGAAATTAAAAAATGAAATATTAACCTATTATGCAGGTTACACAGCACATCTCTTATTATATTCTCCTGTGAGGGTGGTATTAAAATAGGAAATGTCATGTGGGACTTCTAAGGAGCCATGAGAGGATGGGCTGGGCACAGAATGGGGTGGGTGGCCAGTGTGCTCCCTGGGCACACTCCCCATGTCAGGAGGCAGTGAGGAAGGTCTCTGCCCTTTGGGTGGATCCCCTCAAGAGAGCGCTTCTCAGGATGGGGAGCAGGGATGGGTCCCTGTCCATATTAAATAGAGGAGGCAACACATGCCTCCCTGAAATCCCAGCCTCCTGGTGCTTTGGAGTCAATAGGTGCCTGGGTGGGTGTTCCAGCATCCTATGGGACTTCTGTGAGGGCAGGGGCCAGGTCGCCAGCAAGGCCATTGGCTTTGAATTCTTCCTGCTGGCTCAACACTGTGCCCCTCTCAGGATGCAGTGGAAGATCGCCAAGCTCACCTGGCAATTCCTCTCTGAACTCTGATTCTGAGGATGTTTCCTCCATCCCTGGAGGTGCCCCCCCCCTGCCCCAGGTGTCACTGGAACCCTTGGGAGAAGTTTGAGGTGTAACCTGTCTCAGGCACCCTTTGTACCTTCTAAATGCTGAGCTCCCTCTTGGGTGGCCTTTCTGGTCGCCCCAATTTACCGTAGACTCCTACAGCTGTCCAGCCTCTTCTCCTATGACCATGGGTCCCAGACCCAGCAGGAGCTCCTCCCCTCTGCTGCTCACCTGAGACCTCTGGAGGTTCTAGACTCTGGGCTGTCAGCGCCCCTCCCTCCCTCCTGCTCCCCCACCCCTGTCTACAGCAGATCCTCTATCTGGACTTTACAGAAATTGATTCCCTCATGTCTAAAATGCACAGCCCTCTGCAGCTCCTTTGCCTCTTGGCCAATGTCTAGAGGGGTGTTTGGTAGGGTCCCTGCTCACCCAGGACGCAGGTTTCTGGCCTCCTTACCCCGACCTTCTTCTTTGAAGGAGGCTTCATCATGCTGCTGAGTCCCCACCTCTACCCAGGCTTGACTTTCCTTGGCCAAGACCAGTGAAGATGCATCTTTGGATGTTCCTGAAGGACTGGAGCCTGGGCAGGCCTCACATCACTGTGCCCAAAAGTTGGCCCAGTCAACTCTGACCCTTCTGGTAGTCATTCATGGAGGGCTCTGGCCAGTGTGGACTAGAAAACTGGCAGGGAAGTGAATGGGGTAGATGAAGGCCAGACACACTCAGACTTTGGGTCTACCCTCCCCCTGTCCCATATACATACCCACTCACACTCCCACAAGAGCCCCTCCTCCCAAAGCTCTCTCTACAGTCATGCAGACAGATGGACAGGTTTGGGGTCCCCAGCAGGGCCAGCCTGGCTCCTTCCAGCCTCTCCCAGTTGATGAGGGCAGCTCCAATGGGGAAGGAGGTAACGGTTGGTCTTCTCTGGGCTGCCAGTTCCACCTCAGCCCTTTCGGGCTCCCAACCATCTGGACTCATTGAGCACTTCACAACCATTTACCACAGGCTCCCAGACTTAGAGGTGGAGGAAACCTTAGGGGCCAAAGTTCAACCCTCTTACTCTTACAGAGGAGAAAACAGACCCAGAGAGGTTCCCTGTGACACCAGTATTAATACCCATGTCTGAGGCACTCCCAGGTGAGGAAACTCCCTTTACCATTGCAGAGCAGCACCCTTCTGCTGCCAGACTGAGGCTGTGAAGGGGCTCTGAGCTGTCTCCAGGGGGCCTCACTTCTCCTTCAGGGGCAGGGGCTTTCCACCATTTGTAGTCCCCTTGCTCGGAAGGCCCATGGCTTCGGCCTTGTTCACATCTCTTTGCCTCAGTCCGTTCCTCCAGAGGCAACTCTCAACTCTGGCTCTGCTCCCACCCTCACACTCCTGATTCTGTCCCTTCTCCCTCTCCTTCCCACCCTGACAACAGTCTGGGGCTTGGACAAGCTATCCTTGGCCATAGGCTCAGTCCAGAAAGGGGCTCATCCTTAAAGGCAGCACCCCAGAAAGAGACATGGGTGAGGGTGGGGAGCGTCTCTCTCTCTTCCTCTCTCTCTCTCTCTCTCTCTCTCTCTCTCTCTCTCTCTCTCTCTCACACACACACACACACACACACTCACTCACATATCCTGCCCTCAATATAATCTGATTGGCTCGGGTGACAGCTGTAAAGGGGAACCCTGAAGAGAGACAATCAGGCCAGCCCGAAGAGATGCTAATGCAATCAGGCCTCTGGAGAAGAGCAGCAATTTCAGCAGATTATAAATCGTGTCTTGGTCTGGATCCCACCCAAGGTGGGGAGCTCTCTTCCTTCAGGGAGGGACAGCTAGCTCTGGAACACCTTACTGAGGACCTGGTCTTGCTGGCTTGAGAGCAGAGACCCTACAGGAGCCCGAGCCCACCCCCTCCTCGTGTTCCAGGGAATGAAGGGCATGGACCGGCTAGTACTGCCCCCCACCCCAGCTTCCCCTTCCCAGGGCCCCGCCCCCCAGTGCCCCGCCCCCTCCCCCTTTCTACTGGTAACCTAGGGACTTGAATTGGAAAACTCTACAAGTCTAAGATGTAAATGTCAGAAAGCCAACTTATGACCGAGGCCAGACTCGCGGAAGCCTGGGATGACTGCTGAGCAAGGTCAACGGGTCCACGTCTGTCCTGTTTGCAAAGCCTTTTGCCTGCACCCTAACCTGAGGGCTGACAGGCTGGGGGGCTCGGACTCCCCTGACCAGGTCCTCACAAGCGGGGCCTGTCTGTCAGAGGCAGAACTTGAATCCAGGCCTCTGGGCTCCCATCTAGGTTTTCTTTTGTCTACACCTGACAGTGTCTACAACAGCGTCAGAACCAGGGTGGATCTTTGCAGTTGTCTGGTGCACTCAGGTCCCTCAGAGGGGAGGAAATTGAGACCCAGAGAAGGGAAGGGGTTTTCTCAAAATCAGATAACTTGGCAGTGAAATCCCGAAACCATGACTGAGGGCCTGAGAGCCGCAAGGAGCAGTCCAGGTCAGCTCCATGGCCTTGGAGAGAGGGAAACTGAGGCCCAGAGCTCCGTGCCAGGCACTGCGTGAGGAGCTCTCCAGGAACATAGTCACCCAGGTGGGCATTCAAAGCCCCGTCTTCTGCCTGCGGGAGCCCCCACCCCCACCCCCACCGAGGTCAGGGGAAGGGCAGCCTGGGAGCCACGCCCAGGAGGCGCTCTGGCCATTGTCTGTCAGAGAGTTTGGGGACCGTCAGAGCAGCGGCAGCGCCGGCAGCGAGAGGCTCACGATAGATCCTTGCTGTTTAGAGACATCACCCAGCCCGAAGTGGAGTCCAGCAGGGATGGGGGCTTGGGGAGGAGGAGGGTGTTGCCTAGGAAACCGTCAGATCCCATCAGCTGCCATCGACTCTAACATAATCAGCACTGCAGGGAAATGGGGACATTGGGCTGGGGACGAGATGTGTTTCATAATGTGCTAGTTAGCTCTTGCGAGGCAATTGGGGAATAGACTGTGCACGCACGTGTGTGGGGTATATGTGTGTATGTGGTGTGTGTGTGTACATGTGTGTGTCTATATGTGGTGTGTGTATGTGGTGTGTGTCTATATGTGGTGTGTGTATGTGGTGTGTGTATGTGTGTGTGTGTGTGTGTGTGTGTGTACGCGTGTTTGTGTGAGCCTGCTCTGTTCAGTTTTCCAGGAGACTTGTACCATGTTCTATGCTTGCAGCACCCCCGCCCCCCCAGCTCCTGCTGCCGACGTGGGGCTTGTGGAGCAGGAAGCCAAGAGCATCCTGAACCTGCCCAGGAGGGACAGAGATATTCAGGCGGCCCCAGGACACACGGAGGCCGAGCTGGGGGGTCAGCAGGGATCGCCTCCTCTCTGCCAGCCCCAGATCCCTCAGACAGCCCAAGATCACTCATCTTGTTTCAATCCAATTCAGTTCAACATGCTTTTAGCCAGAGAGGGCCTCCTCTGCTCTGAGCTGGGGAGGGAGGGAGGGACTCTGCCTCAGGGTTCTTCCCTGCCAGGAGCACACAGTCTAACAGTGAAGTTCATTCATTCAATCATTCCTTCATCCATCCAGGAATCACTCTGGGTGTGACAGGATGGCTTGTGCTGGGCATTCCAAGACAAAAATAAAAAGTGTCCCTGCCCACAAGGAGGTTACATGGGGGGCAGGGGAAGGGGTTGGGGAGATATATTTTTGACAGAAGTAAATTAAAATATATGTACATAATTGGGAATAACATGATAGAGTACATGCCAAGTTCAGATACGGGAGACCTGGCTTTGAATCTCACCTTGAATCTCATCTCTGTGAGTGACCCTGGACAGGTCTGTTCACAAAGACCCCTGACCCTCAGTTCCCTCATCTGTAAAATGAGGACTAGATGGCCCCAGAGGACCGATTCAGCTCTGGATCTAGGTTCCCTGGAACACGAGTCATAAATACAAAGTAACAGGGTGAAGGTGGTGGGATGGCAGGGCTGGGGCATTGCCAGTGATCAGGGCAGGCTTCCTGTAGGAAGCAGCACAGAAACTCCTCAAGGAGAACGAGGACTCCACACCATGGAGGTGAGGAAGGAGAGCATCCAGGCTGGGGGGCAGACAACACATGGGCATGGAGATGGGTGGTGGACGGCTGAGGATGGGAAAACGGGAGACAAAAGCCATCCCTTGACCTCTCTCAGGGATATCCCTGATCCCTCTGCCCCCATTCCCTCCTTGTCTAGGTCTTGGTTCTGCTTCCAGCACAGGTCTCTTGGCTGCCTCGACTCTGCCCAGCTAGTCACTGGGATGCCTTCCTGGAGCAGCAGCCCTCTAGGGGTAGAGACATTGGGTTGGAGCTGTCCATGGTGAGGAGAAGACAGGAGTCTGAGGGGCCCACTTCCAAGCCACTTCTCTCTCCCAGATCAGAATGCCTTTGTCTGCGTCTAGAATAAGAGGAAACCAGACTCTTGGAATCCTGCTTGCTTGCCTGGCTTCTGCTGGAGCCTGGGATGCTGAGAGCTTTTCAGACAGAAGTTCGCTGTGCTCTGCTCTCCATCCTCCCTAGTAACCTAGAGAGCAGTACGTCCTGCCTGTACGTCAGGGAGCTGTTGGTCCCTTGGAGGTCTTAAACTCTTTACTAGCTGCTGGTACATAGCAAGAGAGGACTCCTTCACACATAGGCACTCTCCTCCTACAAAGCTGCCAGGCAGGCTTCACCCTGACCTCAAGCTAGCCCTCTACCTCTGGCTGCTGCCTGAAATTCTCCCCTCACAACTTGTCCCTTTCACTGAAGGTCTGAGGTCCCGTTAAATGTCAATTTATTCTTTAAGCCATTATCAGTTGTTCACATTTTAGTTTTGGTGAATTACAAATTGTTTCCTTAAAGAAAGTTGTGGTAAGTGGGATAGTAGGAAGAATGCATGAAGGAATGGGGCTCCTGAAAGTGGAGGGGGGTTTGCCTCAAGAGATGAAAAGGGCACAGGACAAGGACCTCTGGGTGTGGACACTGTAGACACAGTTTGGTGGCCAGAGCTCTGGACCTGGAGTCAAGAGGGCTTGAGTTCAAATTCAGTCTCAGACATTGACTATCTGTGTGGCCCTGGGCAAATCACTGAACATCTCTCAGACTCATCTGTAACATGGGGTTAACAATACCACCTGCCTCCCAGGTTTGAAAGTGAAGACAAAGGAGACAGCACATGTAAAGTGCCTTGTGAATCCAAGAGGGTGACCCATTTCCCTGGAGGTCCTTTTTGCTGTAAAATTTTAGGGTCCCACAGTTAGTAAGAACAGCCCTTTTAGGTTTGCAAAGCACTTGACAGAATGGCAGTTAGGTGCAGCGGATAGAGTAAGACCAGGGGACCTGCAGTCAGGCAGACCGGAGTTCAGATCCAGCCTCACACATTTACTGGCTGCATGAACTTGGGCAAGTCATTAAACTTCTGTCCACCTCAAGTTTCCTCATCTATAAAATGGGGATCACCATAGCCCCTCTTCCAGAGTTGTTGTGAAGACAAAGGGATTTTGACAGCACTTTGCGAGCCTCATGCACGGCAACTATAACAGTAAGAAGAGTTACGACAAGCATCGTCATCTCATTTTCTTCTCCCAGGCACTTGTGAGGTGAGCACTACAGGGTGACGATGCCCACGTTACATGGGGTAACTCCAACTCAGCGGGGTGAGTGGCCAGAAAACAGCGAAGGCTGGAGGCAGAATCTAAAGAGAAATATTATTAAGGGGCTGGAAGGGGACTCGGATCAGCCCGTCTACCAAGCACAACCCTCCCCTCCACTTCCTGCCTTACTTTCCTGCCTCTGTTCTCCAGGGCTTGTTCAATATTTATCTTACTCTTCAAGGTGCTGACTCATATCTCTTTCTCTTTCTCCCTCTTCCTCTCTGTCTCTCCTATCTCTTTTCTCTCTGTCTCTGTCTCTCCTACGCTTCTTTGAGTAGTTCCAGTGAGACAATCTATGAGAAACAAGGAGACTAAAGAAGGGGTAAAGGTGGGGGTTAAGAAGAGGGTGAAGCAAACTGAAGTGACCTCAATATGTCATGCTCGGGAACAGCAACCCCCAATCTAATGCAGAGAGAAGGTTCTACAAGGACAGCTTGTGGGATTGTGTCACTGAATGTTTACTTCAGCAGTTCTGAAAAGCAAGATTGGACAGAGAGATGAAGGCAGGCTTGGGATTAACAGAAAACCTGGCTCTCATTTTCAGGAAGATTGCTCTTGATGTTGAAAAGTCAGAGAACTCTGAAGGGAAATAGAGAAGCTTATAACACAGTAAGAGAAAAGTAAGGAAGAAGATAATTGAAGGTAAAGCTCAGACTGGGAGTCAGAAAAAGCCTGGGTTCTCATGACTGTGGCTGTGGTTTCCTGTAGGGCCACAAGGATGCTATCATTGTCATTCCTGACAATCGGAAGATTTGGTCTTCCCAAAGACAAATGGTCTACCCAAGGACTAAGGAAGCAAAGAGGCATGTTGAGGAGGGGCTTCTTGGCTAGGTGGGAATGGTTTGATGCCTGTGGTATGCTGGTCAGTTCTAGATTTAGGGGTTCCATAAAGTTTAGAGAGGAAATGTGAGCTTCCTGGAAGCCAAAGCTTCCTGACTCTATGAAATACTGAGAAGAGGAATGGGCTGCCTCCAGAGGGGGCACATCCTCCTTTTCTGGTGGGGGCAACTTTAGCACAGACTGGGTGACCACACACACTGTAGGGAGAATCCTTCTTCAAATATGGTTTGCACTGGACAACCTCGGGGGTCTCTTTGAACCTTGACATTGTATGATGCTTCCAGGATAAAATGCAGACTCCTCAGTCTGCTGTTGAAGACTTTCTCCAGTCTGGCTCCAGTCTACCCTCCTAGACTGATTTCATCTTTCCTTGGAGGTACTCTCTGCTTTAACCAAAGTGGCCAAATAACTGTCTCTGAACTGAACATTCAATCTCCTGCCTCTGGGTATTTATACAAGCTGTTCCTCAAAGATAGCATGCACCAACTCCTCCCCTTTATCTCATCACATCCTGTTCCATTAAGGCCCCATTCAAGGGCTAACTCCTTGGTGAAGCCTTCCCTGATACCCCCAGCTAAAGATGCCCTCTCCTTTCTTCCATATTCCTTGAACTCTTGATCTGACCTCTCTTTTGCCCTTAGCATAGCACTTGGAAAACAGTAAGTACTTACTAAATAATTGCTGACTTTCATTCCTGGCCTTTCGTTTGCTTTTCTTTGACCATATCATGCCTGGGCTGCCTGGAAGCCTCTGTATGAGTTGGATCAGGCTTGTGTTATTTTGCATTCTTGTCTCCTCCCAGTGCTAGGCAGAGAGCCTAGCATGCAGCAGGTGCTCAGGGAACATTGACTGGATGGGTTTGGACTGGACTTTGTGATGGGCTTTCAGGAATATAGCCACCATTCTTAGAAACATTGACTTTTCTAGGGAGCTGATGGCAGTTGTGACACATTATTCCACATTTGTGCTATTTGTGGCATTGCTGAGAACCATTTGGGCATTGTTAAAACTTCCCGGGAAGCCTTTGGAAGACTTCTATGCCTGTCCTTGAGAGCTAGGCATACACCCAAGGTTGTGAAAAGCAGTGGTCAGTGTGTCCACAGCCATGGATGGAGCCCCAGCCATACCCTTAGGGCCATGTGTGGGGAGGGAGATAATCAGTGCCTGGTCTCATGAAACTCATAGTCTGGTCAGGGAGAAAACGTGCACAGAGCACACAGAACTATTCAGAGTCTTGCTGAATGCTGATCTGTGTGTGAGATGTCTCCTGGAAGAGGCGTGTGAGCAATGGTCTTAAGTCAAGGTCTGCTGGGTTTGAATTTGTGGAACTGGGTTGGTTAAGTCTTGTTCACAGCTTCCTAAGTATAAGCTAAGGAAAGATCCAAGGCTTTGAATGACACGGGTTGGGTTGGATGGTTGCTGAGGTTCGTCTCAATTCAGAGATTCAGAGTGGACCACAAGTGCCATAGGCATGAACACTGAGATGTGGGCATCCAAGCAAACCTCACAAAACCTTGAGCTGTATTAAGAGGGGCAGACACTTCCTAGCTGTGGTGACCCTGGGTAGGTCATCCTGGTTAACTTCTTTATCCTTGTTGCCTCAGTTTCCTCTCTTGTAAAATGAGCTAGAGAAGGAAATGGCAAACCAGTCCAGGATCTTTGCCAAGAAAACCCCCAATGGGGTCACAGAGTCATTACTGAACAACAAGAAGTAAATGTAAGACAGTTAAACACAAGGAGAGGAAGGGGGATGCAAACAGTTAGGGGAACAGGGAGGATTTCATGCAGAAACCTTGAACGCTTGAATAGACTCCTGAAGTGCATTCAAGCAAGTGGGATGTCCTGGGGGCTGGCATAGACGGGTCAGACTAATCAGTCAAGCTCCCCGAGGGTGGGGACCCCTTGATGTTTTCTTTGTATTCCCAGGGCCAAGCAGGCGTAAGTAGATATTTATTGAATGTCTGTTGATTGACTACATGTAAGCATTCTTGGGTCAGAGTTAACCTCTGTGCATGGGGGCAGGCTCACTTGTCCTCTATGTTTCACAGTTTGGAACTTTCCCTAAACACAAACACTGGACTTTGGGGTCTCGATAGATTCCACATGCGGTGTGATGTATGAGAAGCCTGATGAGTTCAGCCGAGGTGGGATTCATTCACTCCCTAAAGTCTGCATGCATTTCCTGCAAATTGAGCCTGTTCCCAAATGCCCTGATTCCTTCACACTTATGGAGAGAGCATTTCTGGCAAACAGAGTGAGGGGAGAAAACACAGCAGTTCCTTGCATTATTTGTTATCAAGGTAAAGAAATTACTCTTCCCTTCAGCAAGAAGGCCCAGGGATGGACCTAACTTATCCTAATTGAACGGTCCCAAGCCAAGCATCACCCCAGAGAAAGGAGGTGGGGAGGGAGCTTTGCAGTCGCCCAGTCCATATGGAGAACAAAAGAGCTGTGACTCCTCCAGGGTCACAAGGCAGCATTCAAACTCCGGGACTCTGGCCCCAAACTCAAAGCTCTTTCAATGATCCCAGCAGTGACTGAGAGTTCTTGAGGACATAAAGATTCTTGTGGAAACGGCATGAAAAAGTCCGCTTGAAGGCTTTGACAAAAATCTTATGATGACATTTCTCTCTTGGTAAATTGCAATCCGTTAATATCACGGCCCCAACACAGTGACAGAAGGGCCTTCCCTTCTTCTAATCCCGACAATTTTCTCCCCTGTACAACAGTGGGATTTAATTTTCACGAACACAGAGCTTCATTCTGCCTGCGAGGTTGTCAGTTAAGGCCAAGAAACCCCAATAAAACATTTCTAAAAAGCATTTCTCAGCAGTAAACTTTCCTGGAGGATTACCCACTGTGCAGAGAGCCCGGCTCCGGTTCTGAGCCCTAGTCGGCTATTTCGGGAAGGTGGCCCCTTTCATGAATAAATGACACGGTGACATTTACAGATAAAGCCGATTTCCTGGCTATGAAAGGAGACGACAAATGTCACGATGTCAATAATGATCTGGGAACAGAAAGGCTTCGTGCCTCAGTAGGTACAGAATGTAGCTGCGCCTGCCAGTTCAGCCAGCCGGGGAGAGCCGCGCCCACTGCTGGGGGAGGGGCGCTACGGCTGGGCTAGGGGCGCCGAGGCCGCATCAGAGCCCAACAGTTCCGACCCTTCCGCCCCTCCGCCACCGAGCCCCGAGTGCAAATCCAGACACTTATCAGCTTTAATTTCACCCTTGTCTGTCTCAGTTTCCCCAACTATACAGTGGTCCTACCTCCCAGGTTTGTCATGGGGATGAAGGGAGGTAATATTTGTAAAGTGCAGGGGGGCACAGCAGGTGATCTATATGTGTGAGCTTCTCCCCTTGCCCTCCCTCCCCATCCCCTGGTTACCTAGCTGGCCTCTGAAGCCCTGACAGAGGTGGGTGACCCTGGAGTGCTCCTTAGTCCTCTCCCTTCTCCTCCTTTCCGGATCCTCCAAGTTGTCACCATCCCCTCTCCCTCTCACTGTGTCGTATTACTTGGCATGTGTTACCTTACTGATGTCCATTCCTCCTGCCCTGCTGAGTGTCGTCTCCTGGAGGGCCTCTAGCACAAGGGCCTGGCACATGGGGGGAGCCTTGGTGGCTGTGCAACATGCTCGGCCCTTCCCTGCACTGGCTCCTCAGCATGCTCTCCAGCCCCGGTCCTGAAGGTGCAGCCCACAGCCGATCTCTGCGTGGGGCTGGAGGAATCCATGTAATGGAGGAGAACGTGGCAGTCTCGGTGAAGGGCAAAGTTGAGGATGCAGACTCGGGGCTGCTAGCGGCTCCAAGGGGATGCTCCTGTTTGTGTGAGAGGATTGTCCTGAAGAACAGTTTTAAAAAAGAGAAGAATTTTGACCTTTTGCTACATGTCTTGAAAAAAGAAATATAATACATAATACATGTATATATCAGGTTTAATAAGACCGTGCTAAATTTGCTATATCCCCCACTGCTCTTAATTTTTTCCTTCAGCACATTTTAAAAAGGTTTTCCTGATGTGCTTTTTTCTCATGTCTATCACTTCCCATTAACCCACCTCCCACCATCCCCCTACCCCCAAGCCTGAGCAGAGCCCCTCCTTTGCACAAATCCAGCTTGTCAGGCAGAGCAGATGGAAACATGGGCTGCAGCTGATGAAAGCCCTGACTCTCCTCTTCATGGGCTGCTGAATGACACCCAAGGAGACCCCCCACCTGAGCAGGCTGGCTCAGCTGGGCCTTCACCATAGCCAGGCAATCCTCGGACCCCTCTCTAATTGACTCCCTAACCCATTCTGTCTGCGCAGTGGCTGCTCCGAATCTTCCTTTCTCTCTTCTGACCCCCTAAGGCACTTTACTGCATTCTCAGCCAAGGATCTCACCTCACACTTGCCCCCACATTAAGGTCATTCACCATCTTCTCACTATCTCCTCCTTCACTCCAGGCTCAGATGAAGAGGTAGCCCTTCCCTTTGCCCACTCTGCCGACGTGCTACTTCCAGGAGATTTCCCACCTGGCATGAATCTTCATTTTCTTCCCATTTGCTGGTTCTTTGTGTACTGCCTACAAAGGTGCCTGTGCCTCCGTTTAAGAAGCCCAAACCTGGCTCCATCTCACTGCCCTCACTAGCATTCACTCTCTCTGTCTTGCCTTCACTATCTCTCCTCTCACTCTCTTTTAACCCCTCGTGACCCAGCTTCCAGCCTCACCATTCCACTAACACTGCCCTCTCCAAAGTTGCCAAAGACTGCTGAGTTGCCAAATCCGATGATCTATTCTTAACCCTCATTCTCCTTGACCCATCTGCGGCTCTGGATGCCGTTGGCCACTATTTCCTCCTGGCTACTCTCTTCTCTCTAGGTTTTCCAGGCACCTCTCTGCTGGTTCTCCCCCTCCCTCTCTGACCACTCCTCCTCTGTATTCTTGGCTGGATCCTCCTCCAGATCACACCCTCTAACCATAAGTGTCCCTCAGGGTCCTGTCCAGGGCCCCCTTCTCTTCTCCCTCCATTCTACTTCACTTAGTGACCTAACCAGCTCCTATGGACTTAATGACCACATTTCTGCTGATGATTCTCAGATCTATGTGTCCTGCCCCAGTCTCTCTTCCGACTTCCAGGCTCGAATCTCCAACTGCCCTCCAGACATTTGGAGCTGGACACCCAGTAGACATCTTAAACTCAATACATCCCAAACTGAGTTCATGGTCTTTTATTCTAAACCCTTTCCCAATAATTCTAATGATCAGCTATATTCCAGAATGTACGGGGCCTCCTCAGGGAGGGGGGGGGCTTCTCAGAGCTCTCCAAGCCGAGGTAGGAGGGGGATGTTGGGGATATTTGGCCAGGGCTGGTCTGGTAAGGATGGCCTGTAGGCTCTGTGCCATTTCTGAGATCCAGTGAGTGGGGGGCACCAGGCTGAGTGTGACATGCATGTGAAAGGGAGTACTGAATATCTACTCGGGATTAGAGCACAGAGACATTTTTTCTGACTGGGGTGTGTGGTGGATGGGTCAGGGGAGGAGGAAGAGGAGGAGGAGGAGGAAGAGGAGGAGGAAGAAAAGGAGAAAGAAAAGGAAGAGGAGGAGGAAAAGGAGGAAGAAGAAGAGGAGGAGGAAGAGGGAGAGGAGGAGGAGTCATCGTCGTCCCTGGAGTCTACCTCCAAAGAGAGGCAGACCCCCTTGGAGGGGCAAGAGGCAGACATGAGGGTCAGGGTAGGAGAACCTATGTATCACAAGCACCTTGAGGCTGCACTAGGGCCCCTCAGGGCCTGGGGCTCCCAGGAGGGGCCCATCAGAGACTCTAGGATATTATATGCTTCACCCACGCTGGTCAGGGACTCAGGGACAGGGCTCAAGGACCTTTGGGCCTAAGTCAGAGGTCCGCCCTGCCTGTGGAGCCTTGGGCATGTGTGGCCTTGATTCTTCCCAACACTTCTCTCTGTGGGTCTCCGTTTCCTTACTTGTCAAGTGCCTTAGCTGAATTAGATGTTTTTCAAGGTCCTCCTGGCTCTTACCTGCATGGCTTGGGTCTGTGGCTGTGAAAGAAGGAATTAACCCTTGTCTTCTCATGCTGTGGCAGCAAAGCAGAGATATGAGTGCTGCATTCAGAGTCTGCCTCACCTGGGACCTGCCCTGTGGTTCTGGGACCTGGGCGAGGGCTCTAGGGTGCTATGGAGCAGTGTTAGGGGTGGGCCCACCGGCTCATCAGGAGGCCAGGACATTGGAGGTCTGGACAAAATCGAGGGCATCATTTTGGGGTTTCTGTACCATCTGGGGCTGTCTCTGCACTGGTGGCTGGCACAGTGGCTCTGCCCTCAGGCCTCTGTGGGAAGGCACTGAGGCCCTGGGCATTGCCTGTCTGGAGGGGGTGGGAGTCGGAGCCTGGGACCCCCTGTGAGGGAGATAGTGGTTTGGGGTTCTGAGGAAGGTGGTTCCGCTTCCCCAGCTGTCTCTATTAAACCCAAGTGCTCTCCCAGAGCCTACTCTTTTCCTTCCAGGTCAGGAAGGGTGGGGCTCTGCTCTCACCAATGGGTATATGTGCAGGGCTGAGCACACACACATGCCCCACTGTGCTCCTTGCTGTGTCTGGGCAGCTGCTGGAGGCTGCCTGTTGGCAGGAGGCCCAGAGTCTGGGACAATGTCTCCATGGGTCTTGTGTGCAACCAGAGCTCTTGAATATTCTGTATAATCTCCCTGGGAAGTGGACTCATGTGTCTTTCTAATCTCCTAAAACAATTTCTGAAACATCTCTCCTGGGATCTGTGGCTCTAAAAATCCAGAGAAATTTTAATCAGCCTTCAAGACACATATGCTAGATGAGGGAGCACCAGGCTGGATAGAGGGCACATGGGGCTAGAGATGGGAGCACCACGCTGGATGGGCAGGGGGAATGGTCAGTGAGGGATTTCAGAACTCCTCACTGGCCCTGCACCAGTTCTTTGGTCACTGTATCACTTCCCCTCTAAACCCCTCTTGCTGGTCCTGCTGATAGCGTGATCAGAATCTTGGGAGACCTTGCGTCCAACTGAGGTCAGAGGGGCACATAAGTCCAGAGACCTTCTGTGTAGCCCTCAGGTGCCCACTACCCTCAGCAATCCCAGGTTTATGGGCAGCCCCACCAGGCTCGGACTGGGGGCCAAACTCCTCACTGATGCTGGATCTGCCACATCCCTTCTCATCTGGACAAAGGGGATGGTTTCTAACTGAGTTGGTTCCAGGTTGTGGGAGATGAACCTGTGAGCCTTCCCTCCTCTCCCTGTTGTCCCATTCCTTGGGAATTTGCTCTGCTTTTCCAGCCTTAATGCACACAACACCTGTTGGGCTTTCTATGATCCAAGGCAATGTTCATCTCTCCCCCGCCACGTGTTTGTACAGGCAATCCCCTCAGTGCCTAAGACACCCTTCTCTGAGAGTCTCAGAGCTGGGAGAGACTAGTCTGACCATACTTTCTAAGCAAGAACATCTCTTTAGTCCTAGAATGGTGGTCTGTGACCTTGCCTTGCGGACCTCTGGGGTGGGAAGTTCAGGAACTCTCATAGAAGATCATTCCCTTTGGTTTCAATCCAAGGTTTTGTAAGGTTTTGCTTCTAAACACCCTAACTCAGCCTCTCTTTGCCTCCCACATCTTACTCTAAATTCTGCTGCCTGAGATCTAGGGTGCCAGTCTGGCTCCCACAGGGCCACCCTTCAAATCCAGAGAGGGTCTTCCCCCTGAATCTGTGATCAATATGCCTGGTTTCTTCTTGGTAAGACTTCATGACCCCACACCGGCTTGGTTACTCCTTCCTCTGGAAGCTCCCCAGCTTATCCCTACAACATGATTCCTAGAGTGGAACCCAATCTTCCAGATGATGTCACTCCAAGACAGAGGACACAGGGCCTCTCCCCTGCCTTATCCTGGACCCCGTGATTCCCTCTATGCAACCCAAGACTCATAGACTTCCTTGCCTGGCATATTCCATGGCCTTCTCCCAAGGAGTTCCTGGCTCTTAGAACTTTGTTCCAACAAACCGGCATCTTACTTCAGCCCTCTACCATGTTGGTGAAGTAGACAGTTGAGCCCCGGGTGAGGTTTTACATTTATCCCAGGGGAATTTTATCTTAAGCTGCTTGGTCCAGTCATTTGCGAAGACCCTTTTGGATTCCTGCATTTTGTCTGTAAATCTCCACCATTTATTTTATTCAAACTTGATAAAGTTGCCAGACAGCTCAGGGCAAAACACAGATCCCTGGGGCATTCTACTGGAGACCTACTCACTCGACAATGCATCATGAACGACTTCTCTTTGAGTCTGGTTTCTGAATCCCACTCCCCGTGCTCTTGTCCAGCACGCCTGTGCTCCCTTTTCCTGAGAAGAGCACGAGGCACTTGCTCGAACACTTGGCGAGTGTCTGTAATGTTGGGTTCTGGACGGGCTGCTTTTCCTGTTCAGGAAGCTGCAGGGGCCAGCCTGGTGCTGCCCATTTTTGAGGATGCCAGGTCAGCTTTGGCTCTGGCACCTTTTCCAGAGGTTCACAGATGGCCCTGTTACCAGCAGCTCCAGCATTCTCCAGCTGAGGCCATGGACCTGTGTTTTCCAGTCCCCGTTTTCTCCCCTTCTTTCCCACATCCACTTTGGGACTTACCTGGCTGGGGTTGACATCCTGCTTCTCTCTTACCTGACACCCTCGCACACAGTCCTAATGTAGAGGCAGCTGAGGCCCAGTGCACAGAGTGCTGGCTGGGAGTCAGGAAGCCCTGAGTTCGTATCTGGCCTCAGACGCTTATCTCTGTGTGACCCTGGGACAGTCGCCTCATCTTTGTTGGCCTCAGTTTCTTCATCTGTAAAGTGGGAATAATGATGGTACTGGCTTCCCAGGCTTCTTGTGAGGCTCCAATGAGCTGGGACCTGTAAAAGTGCACAGCGCACAGTAGGTGCTCCATACACACCTCTGAGCTCAGGCTCCCCAGCCGGCATCTAGGGCTATGGCAGGGGCACCAGGAGGGGCATTTCCCTGCAAGCAGTGGCTGCTGTGTGTTCTGTCTCCAGGGAGGATCTCATACACAGACACACACACACAATGGATGCATGCACACAACACATAGGTGTACACATG
This sequence comes from Pseudocheirus occidentalis, assembly GCA_028646575.1. Lineage (NCBI taxonomy): Eukaryota > Metazoa > Chordata > Mammalia > Diprotodontia > Pseudocheiridae > Pseudocheirus > Pseudocheirus occidentalis. Next base: position 324,323,565 of record CM053595.1, read on the forward strand.
CACACACATGTGTGCATACATATGACACACAGAGATGTGCATGCACATGCACCTACATGTGTGTGTGCACACACACACATACACACACACACACTCCCTGGTCTCAGGGGCATCTTGTTTCTCAGTGTGGCCAATGCCCAGGATATCTGCCTACAGGACAGGAATCATCTCTCACCACTGAGTACCCAGTCTCACTGGATGGCCACACAAACCTTACCGTGTGGATGGACAAGCAGGGCTTCTTGTGGGATCCACCAGCAAAATGTGATCTGTGGGTGCCCAGACCCAAGGCCAGAGGCTGGACGTCCAAGCCCTGGGCAGAGCACACAAGGCTTGGCAGTTCCAGCTGTGTAGTGGGCACGTAGCTTTTGTTGCTGTCCCAGGAGGCTGTGTCTATACAGCAGTATGTGGAGGCTCCCTGGTAAGATGGGGAGTCGTTAACAGGGCTCCAGATGAGCTGATTGGAGGCCCCTTTGGGTGCTCTGACTCATGGCAGTCTGCTTCCCGGATGTGACCCCAGGGCTCGGGCTCCCCTTCTTGTGGGTCAGCTTTTGGCCAAGTGCTGTGTGGACACAGACCAAGAGAGGTAACTGTGACCAGGCAGTCTGGGCCTTTGCTCAGGGCTGGCCACTTAGACGACTCTGGCAGCCTGGTCAGCATCCCAGAAACAACGGACCTCAGCCCCCCGGGAATGACTAGTTAGAGGAGAGTGTGCGGCTCCCCCCCCACCCCCTGAATATCTTAGCAAGCTGGATTGTGGGAGCACTGGGATGCCTGCCCCAATCCTGCTCTCCTTCTGCCAGAAGCCTTTCCCGACCCGCCTCCAGGCAAGGGCCCTGACTAGCCTCCCATTCATCCCATTCTCTCCCTGCTAGAGGGGGCGCTCCCCGAGGGCAGGGACTCTCCTTTTCCTTTCTCTGTGTCTCCAGCCTTTAGCACACAGTAGGTGCTTTATTAATGCTCTCTGACTTGAGGCTGTCACACCCTGTGGCTGGGCTGACTGTTCTGGAGCCGTCTGCCCCCTTCAGTCGCATGCTGGATGGGTGTGCCTTCTGTCCTCTCTGAGGCTGTTCTGACTCAGTGAGGGGTACACCCTGTCTCAGCCGGGGGTAGACTCCCTACAATGACCGTTGGCAGGCTCCCCATCCCCAGATGTGGCTGTGAGAAGAAAGTACTTGGCTCAGCCCAGGGCTGTCATTGCCAGGAGCAGCTGCTAATTAGCCCCCAGAGCTGAGCCATCCCTATCCCTGCTCTCTGGCCTGGGCAGCCCCAGCACATTGGGGGGTGGGGGGGACCAGCCCCCTGCTCCCATTCAGAATCCTGTTCATAGGAATTCCAGGCCTGTCCTCGGGCTTTTCATTAAGCGGGGCAGGCTCCATCCATTCCCTGGGGGATTTTTTAATATTATCTTTGCAACATATCATTAAGTCAGATTGCATTTTTATATGCAGGGAGAAGCGCTAAGATACCAGCCTCAATTATTCATCAGCTCACTTCAAAAAATCCCCGCAGACAGGCTCCTAAGATGGGCAATATTAGAAAGAGAAAGCCTCTCCTCTCGCTCTTCCCAGCCGTTCCTCTGGCCGGATCTGTGCACGTGTGGCCCTTGGGGGGCAGGCTGTGGGCTCGGGGGCTGGGGGCTGTCTTGTTCCTGGCTGGCTGTGGGAGCTGGGCTTGGGTTCTGCTCTGTGGAGACCCCCAAGCAGTCTCTGACCTAGGGGCTCGAGTCCTGAGAGGCTCCTCAGCCTGAAAGTTGTGGGAAGTCATGATAGAGCCCGGCTTTTGGCCTCAACACCCAGAGAGCAGTGGGATGAGAGGTCGAGAGATTAGGACTCTCTTCCCTGCTCCAGCCTTGAGCCCACCCTCGGGTGGGATCTTCTCTATGCCAGAGATGAAGAAATTTGAACCTGAAGCCTGAGCACAAGACCTGGGGGTCTAAGGACCGGAAGTGGGACAGACTGAGGTGCCGTGGGATGGCCGGGAGGGACTTATGTTCTGTCTGGTCCCCAAGGCTTTGGAAGGATTACCAGTGGGCAGGGCTGATAGAGAAGAAGGTTTAAGTGTAATACTAGGTGTCCCAGCGAGGGACCAAGGCTGGGGGGCTAGTAGTGAGCTCCCTGCCACTAGCAGCATTGGGGAGGCTGAGCGCCAGACCCGAGACTTGGTTTACCTTGTGCCCTGTGGCCCTTAATCTCTGTGGAAACCTAGCCTGCTCGTCACAGGCCCATATCCAATTCTACCTCCTCCAGGAAGTCCCTCCTGATTTCCCAAGGAGAAGCTTTCCCTCCCTCTTCTGAGCATCCAGAGTCATCAGTTCTGCTCAGGGTGCCCATCTGACCTTGCCTTGGAAGATTAGTCTGACTGGGAGCTCTGTGAGGGAAGGAGCCTGTTTCCTATACCTGCCCAACACCGAATACAGGCCTGAGCACACAGGGCTCCCTAACTAGGCTGTGGAATATGCTTCTTACAGTCTTTTTCTGCTGGGGCAACACCCTTGGTCACCAGGAGGAGAATTCCTGGGTTCTTCTAATCAAACTGACCTTTTTACACGTGAAACTCCATCCCTCCTCCCCCTGCCTATGCCTGGAATGCCTTCCCTGCCCCCACTTCTGGGGTCTCCCTGTGTCCTTCTAAGCTCAGCCCAAGGGCCACTTCACGTGGGCTCCTGGAGGGCACCAGGGTCTCCCTTAGATTAACTTGGATTCATTTAAAAATACTTTTATATATTCTCCCCTCC
>CM053595.1:324333295-324350546 GCA_028646575.1 Pseudocheirus occidentalis
AATAGTATTCCATTACATTCATATACCACAACTTATCTAGCCATTCCCCAATTGATGGGCATCCCCTTAATTTCCAGTTTTTTGCCACCACAAAGAGAGCTTCAATAAATATTTTTGTACATATGGGTCTTCCTCCCACTTCTCTGATCTCTTTGAGATATAACCCCAGAAGGGGTATTGCTGGGTCAAAGCATATGCAATTATTTAATAGCTCTTTGAGCATAGTTCCAGATTGCTCTCCAGAATTGTTGGATCAGTTCACAACTCCACCAACAATGCATTAGTATTCTGGTTTTTCCACATCCTCTCCAGCATTTGTCATTTTCCTGTTTTGTCGTCTTAGCCAATCTGAATGGTGAGATGTGGTACCTCAGAGTTGTTTTGATTTGAATTTATCTAATCAAGAATGATTTAGAGCATTTTTTTCATATGCTTAAAGATATTTTTAATTTTTGCCTCTGAAAATTGCCTGTTCGTATCCTTTGACCATTTATCAATTGGGGAATGACTAGTATTCTTATAGATTTTACTTAATTCCCTGCAATTTTAGATACTAGGCCTTCATTTATTCCCACATAAAGTGGGAGAAGTTGAATGATTCCTCCCTAGGAAAACAGTCAATGGTTCTATTGCAAATTTTAAGTTTGACCCCATTCTGTGCATCACAGAATCTGGGAACTTGAAGGAGCTCAGAGGCCATGCAGCCCAATGTGGACCTGACAAGGAATTGCCCTTCTACAACATACCCAAGAATTCACTATCCTACCTTTGTTTGGATACCTGCAGGCGTGGGGAAACTGTTACCTCCTAAAGCATCCCATTTATTTTTGGAATACCTTTGACTGTCTGGAAGCTTTTCCTCATCCTCAGGCCTATATTCGCCTCTACAACTTCTACCTGTTGCTCCCAGTTCCATCCCTTAGGCCAAAGCAGGATCAACCAAACAGTCAATTAGCATTGATTTAGTGACTTTTATGTTCTAAGAACTATAGTAGGTACTAGATATGCAAAGACACAAGCGCAACATTCTTTGCCCGCAGGGAACTTATATTCTAATGGGAGGAAGCAATAGTAGACATATTAGTATAATGTGACATTTTTGTGTTGTTCTTTAGTAGGCACTCCATCCTTTCTACTTCCTTCTCCCTTCTGGAAGGGGCAGAGCTTAATTTCACCCATGTATTTCTTATCTCCACTCCTCACACATTCCTTTCATATATTGGAAGGTGATGATTTAATCATCAATACACTTATAACAATATATTTAATTTAAGAATTCACTTTTTAGCAATATAACCTTCAGGTCTACTTGGTGCCCTCCTTTGCTGTTTTATGGAGTTTAATATCAGGCACACGTTAACAATACAATCATAATAGCTCAGGGCCCCCAGTTAGGAAAATCTCTCACATTTAGACAGAGTCTTTCTCTCTGTCCTAATTTAAATATTTGAGTCTCCCCATCTAGCTTAGGACTTCTCTATATTTGAATTAATATCAGGATGATAGAAATGTTTAAGTAAAACAAGTGAACTAAGTATATTATAGTGATCATTACTAGATAAATATGTAAGGAGAAATTTGAAAAAGAACAGATTTTTAAAATGGAACTTACCTCAGTCCTAGAAAAGGTAAGACAACCAATAGCTTTGGTCTGAATTCTCTGTTCTAAGTTGCCTGACCAATGTAGATGATTGTCTACCTTGATTTCTTTGTTCTCTGCTACAGCTTCTCTCCTTTCAATTTCTCCTATCAGCTGTTGCCTCTGTGCTTCTGAGATTTTTCCAGATTGGCTTGATAAATCCCTGGTGGGACTAGGAATGCTGTCTCCCCAGTCATTTCCTCCAGTCCCTCCTCTCACTACTTATGCACTCTGATTTTCTAAATTCCTGGATGGTATTCAAATTAATCTGCCAGTTCAAAGATCAAAATACTTCAACTCTGTGGAGTCAAAGGAAATTTTTGTCCCTCCAAACTACAAATCCCGGAATTCTAGTCAATTCAGAAATGCCTGCACATTCATATACATACACACATCTAATCTATAAAAAATACATAAAAATAGCAACAAAGGAAACCTGTGGGTATAGTCAGCAGCATCTAGGGATATCAGGAAAATCTTCATGTAGTAGGCAGAACTTGAGATGCTTGACTCAGGAAATCAAGAATTCCAAGTATAAAAACAGAACTAAGGAAGCAATGCATTGCAGCCATGGGGCAGCCAGACCAAAGGCATAGAGAAAGAACATGGATTGTTGAGTGTGAGGAGCAGAGAAAAGACCAGTGTGGCTGAATTGTAGAGTTCAGGGTACAAGAAGTAATGTACTGGGAAGGTAAGACTGAGTCAATTTATGAAGAACTTCCAATGTCAAGTATATGTTTGATGCTAGAGGTACTAAAGATCCACTGGAGTTCATTGAATAGAGAATGAATGGCATAGACACTTCTGAACTTAAGGAAAATCATTCTGGGAGCCATGTGGAGAATAGATTGGAGAAGGCAGAGACCGGTGTCCAGGACATCCAAAAGGAGGCTATTGCAATATTCCATGGGGGAGGTTAATGGAGGCTGGAGTCAAGGTTGTGACTGTGAGTAAAGAGAAGGGACAGTTCCAAGAGATGTGGAGGTGGCTATGGAAGGTTTTTTCCAAAGGAGTGGATATAGGGCATGAATGAGAGGTAGCAATTAAGAATGACAATGAAGTTGGAAATGTCAGTGACCAGGAGGATGGCAGTATCCTCAGTAGATATGGGGAAGTTAGGAGAGGTGGAGCTGGCGGGGACATCATAAGTTGTTTTGGGATTGAGATATCTACAGGACATTCAGGTCAAAATATCCAATATATAGTCAATGATTTGGGATTAGATATATAGACTGGGAGTCATCTACAGAAAGACTATAACTGAAGCCACACAAGTTGATGAGGTCATCAGGTGAGAAAAGGGAGAGAGAAAGAGAAGAGGGTCTAGGACAGAGCTTTGAGGTATGCCCATATTTAGTGGTGCTGACATGGATGTTGCTATAGCAAAAATAATGAGAGGAAGTGATCAGATAGGGAGGAGAACCAAGAGATAACAGCATCACAAACAACCCATAAAAGAGTCTTGGGTGGAGGGAGAGGGCACACCAGTGTCAAATACTGCAGAGAAGTCCAGGAGGATGAAGATTGAACAAAGGTCATCATAGTTGGCCATTAAGAGACTGTTGATTCAGAAAGAGTGGTCTTTGTTGAACTCTAAGGCTGGAAGCCAGATTGCAGAGAGTTGAGAAGGGAGTGAGAGTACAGGAATTGAAGATGATGAATGTATAGACTGGAGGAGACTGGAGGAGACTGGCTGAAGAGAGAGAAGAAATGTGACCTGATAATCTGATAGTAGGTTCCATCAGGATTTTTTTCATGATGGGGAGACTTGGACATATTTGTAGGTATCAGGGAAGAAACCAGTGAATAAGGTGACACTGAAGATTAGAGAATGAGTGGGGATAATGGAGGGGGCAAACCTCTAGAAAAGGTGGAGTGGGATCAAGGCTAGATGCAGAGGGAAGGGATTCATGATATATAAATAGAAATATAAAACCTTCCATTCAACAACTGAAGTCTCACACTGCATTTTCCCTCCCTTTCTTTTTAGTCTTTTTATACTTTGGTCTGCTTTCTGCACACTACAATTCAGTAAGCCTGGCATTCTTGCTGTTTCTGATTCATTTCCTGACTCTATGCCTTTTCATTTTTCTTTTGATTAAATTAAATTTTTTTTAACATTTTTTCTTATTTTGAGTTTCAAATTCTCTCCATCCATCCCCTTTCCCACCCATTGAGAAGGCAAATAATATGATACCCATTATAGTGTGAAGTTATGCAAAACTTATTTCCATAGTAGCCATGTCCCCAAAAGGCAAGAAAAACAAAGAAAGCTAAAAATAATATTTTTATTCTGTACTCAGATGTCACCAATTCTCTGTCTGGAGGTGGATAGCATTTTTTCATCATGGGTCCTTTGGAACTATCTTGGTTCATTGTCTTGATCAGAATAGCTATGTCTTTCACCTGTGATCATTTTATAATATTGCTGTTGCTGTGTATGATGTTCTCCTGATTCTGCTCACTTTACTTTGTGCTAGTTTATACAAGTCTTCCTAGGTTTTTCTGAAACCACTCCCCTTGTCATTTTTTATAACACAATGGTATTCCAAGATGATCACATACCATAATTTGTTCAGTCATTCTTCATGGCTCTAGTTGATGAAGTAGTCTGGTACTCACTAGGCTTACTTGCCTCAAACCTCTGGTATTGACTCCATTTTCTGTACCTTGGGTGTCTGGTTCTCCTGCACACAAGCACACAAGGTCATCACCATCTCCAACAGAACACTTCCTAAGAGCAGGCAAGGACAGAAGCAACAGAGGGACCCTGCACTTATGGACTACAGCCTAGATGAGAGTGGTCTAAGTCTCCTTTCCCACAAGAAGCCCACAACAATTTGTCGTCTTCACTCATATGCATCCAAACAAGAGAGTTGTTTACATGGGAATCTTTTGTATGCACAACAAGTTCTAGCTCAGCATCTAATCCAAAAGGCCATCAATTGATGGACTGGAGATATCCATAGAATACTTGCACGTACTCTGAAGCAAGAAAGCAGGTCCTTCCATTGTGCATGCCTGTGAGGAGACATTATCGAACATCCACAGTGGCTCCCCTCTTGGGGAGGACTGACTTCATATTGTCCAATCTTTCATTACAGACACAGTCATTTCTGTAAAGGGCATGGAATGGTTTACCAAACATTCATGTGAGTCACCTATGTATGGTCCCAGAAGTGGGCTCTCATTGGCCAGTACCAAATTGCAGTCACAATTATTTCTATAAAGGGGATATCTGGCGTATAGTAGGCACTTAATAAATGCTTGTTGACTTGTCTTGACCTGGAACTAGATGATGTCTGATTTAGCTCTTGTGGTCTTAATGTCTCAGCCAAGGAATAGGAAACAGAGGGTGGCTCATTATGGCTAAACTGCGTCAGTGATTTCTAGAAAGAAGGAATAGCATGACCACTTAAGGGTATCCAGAGAGAAGAGAAGGTGGTGGGACCTCTGATGAGGGTGGAAGGAGAGGGACTGAGATTCCCAAAGAGAATAGAAGTTTTGTGTACCCAGCCCTGATGTCCTTCTCACCATTTCTGGCATGTGCAATTACTGATGGGGACTGAAGAGGCCACAGCTGTCTGAGCATGAGGAAGGCTCAGAGCTGTCTCTAGTGACTGATGGGGCCCCAGGCTACAAGTGATCATGACAACATTTTCCTGATGCTGGTAATCAGGTAATGGATGGAATGAGCATGTTAGGGAGGGAGTCCCTGGATGATTGGGACAGAGTGTGGAGTGCTTCCTGAATGCATATGGTGGATGGTCATGGAATGTCAGTAGTGTGAGAATGAGAAAGAAGGAGGGGAGGAAGGGAGGGAGGGAGAAAGAAGGAGAGAGGGGAGAGAGAGAGAGAGAGAGAGAGAGAGAGAGAGAGAGAGAGAGAGAGAGAAGAGAGAAGTAGAAAGGGAGAGGGGGAGAGGGAGAGAGAGAGATCAATATGGCATGGATATTTTGACACCAAAGGAATATTAGTTATGAAGAGTCAGCACATGTGTTTGGGGAAGTGTGTTGTGGGTGACATAAGGTTGAGAAGGCTAGCTATCATGATAGAGTATAGTACCAAGATCTAGAAAGACTTGAATATTCTAGAGTAGGGGTTCTTAACCTCAGTTTGAAAAAGTTTTTATTTTTAATTTTTTGGTAACTGTATTTCAAACTGATTAGTTTCCTTTGTAATCCCATATGTTCTGTTGTGTAAAGCCATGATTCAAGATGAGTCCATAGGCTTCATCAGACAGCTCTGGGATACAGGACCCAAGGAAAGTTAAGAACCCCAAACTCCAGGGTGGAAGTGGGGTCAACAAAATATACCAGGGGGCCAAATCTAGCTCTCTTTTTGTAAAATCCAAAAACTCAGAATGGCTTTTGTATTTTAAAAGAAAGTTTTATTGTATTTAAAAATGTAAAACATTCTTGACTTCACTGTAGCACAAAACCAGGAGGGCTGGATGTGACCCTTGGGATGCAGTTTGCACTGGGCTGAATACAGCTAATGAGATACAATTCAATAGTGATGAGTGTAAGTCTTTACTTGGGTTCAAAAAATCAACTCCCCCAAGTATAAAATGGGAGAGGCCTGATTAGAGTGTGGCTTGTCTTAAAGAAAACCATGTCTCAGCCTGCGCCCTCAGAAGCTAATATGGTCTTGCACTGCCTTAAAGGGGCACAGTGGTCAGCACCAGGGAGGGGACAGCACCACAGTCCTCTGCCTTGATCAGACGTCATCATAGGGTTGTACTCATTTCGTGCACCACATTTTAGGAAGGATATTAACAAACCAGAGGGAGCCCAGGAGGTTCAGTCAGGCGGACAGAGGGCTTGGAGCCTTCATCATATGAAAGCCGGTAGATGGAAGTGTGCATGTTTCACCTGAAGACGGGCAGACTCACAGGGAACAAGATCAAGTATTTGAAAAGTTGTCCTAAGAAGGAAAACCTCATAGTCATAAGAGCTGTCCCCATGTGGGATGGGCTGCCTCTAGCTATGGGGCTTCTCCTTCTTTAGAGGGCCTGAAGCAGAGGCCAGATGGCCACCTGTCATCTCTATTCTAGTAGAGATTCCTTTGGTGTATTGACTGCCTTGTGCAGCTCTGCCTCACTGGAATCCAATTTGCCAGTAAGTCGAGACATCTCCCTTGTGACATCATTGGTTCTCATCAAGAATGAAGGGTTAACAACAACATGGACTGAACTCAATGGCCCCCATCCACTTCTCCAATCCTGTGGTTCTGTGGCCTCGAGGTATCTGTTCTGCAAATATTTATGGATTACATTTATGATGAGGGAACAGAATAGAGGAGCAGCAGCCGACACCTTTGTACTGATGCTTGCCATTTAAGTGTTATGTTCTGAGACATTCCTCAGACCTCGTGTGAGTGAAGGCAACATCATTTGGCAGCAGATAGCCCAGGGCCAGGCTTGTGCCCAGGCTTTTATCTGGACTCTCAGCGACGGACATTCCCATCTCTCTGCCTCTCTTTGTCTTTCTGCTGCTCTCTGTGTGTCTCTGTCTCTTCTGTCCCACACACATCAGGGAGGGCTCCTCCAGAGATAATCTTTGTGGCATGAGCCTTCCCAGGCAGACCTGCTTAGTGAGGTCTGGGACACCTCAGTTATCTTTGGGATTATCCAGAGTTCAGGGAAGTCTGAGGTAAAGCGTCAGCACCAGCTCCTCCTAGGCTCTCTGCATATTAACTGGAAACCCAGGGCTCTGGTAAAGTGTAGTCAGAAGGGAGAGCAGGGGGGATTTGGAGAAGATCTGATTAAACTCTAATCTCTTCATTATTACCATATCGCAGTAAAGGCAGCTGATACTGACAAGCAGGCCTGCTTTCATCCCCTGTGGGACTTGGCCATGAGGAGGAGCAGCAGAAGAGGATTTCTTCTGAGCTCAACTCAGCCGACAGCTCTGTGGAATCCCCCTTTGCTGATGGGATCTTACCCCAAGAGACTGCGGGAAGCCTGGGGCCTCAGCTGGGGCTTGTCCTCTTCCTCACCTCACCCATCAGTCAGGATGCCTCTCTTCTCATTCTCACCTGCCCAGTGTTACTGCTATCTGTCCCTGCCTCTAAAATGACTGCCCCCAGGGCAGTCCTCACCCCGTCCTCCCCGAGCCTCCCTGTCCCAGCCCCCTCACCTCTGCTCTTCCCCGGGAACCATTCTTCACACTGGCATCATCTTACATACATGTAGATCTGATTTATTCAAAAATAGCCAGTAGCTCCCAACTGTCTTCACATAAAGTTGACCCTCTTATTTGGCATTCAAAGTCCTCCACAGTCTGATGTCCCCCTATCCTTTTGCCTTATTTCTTCCTCCTCCCCTGAGAGTGCCCTGGACTCTAAGCAAACTTGGAAGCCCTGCCCCTGAACACTCCTGACTCCCCAACTCTGACTTTTTACTTAGAGTCCCTTTGCCCAGAATGGTCTGTTTCCCCCTCAGCTGCTTGGATTCCTATCCAATCAGTCAATTCAATTCAATTCAATTCAAAAATATTTATTAATTGCATATTGTGTGCCAGACATTGCAAAGAATGAAACAACAAAACAAGACACTCCCTTACCCAGTAGCTGATGCCCCATGAGGCAGACACTGCCTTTACCAGGAAGAGAGGAAAGCCAAGGCAGATGAAGGAAGCCAGACTGTGGGGTCTGGTGAAGGGGGAGACTCCCAAGGATCCTTGTGCTTGTGGAGGGGAGGAGACAGATGGGGTAGTAATGGGTGGCTCAGAAGGGATGCCTTGCTGAGGGGGAAGACTCAGGTCTCCTCCAGTCTTACAAACCCAACACTACATCTGAATTCCTATGACTGACTCCTAACTAGCAGTCTGTCTTCTGCTCATTGCCTCACAAGAAAGGGAGGAGAGCAGTGAAAGTCTGAGGGCTCAAGCCATCAGTGACCCCCCCCCCCCCACTCTGTGTCTTTAGTGACCATGCCTTCCTTTAGTGTAACCTTGTGAAAGAAGCTCTGGTCTAGGAGTTGGCTGATTTGGGGTTCAGTTCAGGTCTGACCCTGGCTGACTGTGTTTACTCTGCTTCTGGAAACCTCAGTTTGCTGGTCCATAAAATGAGTATAATCAAGCTCCTACTATTTACCTCTGAGAGATGCTGTGGGGGTGTGTTTATGGACAGACTGCTGTGGAGTAAACAAGTGATGTTTGGTGGAGTAAACAGTAAAAAGGTGATGAGTGACTGGGGGTCATTATGAGTAGGACAGAAATTTTAGTGGAAGCCAGGCAGCCAACCCTGGGCAATTGGTGAAGCTAATGGAGAGGAAGTAGGGTGTGCCAGGCTGGGCACAGGGCAGGTTCGCATTCCAGACTCATTACTTTCTCAAGGGGAGAATCACTCTCCCTGATTCTCAGTGTTTGTATCTGTCAGACAAGGGTGATAAAGCTGGCATGGCTACACTGCATAAAGGTTTGCAAAGTGCTTTCTCAAAGTTGGTGCTATCATTATCCAAATTTTATAGAGGAGGAAGGATTTTGCTGGTGGAATGGGCTCTTGGAGTTGATTCTGATTGGATGAATAAATCCACACTAGCCTCATCCTCTAGATTTAGCAAGTTGGTACAACCACCAGAGGGGGGATTGATTGCTCAGAGATTCACACAGAGCTGAGTACTTTTCCAGCACATTAATTCAGTGGGGATAAAGTGATATAACCCCCAGAGTGAATGTGGGATTTGCCCAACTGAATGGGATCAGGTTAGGGGCTAAGAGCACAACCTGCTGGTTAAACTTACACATGTCCCTTCAGTGGTGTTCATGCTCCTTGAGGGAAGGAAATGTTCTTCGCTTTGTCTTTATTCCCAGCGTTCAGCAAGTGACTTGGACTCGAAGGTACTTGACAAAAGTCTGTTAGGCGAGGGCTCCGTCCCACACAACTAAACAGCCCTCGCTGACATAGCTAGTAATCAGCAGATCCGAGATTCCAAGGCAGCTCTTCAAATGCCAAGTTCAGGGTACATTTCAATACGCCACGCTTGTGTTCCTATGCACTGCGTATAGGGTGTCACCAAATAAGTTCTGATCCACTTGAATGATAATTATGGTCCTGAATTTCCTATGGGGGGGTGGGGAGCATTCGGGGTTGTCCCAGAATCCGTGTATGCTGATGGCATCTGTAAGCTCCAGACAGAAAGGCCCCTGCCTACACCAAACTTGTCAAATCTCCTGGGTTCCTTCCAGCTGTCATCCTCCATGTTTGTCCATCGGGTGGTGGTTGCTCGGTACAAGCGGTCACTAACAAGCAAACATGGCTGGTTGCTAGAGACCAAGGAGGGACACGGCTCTCTTAATTAACATCCTCCTGCTTCCCCTGTCTTTTCTGAGGCCAGTCCTCTGGAGATCTCCGACTCTGACTGACACAGGCATTTTGTGAGTGCCCACACTGGTGTGCCTGTCCTTGGGCACATCCCTAGCCTTTCTTTGCTTGGCTCTCTCTGTACATAATATTGTTAACCTCTACTCTAAGTAGATTCGGCATTTTTGTAGCAATTTGATGATGAAAACTCCAGCAAGACTAATGGGGAACCTGTGACCCAGGTGGCCTCCCAGACTTACAGCTCTCTCAGTTGGGACTATGATTGAAAAGCAGGGCTTTTGCATCAGATTCCAAATACCAGGAAATCAGGCCACCTTATGAGAATTGTACTTTCACATCAGCCCAGGAGATGGAGTTTTATTTCCTGATGATAAGACCTGAATTGATATTCAGTATTGCTTACACATACCCTGTAATTATCGACAATACATTCCTGCTCAGGTACAGCTGGAACTGGACTTTCTCGATGGGGTCTTCCAGGTGTGGGGTATTGGCACATGAGTCTATTCGATGAATAAAATGATGAAATACCCGCTATGTTCATGGCACTATATGAGTCTGGGAGGTTCTATTGAGTGCCTGCGTACCCAAGTCCTATCCTTGGTGCTGGAAGCTGGGATGAATGAGGAACAAATGCTCTTGTATGTGCCAACCATGATGCTAAGGGCTGGTGATACAACCACAAGAGCAAGGAGACCCCTGCCCTCGGGCAACTCACCTTCTAATGGAGCAGACAATGTGCGGGAGGGCTGAGTATAAAGGAAGGGCAAGATTTGGTGTGTCCCCTTGAAGAGTGTAGTGTGGTTGAGAAGACTGCAATGTACTGCCCCTGCCTGGAGGCCTCCAAGCAGAGGCTGGATTACACTTTGGGGCTATGTCATAGAGAGTATGCCTGGTTGGACTTGAGCTCGCCTCTGAGGTCTCTGCCGGGTTGGAGATCTGGTGATGCTGTGGTCCTGGTGCAGTAGAAGAAACATTGGATTTGGGGCTAGGACACCTGGATTGGGATCTCAGTTCTGTAACATGCTCCCTAAGGGACCCTGGACAATCCCCTCTACATCCTAGGCCTCGGTTTACTCACCTGTAAAATGAAAAGATTGGCTCTAAATGCTCTGGCCTGGGAACGATGATCTTGTTATGCTCTATGGGACATTTGGTGGTTAGTGTTGCTGAGGCACCTCACTGAAGTGGGGGAGCCTGGAGGAATTTCAAAGGGATAGTTTATGCCTCTTCTCTCCTCCCTCCCCATCCCAACTTTACTTTTTTCTATCCCGGTCTCTCTGACCTACTCTGCCATGAGATGTGAAGAGGCTTGACTTGCATCTTCAGTTTCATAAACCCAGAGAAAACAAGAGAGAATTTAGTCTCAGTAACAAGGGAAACCTGGCACAACTCCCAACTGCTTCCTGTTGGACACTGAAAGTGCAGACAGTGTAGCAGCTCTCCTTGTGTGACCAAGAACGTTGAGGCCTGGCTTTCAAGAACAACGAGGTTCCCTAAGTTCAAGACAATGAGGTGACTCATGAGATACTTTCCAACTGTGGGCTCATCTCTACAATGATAGTGCTCCCAGGTAACCCATAAGCATGGGTTTGATTGGCCTGGGCTCTGTCATTGATGCCCAGAGATCTTTGGGTGAAATGAGGTTGGGAGGCTGGATAGCAACTTTTTGGACACTTCCTCAATTTCAGGAGCAGGTTCGTCAAAACCATTGGATTCCATCTTCTTAAAGATCTGTAGGAAGAAAGTTTCACTCCATAGATTGGGGTCTAGGGAGTAACTGGGATCCAGGGAAGAACTGACTGGAAGCATACTTAAGTTGTGTTTCTTATCCATTCATCCATCCATCCATCCATCCATCCATCCATCCATCCATCCATCCACACATTCATCCAGCCAGCCATAGATGAATAATTTTTAATGAACCCTACATATTGACTTCAGAAAGAAAGGTGTCTCAATAATATTTTGGGTTGTTCTTCATTGTTGGAAGTTGTTTGAAAAATAACATTGAATAACATATCGAAAAATAAAAAAAGTGGGTATGCGGGTTATGAAGAACTCTGAATGCCAAACAGAAGACTCCATATTTGATCCTAGCAGTCATAGGGAGACACTGGGGTTTATAGGTGAGGGGAGTGACATGGTTGGGCCAGCACTTTAAGAAGGTCAGTTTGGCAGCTGAAGGGAGGATGAACTGGAGTCTAGTGTGTGAGGAAGAACAAAACGGTTCATTTGTCTGGATGAAGAAGTGTGTTAAATGGGGGCATTGTGCTGGACTCAGATCTCAAAGACCTTTAAACCATAGAGAAAAGAATTCCAAGCTGACTGTTGAAGCCTGAATCCAATTGCCAATTAAGATAGTGATTTCAGGTGTGTGTGTGTGTGTGTGTGTGTGTGTGTGTGCGCGTGCGCATGTGAGTGTGTGTGCATGTGTGTGGACATGCATGTATGCGTGTGTGCACATTCCTTTGCACTCAGACATTACCTCATCTGAATCTTACTGGACAGCTGATGGGCCAGACCTGGGGACTGGAAGCCATGAAGAGCACAGGCCAATGCTTGGTATCCTCCTGGTTTGGGGCCAGGGAGGAGGCACCTGCCCCCCCCCCCCCCCCACTCTATGGATACCCAAGGGAAGAGTGTTCTCTCAGCCAATGAGAAAACCTCAATCAGCCTAGTGTGGATCTTGGTGAGGGGTTCATTGTTACAAGGAGTTTCTGTTGCAGGACTCTGGGGGTGGGTTAGGTTGAATGTAACCATATTTTTTTTTTGCTAGAAAATGCTATTTCCCCCCTTCTTCCCTCTGCTCCCTCCCCCATATCATGCACTTGGCAGAATGCTGGGAACAGGCATGGGCTGGAATTGAATTTGTCCAGTTCTCAACTTTTCCATTGATTTGGGCATTACTGGGGAGCATTCTGCCCAAGAAGTAGAATCCACTTACAGCTTCCAACTCTATGGACCCAACAGAATGCTTGGGCTGATGAGAGAGTATATCTACTTCTCTACAGTGAGAAAGAATGAATTACGCTTTGAGTCAAAGAAATACAATTGAAGCGATTTGTCTTGGAGGAGGCCAGGGGCCATTCTGGGTGAGGGAGCACTCCAACCTCCCCTCCCTTCCATGTGCCTCTCAGGTGCAGAAGCTGCTTTGCTGGTTTGGAGGGCTGGTTCACAATGATCCCTTTGTGACAGGAAACAAGTCTCTTGATTATTCTCAACAGGAGCGAAGTATTGTTCGCACCATTTGAAAGCCCCTCATTCTGCACCTCCCCCTAGACACAAAGCTGCTTCCTGTTCGAACAATGTGATGTGATGAAGGGAGCTTTTCAAGGAGAAAGTGCTAACAATAGAGTCCTGAATGATCGTCTTTGTCTGGCACTCCTCTCTTCTGGGAAGGGGTTTGGTGTCCTCTCATGTAACAAGGGTCAGATGAGGAAAGAACTATACTTCCTAGTGGGCCATGCAACAAATACCATTGCTTGATTCAGAAATACATTTCTCATGAAGCCCCAGGTCCGGAGACTGAGGAGGTGAGGCTCTGGACCTCTACAGGGCACCACGTGGGCAAGGGTGGAATGTTGCCATAGCAAAGAGATGGGGAGGGGCATAAAGAAATAGAAGAGGGGTCACATGGGGGGTTGTTGTGGGGTTTTGAGTCTTGAAGTTGACCTGAGAGAGTCAAAGAATAAGTCAATGAGCAGGCTGCCAGCCAAACTCCGAGCGGGTGAGCCAGCCAATCTTAGAAAATTGTGAAGGTCTGCCAAGGTCATGTAGCAGCTGAAGAGACCAAGAGCTCTAAGTAATGGCTACTTATGGATGTCAAGACATTCTATGGTTTCAGCTAGCTTTGTAGGTGGAAGCATCCAGTGGGGAAAGCTTGCTATTTGATTTAAACTGGAGAAGAGAAGAAAAAAAAACTATTCTCTTGGGGAAAAGTTGCTGAGACAGCTATGATGTTTTTTTCATTTCTTTTTCTGTTACAATTAAATGATTTGCCAGTCTTATGCTGTGGTTCACCTGGGATCACGTTAGCATGGACATAACTAGATATCTTGGCTTGAGTTGACTTTAAAGCTCCCCCCCTCCAGTTTTACACTGGGGTTGGGGCTTGAGCCCCGTAACCAAGGCCAGAAAATACTCTTCACAAACATGGAACTAAATCTATGAGGGGATGGTTCTGGCCAGGCTATGGGTTACATTCATATGGTAAGAATTTCCTAATCTGGGGCTTGGGGTATCCTGATTGACAAGGCACCCAAGGGAAGCTGTGGGAGGTCCTATCATCACTGGCATCAGGCTCCAAAGGCAGAGATGGCTCCTCACTCTCGGGAATCAGGAATCCTTAGGAATCCTTAGCATTTTCCCTGCTGGAACAGATCCAAATCCACTGTGCCCTCCTGCGTATAGATGCATATGCACATACACATGAAAAGTGTGTTTATGTGTGTATATATATATATATATATATATGTAATATATATATATATGTGCATGGGTATGCTCACATATTACATATATTCATGTTTTAGTGAAGTCAGAGTTTCTTAGCAGCATTAATCATAGTTGAGTCAGGGAATGAAGGCTGGACAAAATCCCTTTACTCTTCTCAGTCGTCTCAAAGTTCCACTTCTCCTTGGCTGAGGGGACCCAGGCTCCATCTTTCATACAGGTCCTGCATGTCCTAAAGTAGTTATTCAGAATAATTTGGGGCATCAGAGGGAGACTGGAAATGCCCAAGGAAATTTGACTTAGCTTCTGGGTCTCATCTCTACTGTAGAAATGTTTCATCATTTCAGCCATGGAAGGAATGGGAAGGGACGGCTGTGTGATGTGCACCATTCTCAAGTTCTACAAGAGGATAGATAGACCTAATTTTGAAATCAGCTGAAGGCATTAATTCTATTACTAAGGTACTTCTGGCTACTTACCAAGCCTATGAGAGTGGAAGAAATTCTATTCAATTCAACATGCATTTATTAAGTTCTCAGAATTTGGGTCCTGAAGAAATTTTGGTGATGATAGAAACCGAGGAAAGTCTGGAGCAGGCCCCACAGAGCTTACATTCAGACTTATGTCTTATGATTCCCAATCACTTTCCCACAGACACCTCTACATACACTGCCTAATTCTAGGGTTGTGGGCATGGAGACAAAGAAATGAGGCCAAATTCTAGCCCTCAGGAGGTAGGCAAGCTCTTAGTACAATGTGTGTGTATGTGTGTGTGTGTGTGTAGCACACACACACATCAATAACCAGAGAAATCACTGAGGCCCATAACCTTGCCTCCATGAAAGCTCCCTCTCAACAATCAGTAAATATCTCCTCTCATCACCACTATGTGGCAACTTTTATGGAGTCAGAAAGATTATGGACATGGGAAGTAGGTGGTCTCATGGTTAATGGAGGTTACAGGTTAGTAGGGGACAGGGCATAAGAATGATAGGGCAAATACAGACAAGGACAAACATCCCACTATGGCTCTGTCATTGACTTGGAGCAAGAAGGGACCCAGGACGTTGTCTATTTCACCATCTCCTTTTTAAAATTTTTTATGTATTTTTAAATTTTTAAAATTTTATTTATTTTTTTAAACTTTATTGATT
This sequence comes from Pseudocheirus occidentalis, assembly GCA_028646575.1. NCBI lineage: Eukaryota > Metazoa > Chordata > Mammalia > Diprotodontia > Pseudocheiridae > Pseudocheirus > Pseudocheirus occidentalis. The sequence continues at coordinate 324,348,872 of CM053595.1, forward strand.
TGTTTATTTACTTTTAGTTTACAAGATTCAGCTACAGAATCACTTGAGTTTCAGATTTTCTCCCCTCCCTTCTACACTCCCCACCCCATTCACCATCTCCTCTTATGAAAGAGGAAGTTCAAGTTCAGTCACTTGCCCAAAGTCACATGGGTCATAAGTGGCCAACTGGGGACTGGACCCTGGAGTCAGCTCTTTCCCTACTGCATCTCACCATTGGAGATTTCTGGTCCCCAGTGTTAGCCATGGCCTATTTTATTGTTCTTCTCATTGCAGCATCTCACAGTAGATCTGGAGGTGCTGAAAGGCATTTCTGTCATGTATATACCTTGGGATGTTTTTGTTACAGCTTAAAGGACCTTAAGTTCCCTTTTAATCACTGACTGGGTCACTTCAGATACATTAATCTCTCAATAACATGGATTCAGGGGTCGACCAGAAGGATGATTTTGAGAGCTCCATCTCTGAGTGGTCTGAGAAAAACCAGACATCGACAGATTTTACATGATTGTCTTTGTTCATTGAAATGCAACCTGACCTGGCCACCTCCTTGTCTTACAATCACGGCAAGAGGATGTTGACCTAAAGTGTCACCTCCCTTTCCTTGTGGACTCTAGCTCCTGACTGGCCACAAAACCATCTTTGTTTTTGGTAGGAGTCTGATAATGAACACAACGGGACAATGGACTAAGTATCTAAGAAGGCAGAGAGGGATGGAGCCAAGATGGTGGAATAAAAGCAGGGATTTACTTGAGTTTGTCCCCAAATACCTGTAAAAATGACTCCAAACAAATTCCAGAGCTGCAAAATTACAGAATGAAACACACCTCCAGTCCAACACAGCTTGAAAGACTGACAAGAAGGGTATATTGCACCAGGTTGGGAGTGGAACACTGTCTGGCATGGGCTGTACCAGGCATAGACAGAGCTGGAGCAGACCTTAAGGGACTGAATCACTGGCAGCGGTAGCAATTTCCAGACTTCTTAACCCACAAATACCAAGAACAGCATTGAAATTCAGTGGGGAAACTCTGTGGGACCTGGGTGAGAGAGGAGCACACAGTCTGGCCCCAGCTCCAGAGTGGTAGAGGTGGTGGCAGAGTGGGAACAGCAGCTGCTTCCAGAGTTCTGGGTCCACAGACAATGGGGGATCCAGTGATTGATACAAAACCCCTCAAGCCCAGGACAGTACACCCAACTCCATCCCCATACCCACCTCTGTTGGAAGCAGAGTCCTACCTTGACAGGGAGTTAGTCAAGTATTTGACTGAGAAATAATACTGTGCTATTGATGGGTTTTGATTGAATAATAGAATAAATGGCTCATTCCCCAGAATGACCAATGACACAAAGTTTGAGAAGATATGATAGAATCAGAAACCACAAAATTCTCAACAGGGTAGAATTGTGGACTGAATCGAATTAGACAATGTTGCAGGTGATGATATCATCATCACAACCACTCACATTTTAGAGTGTCGTATGGTTGGCAAAACCAGTCTCCTTAAAGCAACCCTATGGATGAGGTAGATGAAATGTTGTAATGGTAATTAATTTGTTTGATCAGATGTTAAGTAGATCCTAGTAACCTAGTGTTAAGTATAGAACTCTGTCCATGGGTGAAAAGGTGTGAATTTCCCTGTTGACATGGAAGAATGCCATTGACTGAGACACTCCC
>CM053595.1:324351046-324407272 GCA_028646575.1 Pseudocheirus occidentalis
GAAACTGTGAACATTGTACTGAATAAAGATTTGTAATGGAATAAACAAAGTGTTCACTAATACTGTGTAATCCGAATCTTAAAAGCTGTTCACAGTAGCATTCTCTCAGGAATCTACTGCTGATTGGCTTTACAAATGTGTAAAGAGATTAATGTAGACTTTTATACTTCGGTTCATAAACTGAACTTAACTCAGAGCATGATGGAGGAATTATGGTTAGAAAGCTGTTTACATGAAAAAATCTGAGGGTCCGAGTGGCTTGCAAATTCAATACATCGGCAGTGGAAGGGGACAGACAAAAATGACAAATTGTATAAGGAAGTGATAGTTCCACTGTCCTTTGCCCTGGTCAGACCACAGTTGTTGGATTGTATACAGTTCTAGGTGTCACAGTGTAGCAGCAACCACACTGGAATACCTAGGGTGGCCCCTAGCACAGGTTCTTAGATCTGCTTTACCAGGAAAGATAGTTGTTTAAGGGACCAACACTCTTTTAAGAATTACATTCACTAGTTCCAGGGAAAAGTCAGCACCCTGAACTTCTGAGAAAATACAAACAAAGAAAATACAAGCAGAGAAATAAAGACTAACAGACAGAACTTCTAACTGTCTGAGAAATTAGCACAGATTAGCAGACGGATCCAACTGTCTGACAAAGGCAATATATACATAGTTACCAGAAAGAGAAGCACCAGCAACCCGGGTTTTCAAAGCCAGCCAGGCTTCTTCATGGCTACCCAGTCTCATATGGTCCAATCACAAGAACATTCTTTCAATGAGTGAGCTCCAAAGTAAAATGCTCAGAGTATAAATGATTTTTTAGAGCCAGAGGGCATCACAACCCTCAGTGCCTAATTAGAAATTAACAAAAAATGTGAAAGCCTTCCTTCAAGCAAGCCTCCCCTAAGCAAGCTTCCGTTAGTGGGCTCCACATGAGACCTATTAATGGGTGGGGAAGATCTTATATCCAATTAAGTTATATCCCATTATATCCATTACACTCTGCTTAGGAAAACTGATAAAGTAGAGAATGAAGATGGGGAAAAGCTTGGACTCCAGGTCATATGAGAATCAGTTGAATGAACTGGGAATTTTTTACCCTGAAGAAGGGAAGGCTCAAGAGAAATGTGAGTGCTACCTTCAAGTATTTGAAAGGTTTTTGCTTGGAAGAGAAAATGACTTTGCCCTACTTTGCACAAGAAAGCAGAGCTAGGATGGGTGGACATTGTGAAGAGACAGATTTTGACTTGATGTCAAGGAAAAATAGAAACAAGTTCCCAACAATGAGCACAGTTCCTAAGTGGAATGGGTTGCTTCAAGAGGTGGTGAGCTCCCTGTCACTGGAGATTTGTAAGAAGGGACTAGACAAGGCCACTGCTCAGGAATGCTGTTGAGGGACAGGTTGGAACAAATGCCTCTGAGGTCCCTTCTTGCTCAGAGAATCTGTGCTTCTGTGATCTGGTGATTTTCAGCAGATGTGGCAGAGGGAATAGTATGATCATCATTTCATCTGACTTTGGATTAAAAGAACAGGTGGTTCCAACATCAAGGAATTTTTAGAAGGTTACTCAAGCATTTTGATTTTTCCATCAACTTTCCATTATGACTATCAGTATCCAAAGTATTTGCCATTGCAGTTAATGCATGTTTCATTGCTTGTGACAGTGCATGACCATTTAAAGATGTGCTGCATCTTTGCACCTGGGAAATAACTCCAGGGAATGCCCTCTGGCATAGTGGATGTGCCCAGCTTGTCCATAGCTGCCTCCTTTGGGCATGTAGCTGGTCCTGGGAAGTCATGGTGGGAGGTCAGGGTGAAAATTCCTGTGGTGTGTGCTGATGTGGGGCAGGGTAGGGCTTCTCCAAGGGCATTTATGGCTGATTGGCTACCTAGAATTCAATGTGTGCAGGGCATGCTGAGATTATGAATTCTGAGAGAGCCCTGGGGAGGTACAGAGGAAAGACCTAAGAAGGGTTCTTGTGGCTTTCCTAGCTGTTGGTTAACACTTCTGCCTTCCTCCAGAGCTTTTGCCATCAGGCACTACTACAGCCTTTGGTCTTTGTGGGCAGAAGCCACTCAGCTGTGGACATGTCCCAGGGCTCAGTCCCTGGGGCTTTCTGTTCTCTCTTCCTTCTGAAAGATCCCAGGCCACCTTGAAATTTAGTCCTGACTCTGACTAGCTTCCTGTGTGACCTTGGGTAAGTCTGTTTTCATCTGTGAAACTCAATGTACTCATCTGCAAAATGATGAGGTCACAGTAGATTAGCTATAAGTTCTCAGGCTTTAATAAAAACCATGACAGACAGAGTAGAAACGAAAGGAGATTCGTTTCCCCTCATGCAAAGGGAAGGGAATGATCAATCCATAGTATGCCATGGAGCATACTATGTGCAAGGCACTGTGCTAAATACAATTACTCTGAGAAGTAGATACTATTATCACCTCCATGTTGTATTTGAGGAAACTGAGGCAGGCACAGGTTAATGACTTGTCCAGGATCAGTTGGTAAGGATCTGAGGCTGGATTTGAACTCAAGGTTTCCTGATTCCAGGACCAGTGATCTAGGTACTTTGGTGCCCTCTAGCTATCTCTAGACCAGTGGACTCCTCTCCCTGATGAGAAGAGAAGACTTAGACCCACCATGAGGTAATTGCTGTATAGTACACCCCCCATCCCCGCCCCCTATACTTGTATACTATATATAGTATGTTTATCTGTGTTTATTTGTGTATATGTCATTACTATGTGGTGCTATGATCTTGGTGGGGTAATTGATTAGAGTATTTCTGGTCAACTACTTTTCTAGCCATCTTGGATGCCATATTTATAGAAAGGGGGGAATGCTTTCTCCATCTGTAAAATGAGGGAACTGAATTTGAAAAGTATCTGTCCACTTTAGATCAATGATCTATGAGCCTAAGAACAGAGACAACAGTGTATCAGCTAATCAGTGGCATTTATAGACTGCCTGCTAGATGCCAGGCAACATGCTCCATGGCATGTCTCTCCAAGAGACACCAAGGCAGTGATGGAAACAATCCCTCCACACAACAGGGGGAAGCAACAGGGGAACAAACACACCTAGAGGATAAATATAAACACGCACAAGGTAATTATCCGTAAAGTAGTTTGAGAGGAAAGACACCACCAAGAATCTTCAATGGTTCCCTACTATCCATTCCATTCTATCCAACTCTTCCATGTGGCAATAAATCCCCCCCCCCAACCTGGCCACAGTCCCCACCCCAGGGCATCCTGAGCCACATTTGGCAGCTCTAATTGGTAGAAAGGTCTTTCTCTCTGTGCTATACCGTCTGTCTCTTTCAGCTTCATGTCACTTGCAGATGTGATAAGCCTGTCATCTATGCCTTCAATCAAATCATTGATTAAAATGTTAAACAGGGCAGGTCCTAAGGCATGTATCTGGGGCACTCCACTGGATACTTCTTTCTGAGCTGACATTGTCAACATTAATGACAATGCTTTGGATATAGCTATTCAACTAGAGGTGAATGCATCTGGTTGTACTGTCATCTAGCTGACATCTATCTATCTTGTCCTCAAGAATAGCATGAAAGCTTTGTCAAATGCTTTGCTGAAATCCTGGTGTACTGTGCCTACAAAATTCTCCTGATTTGACAGTCTGGTAACCCTGTCAAGAAAATGGAAATGTGCCTTGTCCGAAATGGCTGGTTCTTGCTGAAACCATGCTGACTCTCATCTCCTTTCTGGTTGCTTATTATTCCCTCTTTCAATACTATGTTCTAAATAATGCCCAGAATTGAGGTCATCTTCAACTAGATCTAGAGGTTACAGTCTATATTCTCTTCTTTGTTTTGAAAATGAGGGTTACATTTGCTCATTTTGAGTCTTGGAGTCTTCCCTTTTCAGAGAACAGAATTAGAAGCAATGATTTGAAACCACAAAGAGGCAAACTAGGCTTATCGTATGTAAATACTTCCTGACAATGAGAATCATCTAAAAGTGGAATGCTCTGTTTTGGGAGGTAATGAGCACTACTCAATGGTGTTTTGTAAGCAGACACTGGGGTATTTACCACTCTCTAGGGGTGCTCTAGAGGGTATGCTTAGGGATGGTTGTATTGGATTGCCTCTGAGACCATTCTAGCTCTAGCATTCTATTAGAAGAAAAAAAAATCTTTCCAATTCTCCAAATTCTTCCTGTAAATCCAAAAAAAATTCCTAGAACAGTTAAAACAAGAGTTATGGACATAGTTAAAATGATTGTAAAAACCAAATGAGAGAAAAAGAAGAAAGAATGGGAGAAGAGGCAGGAACTAGGGAAAAGAGACATGAAAAGAATTAATAGCTTGTAGAAAAAGGTACAAAACCTCACCGAAGAAAATTATTCCTTGAAAATTAGAATTGGACAATTGGAAGCTAATGATCAAGTGAAACATCAAGAAATAATAAAACAAAGCCAAAAGACTGAAAATATAGAAGCAATTGTGAAATATCTTTTAATAAATTCAACTGCTCTGAAAAACAGTTTGAGGAGAGATTATTTAGGAATTATTGGGCTACCTGAAAGCTATGAAACAACAACAAAAAAACCCTAAACATTGTATTTCAAGAAATCCTAAAATAAAATTGTGCATTTATTTAGAACTAGACATTGAAACAATCCACCGGTCACCTACTGAAAGAAAACCCCAAATGAAAACTCACAGACATAGTACAGTCAAAATTCAGAACTCTAGGGTAAAGGAAAAATACTGCAAACAGCCAGAAAGACAGAATTTGAATACTGAGGAAACATAATTAGGATAATACATGATTTAGTAGCCAAATCTTACAAGGAGCAGAATATGATATTCCAGAGGGCAAAGGGTCTGGGCTTACAACCTTACTCATCTACTAAGCAGAGCTAAAAATAACCCCACAGGGAAAAAAGGGATGTTTAATGAAATCGAAGACTTTCAAGCGTTCCTGATGAAAAGACCAAAGTTAAGGAGAAAATCTGACACACAAACACAAGAATAAATAGAAACATAAAAGGTAAGCATGAGTGAGAAATCATAAGGAACTGAATGAGATTAAACTGTTTACATTATTATTATTATTATTATTATTATTATTATTTTCGCTTTTTTTGGAGGGCAATTGGGGTTAAGTGACTTGCCCAAAGTCACACGGCTAGTTTGTGTGTGTGTGTGTGTGTGTGTGTGTGTGTGTGTGTGTGTGTGTGTGAGAAGTATCTGAGGCTGGATTTGAACTCACGTCCTCCTGACTCCAGGGTCGCTACTCTATTCACTGCGCCACCTAGCCGCCCCTGTTTACATTATTATACAAGGAAATGGTACACATGGCCCCTCAAAACATTGTATCAAAAGGGGTCAGAGAGGGAGTCTAATTAGACAGAAGACCTGAGTATGATTCTATTGTGTTTGATGACTTGAAGAGAAGAATGGACTGGATGGGGAAGAGGAATACATTGGGAGGTGGGGAGGGGAAGGTAGAGGAAGAATGGGGAAAATTATTACAAGTATATGGAGTGTAAAAGGTGGAGTCAAAGGGGAAGAGCAGATGACATTTGAACCTCACTCTCACCTGAACTGTTTAAAGGAGTGAGGAATATGCACACACAGAGTAGGGTATGGAAATGTTCCTTATCAAACAGGGAAAGAGGAAGGAGAAAGAGGAGAAAGGAAAAGCAGAGGAAAAAGAGGACAGATTAAGGGAGGCATTAGAATAGATGGAAACAAAACAGATTCTTCAAGAGGGATAAGGAAGTGAAAAGAGAACTATAAGAAAATAAGATGGAGGAAAATACACAGTTAGAGATCATAATTGAATGTGAATGAGATGAACTCAACCAGAAAATGGAAGAGAATTACACAATGGATTAGAAACTAGAAATTAGAAATAAAATCCAACAATATGTTGTTTACAAGAGACCTATATGAATCATAAAGATACACAAAGAATTAAAATAGAGTTGAAGCTGGATCTATTATATTTTAGCTCAAGTAAAAAAAGGCAGGGAAGCAATTGTGATCTCAGACAAATCAAAGGCAAATATAGACCTAATTGAAAGAGATAAGCAGGCAAATTATATTTTGCTAAAAGCTACCATAGACAAAAATTTAATATGAATATTAAACACATATGCACAAAATGACATGGCATCTAAATTATTTTATTAATTAATTAATTAATTTTTAGTTTTCAACATCTATTTCCATAAGATTTTGAGTTCCAAATTTTCTCCTCTTCCCTCTCCTCTCCCCAACCCAAGATGATGAGCAATTTGATATACTCTTTACATATACATTAATATGAAATCTATTTTCACATTAGTCATATTGTAAAGAAGAATCAGAACCAATGGGAGAAACCATAAGAAAGAAGAAACAAACAAAAAAAGAGAAAGAGTAAATAATATGCTTTGATCTGCATTCAGACTCCATAGTTCTTTCTCTGGATGTGGACAGCATTTTCTATCATGAGTCTTGTGCAGTTGTCTTAGAACCTTGCATTGCTGAGAAGAGATGAGTCTATCAAAGTTAGTCATTGCACAGTGTGTACAATGTTCTCCTGGTTTTGCTCATTTCACTCAACATCAATTCATATAAGTCTTTCTAGGTTTTTCTGAAGTCCACCTGCTCATCAATTCTTATAGTATAATAGTATTCCATTACATTCATATACCACAATTTGTTCAGCCATTCCCCAAGTGATGGGCATTCCCTCAAATTCCAATTCTTAGAACATCTTAGTTCTTTTCTTTTTTTTTTTGCCTTTTGGAGGGGGTAGGAAAGTCAGTTGGGGTTCGGTGACTTGCCCAAGGTCACATGGCTAGTAAGTGTTGTGTCGGAGGCTAGATTTGAATGCAGGTCCTCCTGATTCCATAGCCAGCTCTCTATTCACTGGCAGCGTACTCTCCCCAAGCATACAAATTCTTAAAGAAAAAGTTAAGGGGTGGCTAGGTGGTACAGTGAATAGAGCACCAGCCCTGAAGTCAGGAGGACCTGAGTTCAAATCCAGCCTCAGACACTTAACATTTATTAGCTGTGTGACCTTGGGAAAGTCACTGAACTCCAATTGCCCTGCCTTTCCCTCTCCAAAAAGCAAAAAAAAACTCAAATGAATTACAAAAAGAAACAGACAATAAAAGTATAATAATAGAGAACCTATGAACCAATAAGTAAATAAACTTAAGGACCTGAAGAAAATTTTAGAAAAGTTCATATGATAGAGCTCTGGAGAACACTGACTGGGAGCAAGAAGGAATGTGTTTTTTTTCTTAGCTGTGTATGTCACCTTCACAAAACCTAATCATGTAGTAAGACATAAAAACCTCACAAACAAGTGCAGAAAAGCAGAAATATTAAATGCATCTTTTGCTGGTCATAATGCAATAAAATTACATTCAATAAAGGGTTGTGGAAACATAGATTAAAAATTAATTGGGAATTAAATAACTCAATTTTCCCCCAGTGGGTGGGTCAAAGAAATAATTATAGAAACAATACTTTCATTAAAGATAATGACAACAGTGAGACAACATATCAAAATTGGTGGGTTGTAGCCAAAGTAGCGCTTAGAGGAAAATGTATATATCTAAATGTTTACATCAATAAAAGAGAGAGTGGATCAATGAATTGGCATTCAGTGAAAAACCCTAGAAAACTGACACTTTAAGTACCCCCAGTTAAACAGAAGAGTAGACATCTTGAAAAACAAAGAAGAAATGAACATAACTGAAAGACTTAAGCACCTACTATGTGCTTACAAATATTTTCTTATTTGGTCATCATAGTCCTTCCAAAACGTGGATTCTGAGCCTGTTCTGGCACCTGGATGGGGTTCTGTTGACTGAGGACCCTTTGTGTGCCCTGTGGTGCCACCAAGCTACCCCAATGCTGAGTGTCATCAGGGCCAAAGAGCTCAGAAGCTCATTGGGGCTGGTATGTGCTCATGGGATGGGTGTTGCCTGAGCAGGTAGGACCATGCCCATTTCCCCCGTGTTATTTGCAATTGCTGAGATCCTTGCCAGGGTTTTCTTTCACAAGTTACTGCCTCATCAGAGTTCGAAAGTTATTGATGTGGCATCTCTGTGGCATCTTTTACAAAGTCTGTGATTTGCTTACATTAATTTCTCTTATTCTGGTGAGATAGAGTAACAGTATCTTCAGGTTTGCAAAGTACTTTATTCAGGTCAACTCCTCCTGCTTCCAAGTCCAAGGCTCAGGGGGTAATAAGGAACAGGGAGTAAATGGAGAAAAATAAGCTCAGGTAGTGTGAGACATGTATCTTCTGATATTTATGCAAAATATTCATACTACATGTAGGAAGGCAGATCTTTCTTTTTCAAATTAAATTTTGTTAACAAAAATAGCTTGCATTTACATAGGCTTTAAGGTTTATAAAGTGATTTGTACATGTGGTCTTCACAACAATCCCAGAGGTAGGTGCTATTATGATCCCAACTTTACAGGTGAGGGGACTGAGGCAGCAGAGGTGAAGTGACTTGTCAAGAATCACCCTTGCTGTCAATGTCTTATGTTGGATTTGAATTCAGGTCTTCCTGACTCCAAGTTCAGCACCCTATTCATTTTACCACCTAGCTGCCAATTCAACTTTTATAATGCATAAAAAAATAGATTTGATTTTTTTCCTCCTTCATACTCCTCTCAGTGGAATTATTTTTCTTAACAAATATGCATAGTCAAGGGAAACAGATATTCCCATTGGCCACATCCAAAACCCCATGTCTCCTCCTGCACTCTGAACCCCTCATTTCTCTGTCAGCAAGCAGGCACATCTTTCTTCATGTGTCCTTTGAAATCGTGGCAGATCTTTGCCCGGATCTGAGTTCTTTCATCGTTGCTTATTTTTACAAAGTTGGTGTCACTGTTATAAAATACTCTCCTAGTTCTGCTTCCTTCACTCTATATCAGTTCACATAAGTCTTTTAAGGTTTTTCTGTGACTATCCCTTTTTTCATCATTTTTCATGGCACAGTAGCATATTTATATGCCATGACTGGTTCAATTGGACATTCCCTAACTGATAGACATCTGCCTGGCCTCCAGTTCTTTGCCACCACAAGAAGAGCCGCTGCATATGTTGGTACTTATGGACCTTTGTCCTCTTTCCTTGAACCCTGTGCGGTATAGGCCTGTCGTAGTATTGCTGGATGAGATACCACACACAGCTTGGTAGCCTTTGGGCACATAGTCCCACATTTTGGAATGCATATGTACTTGCCTCCTAAACCCATTCCTCTCCCCAGCTCCCCCATTTCTGCTCCACCCTTCCAGGCACTCAGGCTAGCACACTCTCTCACTCCTGTATAACCAAGCAGTGGCCCAAACCTGTCTCCACAACATCTCTGTGATACAACCCCTTGTCTCTTCTGATGCACTTCTCCTTAGTGCAAGCCTTCATCCTCTTGAGCCTGGGCTGTGGCAAGAGCCTCTAAATTAGATTCGCTTTCTTACATCTCTACTGGCTCCAGTCTGGTCTATAGTCAGCTGTCCAAGTGATCTTCCTATAGCATCAGGCTAATCGTGTTGTGACCTTCCTGCCTTGTGATCCTGTCTACCCTACCCAGTCACGTCCGTCGGCTCACTCCAACCTCCAGCATCCAACTCTTTTATTTGGCATTTAAATCATTTTACAGTCAGCCCCAATCTCCTTTTCCAGCCTTGTTACACATCATTCCCCTTCACACACTCAACAGTCCAGCCAACCAGTCCAACCTTACCATGCACCATGCGCCCCTGCCCCCACCCCCATCTCAGCTCTCATCTCTATCCTTTGCACTGGCTTCCCCCATTCTTGGGATGCTCCTCTTCCTTACCTCTAGCCACCTCTTAGAGTCCCTCATTCCTCTCAAGGTCCAGCTCAAGGGCTGCCTTCTACATAAAGCCTTTCTTGATCCTTCCAAGCTAAGGCTTCTGTACCAAATCTTTGTTGTTCAGTTGTTTCACTCATGTCTTCCTGACCCCATCTGAGATTTTCTTAGCAGAGATATTGGAGTGGTTTGTCATTTCCTTCTCCAACTCACTTTACAGAGAAGGAAACTGAGGCAAACAGGGTTAAGTGACTTGCCCAAGGTCACAGAGCTAGTCAGTGTCCAGGGCAGATTTGAACTCAGGTATTCCTGACTACAGGCCTTCCCAAATTACTTTGTACCTATTTCAAATCTATTTTATACACACACACACAGAGGCATGCACACACATATATACATATACATTATATAAATATACATATGTGTTTATACACACAGAGGTTGTCTCCTCTCCTGTCTAGACATTAAGCTTCTTGAGGATAAGCAGAATTTCCCTTTTCCTGTTATCCTTAGCCCCTAGCAAAGTTCCTAGGCACTTAACCACTGCCCACTGATTGGTTGATATCAAATACGTCTTTGCTACTTCTGTGCATGTGGAAGGTGGGCATTTCCCACTGGAGGGGGTGATGCTGCTTGGGTGGATGGCTCAGCAGCTCAGAAGGTTTTCTCAGATCTAGAGGCTCCTGCCTCCTAAGAGGAAGCTCAGGAAAGTCACTGATGGGCAGATGCTCTCTCAACACCCTTTCTTCTACTGCCACCCTACATGGCTGTGATCCAGCTTCTTCTCTGCTCAGTCTGGGTTTTAAAATATAAAATCATTCCCACGCAGCATTTCATAAATTTATCACAAATTGGTTCATTTGTCCCCACCCTGAGTTAAGCTCTGGGAACATCTCCAAATATGGCTCATGCCCCATTTCCCATTAAGATTCTTATCTCCCTTCCAACTTTTCTTGACCCAAAAGGAAAACACCCTTACACTATAGTTTAAAGTGCAGCTGCTGCATAAAATCAGAATTTAAAAGATATAACACAGAGCTCTACAGAACTTGTAACTTTGGCAAAACCCTACAAGTCCCACTAAGGCCTAAAGTGTTGGAATTTGGAGCTGGTGATAATAGACTTTGCATTCTTTATCCCAGGGTTAGAGCATTGGGCAGATGCCCTTAGCACCAAGCTGGCTGTAGAGCCAGGAATCTCTTAGCCACAGCAAGTCTTAGAATTATTGAGATACATTATAGATTAGCCAAATTCTGCCTTTACTAGTGAGAGAGGACTCACTCTTTGGGGTTAGGAAGCCTGGAAATTTAGTTGTTTCCCTTAGGTGATTCCAACAGCAGGACCCTGCAGGCAGCAGAGTATATCAGAATATAGATCCTATAATCATACTACAGGAGACTTAAATTCATGTGTCATTGTCCACGAGGCACTTGTGTTTTTGTATCCTTAGTAGTATGAGGATTTGAGGAGGAAGAGAAGGAGAGATGGAGAAAGGGAGGGAGCGAGAGCGAGAGCAAGAGGGAGAGCAAGAGCGAGAGGGCTTGGGGGAGAGAGGGGGGAGAGAGAGGGAGAGGGAGGGAGAGGGGGAGGGAGAGGCAGGGAGGGAGGAGAGAAAGTCCAAGCACAGAGGAGATAGAGAATAGTTGCCTCTGTGCCCCCATTTTCTGGGTGACTTGATAACAACAGTCAGTTTCCCAGAAGCCTCCTCCCAGTGCCATACAAATAGAACCACCCCATTTTTGGTTGTCACGGTTTCTGCTGGTGTTGAATCCCTTCTACTTCAGGAGACAGATGTGTGAGGATGACCTGATGATATTGATGTTCAATCCTGAAACAAACCTGGACAGTCCCTTCTCCTTCTATGAGAACTGGCCTCCACAATGAACCTGACAGTCAGGGCAAGGAGGATTGCCTTCTAAGAAAGAGGAGACTCAGATCTACAGAGGCTGAGACTGAGAAGAGGAATTGGGCTGATCCTGGCCTCCCTTCTACTTACTCCCCTCCCACCTCTTTGCCAGTTGGTCCTTCAGATCTGCTTGCATGCTGCCAGTGATGGGAAACTCCTGGCCTCCTGGGGTATTCTGGTCGATGGACAGTTCTCATCTTTGGGACATTTTCCCCGACATTGAGCTGAGATTTGCTTCTATGTAAGTTCGCTCTCCTCCATTCCTAGTTCTTCCCTCTGGGTAAGCAGGGCAAGTGTGAAGTTAGTCAAGTGTCTGAAAGCAGAGCTTTTATTGCACCATTCTCTTCTCTTCCCCATATGTCCAAAGAGGCTTTCCCCAAGTTCTAGGGGATGACTAGATGATTTCAAACAGTTGTCGATACAACCTGAAATCATAGCTCTGGTATCTGTCCCCCTTCACCCCTCACCTTCCCCACTAAAAACGGTCATTACAACAGCATTTCAGAAGACCTGGCCAGACATGCTGCTCCCAGAGCCTTGGAGCCTAAGTGGCTTTAGAGCAGAGGCTGCACTTCCAGGGCGGAGGTAATTCATGGAATCTTGGGATTTCAGAGTCAGGAGGGACCCCAGCAGGTGTTTAGTCCTGCCATGTGTATCCTCCAGAGCCATGATCCCAATAGGTCTAGCCTCTGCTTGCTGCCTCCCCCACCCCCAGGAATGAGACCCGGGACTCCCCAGGGCAGATCACTTTACTTCTCAACAACTTTCATTACTAGGCAGTTTTTCTCATCACAGGTCACTTGCATAGGTCACTCTCTAAGTCCATACATTTTCAGTCATCAGTCTGGGTTCTGGGCCTTTCTTGAAGTCTCCAATAAAACCTCACTTTCTGCAAGAAGGTTTTTTCCCGTCTCTCTTAACATGAGTGCAATTTTCTGTTGGCTGCTTCTAATTCATGCTGAGCATATCCTATCTGTGCATGACTCCTTGCATGTCATCTCCTCCCTTGGACTGGGACCTCCCTGAGGGCAGGGCTCTCTCTTTCCTTTCTCTGTATCCCTGGCACTTAGTACAGTGCCTCACACATAGTACATTCTTAATAAATGCTTGTTGACCTGACTCGACATCAAGTCTGAATTTGCTCTTCAACAACCCCTCTCCTGCCCAGCCCCATCATTTTTGGTTCTTCCTTCTGGCATCAAAGGGAACAAGTCTGATCCTTCTTGCACATGACAGCCCTTCAAATACTCAAAGCTAGTCATTCTGTCCCTTCTCTTCCTCGGGCCAAGTGTCCCCACTTCTTTTATGTGACCTGGGCCCAGGTGAAGCACCAATGTCCTTCCTCACATGTGACATCTAGCATCAAACACGATGCTCCAGGTAGGTTCTGGGTAGGGCAGGTGACAACTGCCACTAAGGAAGCATGAAACTCTCCCCCTTGGCCTCTTAAGAAGACCCACATTAACTGGCCCCAAGTGAATGTTCTTTCACTGTGTCCAGATCTAAGGAACCTCCTTGGGTTAACAGCAAGTTAGTGAGCATGCTTTGTGGTGAAGAGCTCACAAAGGCTTGGATTGGTAACAGCAAGTGTTAACTTGGGCTTTATCTGCTTCCCTGGAGAGACAGCATGATGTTGGAGAAATGCCATTGGTCTCTAACTTGGGGATATGGGTCCAAGATGCAGCTCTAGCAGGTGCTAGCCACACCACCATGCACAAGGAATTTAACCTTCATGCACCTCAGTCTTCTTGTCCATAAGACAGAGATGATAATTTTTGCAAATACCCCCTTAGGGTTGTAGGGAGTAAAATAATTTATAAACCTCAATGGGCTGTAGAAACAGGAGCTACTGTGAGGCCAGTGGCTGTTGGCCAACTCATTCAGTGAGTGCGTAGCCCAGAGTAGGTACTTCATATAGGTTTCCTTGTATGTTGTGTATTAGATGACTAATTGATTCATGGACATGGGGATTAAAGATATAACTTCTCATTCTGTCTTACTTCATTACTGTTTGTGTTTGTCTGTCTAGGACATAGGACTCAGAGCTCTTCTATCTTTCAAACAGAATTCTGCCTTGTCCCTCAGTTCAAGGCAAGTCAAGCCAAGTTAACAAGGATTTATGAAGGACCTATTAAGTTCTAGGCACCAGGGATATAGGAAATGTTAGGGTTTTGGACAGTCCCATTGGCTAGACACATCTCTGTCTCCTCTGACAATCTCAGCATCTCCAAGTAGAGCCACAAACAAAACCACAGTGATGGAGGGAAGTGGGAGGGCAGGGAAGTGAGGGGGCAGGGAAGTGAAAGCTAGGGAAGTTTAGGGTCAGATGCTCGCCATGCTCATCTAGTACCTCAGCCAGGCAGATAGCAGTCCCGAAAGGACTTTCCTTCTTCACATTCGCACCTCTAGTTGGAATGAATCTCCAGCCAATGAAATGGCCGCAGAGCCAGGTGTGGGCAGAATGTGGCCGTTGTTCTGGATCCCTGACATGGAGGAGCCCTTTCTTCTTAGGAGCTTGGCTGTGGCACTTTCCTTCCCACCCACTTATGGTGAATCATAGCCCATTGTCTTTATGTTCCAGGTCAAATGATTCTGGGGACAAAGTGGTTGTTGTCCAAAGTTGAACTTTGTATGGATGAATTTCAATGCAACCCCCTAATTTAACTGGGGGAGAGTCAGCCTGTTACGGAGGTACTTACCAGCAGGAATCACACATGGAATGGCATGCATGCTGGAGGAGCCCTGACCTAGAAACTAGGAGATCTGTGACCCCGGCTGAGCTTTGCCACTAACTAATTGCACTGCCTTGGGCGAGTCACTTCCCTCTCTTTCCTTTAGAAAGTGGGGGCTTTGGAAAGTGTGATTTCTAAGTCCTCTCCCTGCTCTGAAGCACTGCTATTCTCCACGTGGTGAGAAAGAGACCTTTATGCTCCCCTGCTTCATTTGCATACTCAGAAACATTTAATGAGTCTTTCGGGACAAACCACCTAGAATAATTAGACTTTATTTTATTTTTAACCGCAAATGAAGTACTCAGGATTTTCTCTTCTCTCATCAGGCTTCTTCAGGTTCCGCCTGTTCAACATGGCGGTGGGGGTGGGGTTGGGGTTGGATGATTTGGTATTGCTAGAAATGGAGCCTAAAGAGTTGTTCTTTGTCTTTGGTGTCTCACCCCTTGCAGTGGCCACTAGTTGCACTCAACACACAGAACTGGTTGCTGAATGGATAAACACAGAGTCATCCTGAGTTTGGGAAGGAAGTCAATTTAGCCCAAGGGCAACTCAATAAACTCCCAAATCACCTTCCCAAAGCCTTTGATTTGTCTGGCACTGTGCCAGGCCTGGGGATACTAAGACAAATCCATTCCTGTCCTTAAGGAGCTTCCTTTCTGTTGGTAGAGGCACAAAACAGTCCAGTAAACAGAAAGTGGAGGAAGGAGAGTGATACTATTTGGGGGGAACCAGGGAAGGCATCAAGGAGGAGATGGTACCTGAAATTAGTCTTGAAGGCAAGAATTCCAAATAGTTGATGTGAGGGACTGTTCTTCGGTTATGGGTAGTAGTGGGTGGAGATGGTTTGTGCAAATTCAAGGAGGTGGGAGACAGCCTATCATGTTCGGGGAATAGTGAGTAGTCCAGTTTGCTAGGAATCCAAATTGTGTGGAATAGAAGACCTTATTAGGCTAGAAATGGTCGGCAGGAGCCAGATTGTGGACTGGGCTAAGGAGTTTGCATTTTATCCTAAAAGGAATGGATATACACCAAAGGATTTAAGTTGGGCATTGCTATGATTGGAATTGTGTATTCTGAAGCTGATTTCAGCAGCAGCTGTGTGGAGGATGGCTTGGAGAGGGGGCAAATCTGGAAGAAAGAAGATGGGCTGGGAGGCTGCTACAGTGGTTTGGGCAAGAGGCAATGAGGGTCTCCATGAGATGGGTGGCTGCAGAAGGGAAGAGGACATAAGTGAGAGATGCTCTAGAGGGTCCTGCTGCATTCAGAATGCAATATGTATAATCGGCGTTTCATTATTGAGAAAATCCCCAGATGTCTGGGAATTTGGTCAACAGCTCAGTGCCTTTCACAAAGTGGGCTCAACGAATGTCCTTCCAATTAGCCTGAAGAATCACAATTCAGCTCAAGTAGCATCTCACTTCTCCTTTAGAAAATCGAGCACTGAGCATTTTGATCTTTCTATTGGGTTCTTTTGGACTATCAGTTAGGAGAAAGATACTTATGATCTTCATAAATGTTTTCCTGCCCACAGACACATAGGTAAGGAGAAGCCCCAGTTGATAAAAAGATGTAAGTTTAAACTACTCCACCTCCTCCCTCCCTCCCCCATCATAATAAGAGTAGTTAGCCTTTCTACCTCACTTCAAGGTTTGTAAAACACTTCACAACTACTATCGATCGCCCTCATTTTACAGGTAGGGAACTGAGGTTGAAGTTAAGTGATTTGCTCAGAATCACACACTAGTAAGTGTCTGCATCAGTATTTGCACTCAGATCTTCCTGACGTGAAGTCCAGAACTTTATTCACTGAACCACTTGGCTTCTCTCAAGCCCTCCCTATTCGGAGGTTTTTCCTTACTACAATACCAAGGTCCAACCATTGGTTTAGCATCTGAAGGCATTTCTCCCCCCTTTCCCAGATTGCCCGACTCAAACGGTGCACTCTTCAGGATGGTTTTCCTGGTCTGGTCAGTACATTGGGTGAACATCACAAATACCACCATCATCAGAAGGTTCCCAGTACATTGACTGGATAGCCCTTCCCCTCCCCTCCTACTAGGGTGAGTTTTTGAGGGAATGTGAATGAGAGTCATGCAGGTAAGACCTCCTTTCATTAGACTGCTAGCTACAGGAGGGCAGGGAATCTGATAATGAATGTGTAATAAGGATGTTCTGCATGAAGAAGTTGCCTCACCAATATTTGCTGAATCAATGAATGAACAAATGAGTGAGCTTCACCTGACCTTGACTTAGCTAAGGCAAAATCAGGTTTTTTTACTGGACCTTTGTTTGATAATCAAGTGAAAAAGAAAAAAAAACAACAACCTCAAAGTACAATAAATTACAAAAGCCTGGAGATGGGGACACTTGCCCCTTGTGTCCTTCATTCCTTAAGTCTTGCCTGGGAGGTCTCTCCCCTCAGCCTCTTCACTCAGAAGCAAGTCTCCTGAGAAGCCAGGTGACTTTGATGATGGAGTAGGAAACCCCCCTCCCCCACTGCTTGGACTTGTTTTCTTTATCTGTATTCTTTACAAGGATGTTCAAATTCGGCTCTTATTGTTTCAAAGTCATTGAATGAAGTTCCAATTTCTGAGTTAAAGGGCTAGGATTGACATATTATTAGTTCAGGTCTCCTGTTCCTTGGGCATGGAGGGGTCAGGGAGCATGAGAGAGGGGAAAGAGAAGGAAGGAAACAAAATAGAAGGAGAGAGAGGAGGAGGAAAAAGAAGAGGAAGAGGAGGAGGAGAAGGAATGGAGGGAGGGAGGGGGGAGAGAGAAGGAGACAGAAAGACTGAGAGACAGACAAAGTAACAGAGAGGAGATGAGATAAGATGAAGAGATAGAGAAGAGATGAGGGAAAGAAGAAGAGGGGAAAGGGGATAAGAGAGAAGAGATGATTCTTTATGGAAGATGTAAAAGTATCAAAAAATCTGTGAAATGCATGATCACAAATGCTAGAATCTCCTTTCAAAGATGCCCATGAAGCAGAGTGGTGCAGTGGCTAGAGCACTAGCCCTGGAGTCAGGAAACTTGAGTTTAAATTCAGACTCGGACAGTTCCTAGCTATGTGACCCTGGGTGAGTCACTTAACCTCTATCTGCCACAGATGTGCAATGGGGATAATTACAGCACCTTCCTCCAAGGATTGTCAGGAGGATCAAATAGGATAATCATAAAGTGCTTTGCACTTTGGCTCTTTTTATGATAGATGCTTTGTTCACAAGCCAGGTCTGAACAGTTTTTGTGACGAGTGTTTACAGCAATGAGAGATTCTTCTTGATTTCTGGCATAACTACATTTTTAAAGGGAAATAAGATGCAGGACCACCTTGATTCACAAGTACATAATGCATTAATTATCTCGGAGTTTGAAGCAAAGTGGGGCAGTTGATAGGCACATTTGCATATCAATATCCCCAAATGTTCTCCTAGCTCATCCATTTCATGCCATTGACAGCATTTAAGCTCCCATAATAACCTGAAATATTCACTTGTGCTTCTGAATAGAAATGAGAGTCCTCTATCTGACAAAAACCCACGTTAGTCTAGGCCAGTTGGGACCCGTTGACTCCATGCTTCTCTTAGACACTGATTATGTTGTCAGTCCTATTCGATTTCTTTCTGAATTTGCCCTGTTTTCTTCAACTCAGTTTTAAACTCCTTGAAGGCAGGGCTCTTCCATCTTAGTTTTGTTTTCCTTTGCTGCCTGTGGCACATAGTGGATGCTGAATGTTGAGTGAATGAGTAAATGAATGTTGTTGATTGAATGATTCAAATGAAAGACGCTGTTAGGCCACTTCCGGTTGAGCTGTGTTGCTATGCAAAAAGGCATGCACACATGAGCACAGACCTAGACAGTCCGTGATTGCTGGCAATACTGAGCTAGTTGGCAGAAGTGATGGCTAGAGCAGCAAATAAAGCGAAGGACTGGGCCAGTGCTGAGGGAGACAGACGAAAGGCAAAGGGAGCATCCCGGTGGTAAAGAGAGTTCTTATCTGGTTGGGGAACGAGTCCTGACTTCAGCACCAAGGAGAGCAACCGTGTGACTGGGACTTGAGTTTGAGGGTCAGATTTCAGCAGGAAGGAGAGCTTACAATTGAGGTAGGATCTGACTCCAGACTCACAGAAGAAGCATCTTTAATGTTAGAATCTGACTAAGGGCTGAGAAGAGATCCCAGCAATCTGAAATTCCCAGATAATGGTTAAAGGCATGAATTTGGCCTTTTAATGACCTATTCTGTTTGTCTGCCCATCAGTCTGACAGCTAGGGTAAGCCTTCCTAGGCTTTACAGGAGCCAGGTTCATGATGCAGGTCCTGGTCCAAATACTTCCTGGAGTCCATAGTGTCCACACATAGCAGGACTGGGGACAAACTCAGAAACACAGGGCCGATGCTGGAGCAGAGAGTGGTAGTGAGAGCTTCAGCAGGAGCAGCAGCAACACACATAGCAATTGGAGGAGCCAGGACAAAGAAGATGAAGAGCACATAGAGGTGAAGAACAGAGTCTGGAGCTGACCTTGTCTCTCTCATCCTGAGGAGTCAGGCAGGCTCCCTCTGAACCTGGCCAGCCAGAGAGGGTCCAGGCTCCAGCCAGCTACTCTTTACCAACTTCAACCAACACAATATGTCTTTAGCTGTTGGGAATAAATCTGATCCCCAATTCTTCTCCCTTTTCTGTGTAGATAAGCTGGGGCAGATTTATGAAGGTACTGATAGAGAAGATGTGTGTACTCCGAAGAGATTGTTTTCAAGTATCTTGACAGCCATGTTAGCCTCAGAACTCTTCAAGGCTAAAGGTCTACCACTTTTGGAAGGGGGCTGAAAGATGCAGTTATAGCTACATGCCATACAGTTATTATACCGTATTGGCAGTTAGATTGAATAGGAAGAGTTTGATAGTATGTTTAGAAGAATGTCTGTATATATACACACTAGTTGTGATATGAAGATACTGCATACAATCAGGAAAATCCCCCCTACCTCAGCATGTTTGGGTGCACTGACAATAAAAATGACAATTGTCACCTGGAAATCTTTGACTCCCTGAATTTGGGGGCTACTAATGTGATACCAGCTCATGAGAGTGCCCTAACAGCATTGGCTTCTGATGCAGGAGATACCATACTTACCATTGCTTTGGAGAAGGGGATCGTCATGAAGGTACTTTCCATTCCAGAAGGACAGAAAATGTTTGTGCTCTGGAGAGGAGTAAAGAGGTGTGTAAGCATCTGCCCTTTGGTGTTTGGCATGGATGGAATGTTCTTCTCTGCATCCACTAACCCTGCAGTAGTGCCATCTTCAAGCCTGGGACCCCCACCTGGCCTGGTTACCTTGGGAACCTGCTTCTGGCCTCCACCATCTATTTGGTCTCTCAAATAATAGGGATGTTTGACCAGCATAGAACATTTGCTGCTGTCTGACTGCCATTCTGTGTTCACAAAAATATCTGTTCAGTTGACACAATTTGGAAGAGTCCCTGATGCCTAATGGGAGTTTCTGATGGATACTTTTATATGTACAATGTGGATCCTCAGGAATGAGGGGATTGCGCACCAATGAAACATCAATTCATGAAGGACCAAGAAAGTCTACACATAACAGCCAGAAGCAGTGTCTGTGTTCAATAAGATGGATCCTTAAGGGCTGCCAGAGTTCCATCACACACTTGGAAGCAGGCTCCCCAGGCCTCCACTTTGGCTGCCGGAAGGCAGATTCACTGCATGTGTACCATACTGGACTCTCACTGGCCAGTCTCCTCCTCACACACTGTTGGCCATGCCCATCTGCCTGGGATGCACTGGGGATATATTGTCTCCATCCAGAATGGTTCTATAGGGAACTGGAGAGGCTGTATTCCCATTTGCTTCCCTAGTACTAGACAGGAAAGACTCAATGGGACAGAATGTTTTGACAGTCATAGATTGAATTTTTATTCCAAAGACTGTCCATGATACTGTGAGTATTTGGTATGTACATTTTGCTTTTCTTCTTTCAAATATATAACAAATTCACTGAGTCATTGTCCGTTAAAAAAGAGGAGGTGTGGCTTGGCTACAGGGACAAGCCTTTCATTTGGGGTTGAGCTTATCTTCACTTGAACCTTCTTTCTCCATGTCCTAGGGTCCCCTGAACAATCCCAGAGCTCTTGATCAATACTGTGACAGGACGGATATAAGTTGCCGAGATGCGGACTTCAGCTTTCTGTAAGGTAAAATACCTATTGGACAGACCCTGGATAGCGAACTGGTGAGAGGGCATGAGTGGTAGTCTCTCAGGAGGCCAGGCAGGGGCATGTTGTAAGCTACATCTTTGGAAAGAACTTTGAAACAGAGGAGAGTGCAAACATATTTGAGTATTTGGGAGGAAGGCTTCAAGAAGCTTCCTGATGAAGACAATTGTTCTCCAGTGAGATGGGCTTCCCTCAGGATATCTGGTACAACTCTACCTCCAGGGACTTCAAGCAGAAATGGGAAAACAATTTGTTAAGGATGTGGTCAAAAGACTTCTAGGTCATGTACATACATGTTGGCCCATTGAGTTGCTACTCTCTTTCAACTCTGAACTACTCTGATTCCATGAGCCTAGGATTACTGATGACTTTTGTGCCTCATTAGGGATGCAGCTTGAACTATTGGAAAGAAAACTGGACTTGGAGTCACAGGACCTGTGTGGCTTTAACATTACTCATGCCAATTGTGGGGAAGTCACCTGATCTCAAGTTTTATCATCTATAAAATGGGGAAATAACTTTGCCATTCTCTCCCTGCCTCCCTCTCTCTGAAAGCTGGGAGGAGAGGAGTTTGTAAAGCACAAAGTGGATCAGTGTTATCTTCATTTGGACAACTGTCTTCTGAACCAAAGAGGATGTTGAACTTCTAAGGGCTGCCTGAAGCCAAGTACAAATGAGGTCCCAGAGGTGGGCAGCACAGGAAGCCCCTTCCCCACTTTGGCCACACGGTCTGCTCCCATGATTTGCAGGCAGCAAGGAAGGCAGCCCACTTCCTTTGTTAGCAGACACGCTTCCCATCTCAGGGCCCTCCAGAGGAGGTCATTTCTTGAGCTGCCTGTTGAGAAAGGCTGCAGAGCAGAACTCTCTCTGCTTGTTTCCCACACATCACACAGCTGTCTGAGCTGCTCCACTGATGCATAGTTCAGATAAATCCATTTCTCTGGATAGGGCCATGCTCTCTTGATTCCAAGACAAAAGCAAGTGATGGAGGAGTGTAATCCCTGGCCAGGAGGATGGAGTGTGAATTTGGGTCCGCTCTGAGTCTGCAGCTCCATAAAGAAGGGAAGTTAGTAGGGGAGAAGGTAAGAGGGGAGAGGCTCCAGGGAAGAGCTACCTTGTGCATGAATCACTCCATCAATAGTGTCGAGTAGCATTCTAAGGAATTGGCATTTGTTAAAGACTAGACACTGTGCATATAAAGACAATGAAACAATTCTTGACCTCTAGGAGCTTGACCCCAATTCCAGAGCTCTTTCCTCTCTGTAACACACTTACCTGGAAACTGATCAGAGTCTAAGGTCATAGAGTGAGGGCTAGAAGGGACTGGGAGACCACTGAGTCAAAATAGGTGAGGAAGCTGAGGCACAGAGCAGTGGAGCAGCTTGTCAAGACCACAGAGCCATTGTCTGAAGACACCTTCAAACCCAGCCCCTCCTGACTCCTGGCCCAGCACTCGGGCCCTTCAAGGCTGCCCTCCAACCTTAGCTATTTTCATGCTGTACACCATCAATAGCCTGTGAGATCCTATGGTCAGGGTCACTTTCTTTTGTCTTTGTATCCTCAACACTGAGCACACAGTAGGTAGACAACAAATGTTTGTGTGATTGCATTGGGTTGCCATTGTGATTGAGGGTGAGATTCAGATTTTAGAATGGGGATGGTGGTGATGCAGTAATGAGTGATGGTGACTGAGGTGGAGGGAAGGAGTATGGGAATGAATTGAGCAGGCAGAGGGCTGGGGAGAATTCCAAAGAGATATGGAACACTGAGAGTGTGAAGGCAGGGTCTGGGCTGTAGAGGAACACTCGGAGCCAGGTCCCGGACTCCCAGATGAAGGAGAACCAGTGACTCGAGATTGGCAAACCTAGTTGGGCGTTTGCATGAGATGCCTGGGGACTCTGTCAGACTCCGAGCATGAACCTGGCTTTTCCATTAGGAAAAGAAAGGACTTCATTTTCTGGAATCTTATTTTCAGAATGTTTGTCATTTACAGTCGCACTTCATTTATGGCCTGGGCCACTTCTCTTTCTTCCTGGAAGAGTGAAATGGAATAAATAAATTGCCAAAAAGGCAGAGTGAGATGGGAGCTGGGAGCTGGAGCTGTCATATGGTAATCAGGAGAGGCAGCCACGGGCCCTTCCTCCTCCATTGTGATTGTGGAAGGGAGATGCAAATGTGAAAATCACACTCATCTCTGCTCAGCGATGCTTATTGACGTCCCTCCTCTGCCATCATTTCATGCTAAGAGGGAAGATAATTTAGGCCATTACGGTTACAGCTCTCAGCTCCCCGCTCTTTCAAGTGTCTCAGATGCATCGATGAGGGGAGTGGGTCCCTCCCACCTCTAGCAATGGCCCGCACATGCAGGCACTCGAATACTCAGGCACACGCATGTGCCGGGCGGGGGCTCACAGCTGCAGCATCCCCCCACCTTCAGTATTTTTAGAACATTTTGCTCTCTGTGGAGAAAGGGGGCCATGGCCCATGCATATCTCAGCCTGTGTAGATGAGGCCAAGGCAAGAGGTCTGAAGGGAGGGGGAAAGCCGCCATAGCTGTTCTTCGGGGCTCTTGTCTGGACGCAGGTTCTGGATGTTAGCTAGGTTGTGCAGCCAAGGGAGCAGGGATGTTTCACTTGGAGGCTGGAGCAATGAGCCCTTTCCTTGGCACCTTTCCTCTCCCACTCCCCAGCTGACAGGGCTCTTCCCAGGTGGATCTCACCTTTGCTTTCACCGACCTCTTTGAGGGCAGGGTCTGTCTGCCTTTGTCTTTGTATTGCCAGGGCCAAGCACAGGCCATGAAACACAGCAGGAACTTAATAAATGTTTGTTGGATTGAACTGATTTCCATCCCAGTAAATGCTCCCTCCCTGATGGTCAGAATCAGATCCATAATAATGTTTCTCACAGTTATTTGCTCCAACTTTCGAAGAATGAAACCGTCTCTAAAGTCAGCCAGGAATTTATGGACTTTGAGGTTGTAGAGGCAGAGAGAGCTCTGGAGGTCTCCCTCTACCCACTTTCATGCCAGACTTGGCACATTCCCTAGATGCTCATCCACAGCCTCCTTCTGGGCCAGTGGTCTGTAGCATTGTATGATGATAATATCTCCTTTGTGGGTCCTTCCACCCAGCTTCACCCAAATGTCCTCTGCCATTGTCCCTTTCAGCTCCTGTATTTCCTCACATAATATAAACAGCTTAGATAGCAGTCCAAGGTAATCCCCCAATTCAGTTCTTCATTGCAGATGGATGTAGGGCCAAGGAGGACCTGATGCTCTCACTCAAGAGACCTCCAGCACTGAAGACAACAGAGAGACATCAAAGCTGGGGTGGAGGAGAAAGGCATTGGACTCCGTGGAGAGAGCAGTGGGTTGGAGGACTGGAGGCAGGCTTTGGGGCCTGGCTTGGTTGACTTGGGTGAGTCACAGCCCCTTGTTTCCTCATCCCTGAAGTGGGGATCCCTGTGCTCCCAGAACCACCTTACAGGACTTTGAAGTTCTGGATAAAGGACAGTGAGGAGATGGCCAGAGGTCAGGGTTTACAGACCTCCTTTACAGAATAATTACAGAGAACATTGAGAATGGGCATTGAAACAAAAGCAACATGGGGGCAGATGGGAGAATCCCTCTCTTGCCTCCTCTCTGGTCCCTAATTATCCTTCCTGGCCCAGCACAAACAGCGTTCCTTGCTGTCTCCTAACTCAGACACCTGTTCTGGGGCTTCTCGAGCATGTGGCAACCCCTTCCCTCCTCACAGCGGGTGACTCCACAAACATCAGCCTCTTGGGGTGGCCCCTGAGAAGTGTGAATTCTCCCGATGCCTCCCACTCTTTCAGCCCACCTACCATTTAGAGGCCTGCAGGATGGGAATAGTCATTCTTACCTTAAGGGAGAGACAGTGGGCAGCATGTATAAGCCAAGCCAAACCATGACCACCACCTTGACTACCATCTATGTCCTCTCAGTCCTGATGGAGACGACCCAGGACCCTGAGTCCAAGCACTTTGGGAATAGCAAGGCTTCCAAGCCAGTGCCAACAGCCACCCTGGAAAGCCATGGCTCCTGTAGGGGCTATAGACATGGCTACTGGAGACCCAGAAGGGGACGCTCTCATCTCTAACATCCTTGACCCTGTCTAATGGTTCAACATCAGAGACTACTATGGCTTTATCAGTGGAAGTGACGTTTAAGTAGAGACCTTAACATCCGCTTTGCTGCTGCCCCCTAAGGACCATGAGACCTTTCTGTCTGACCGGCAGCAGAAACCTCCCCTGTGTGTTGTCTCCCCAGGGGAATGTGAGCCCCTGAAGAGCAGGGATGGACAAGACAAACGTGTCTGTTGGTGTCCACAGGGCTTAGCACAGCACTTGGCACGTTCATTCACTCACTAGCAAAGAAGAAAGTAAAATCATGGCTTGGGTCTATAAGATCGTGTTCTTGGCACTAAAGTTCAGTAACAAAAGGGTAATTTTGGCCTATGTTATGGGCAAATGACAAGCCAGGGCTGGGATTCGAGCTGGGGCTGGGCAATGGCAAGTATGGAATGGCTGAGGATGAGCAGGCTGGGTTCCTCTCCCCTCACCTTGCTTCTATTCTTTTTGCTAAGAAGAATCATGTTAGACCTGGGAGGGGAAGAACAGCAACGCCTCATAGGGGGTTGGTAGCCAAGATATGTGAAATTCTTGGAGATCACCCAGCATTTGGCCCCTGATGAATTTAGTCATCAGTCCAGTGCACTTGCCACAGGTAGCCTGGCCCAGGGGGCTGCTGAGCTGCCTTCAGAGACTTCTGAAAGATTCTGGCAAGGAAGGGACAATTTCCCAGTGTCCAGACAAGAGGACAGGCTCAACTGTGGAAGCTGTAGATCAGCAGTTCTCAGCCTGTGGGTTATGTTCAGTTTAAATACATCCCGCGTATCATATATTGACATTGCGATTCATAACAGTAGCAAAATTACAGTTGTGAAATAGCAACGAAAATAATGCTATGGTTGGGGGTCACCTCAATATGAGGAACTGTATTAAAAGGTCGCAGCATCAGGAAGGTTGAGAACCACTGCTATAGAGCAACAATTTGACCTTTTTATCCCTGGGAATGTTCTAGATCTAGAACTTATTTTTCAAAGGACTCTTTATGATGTTTTGTCCCCAAATTCCGGGAGGGCCTCAGGAACAGACTCAGCTTGTTTGCTTTGATAGGGTGTCTACCTGTGAGGTGAGGGGGTGCTAGAGACAGAGAATGCCAGGTCTTAGGTAAACATTTCATAAGACCCCTTAGGACATCCTTACAGACAGGAGGGAGTTGTGTGGGCTAGAGCAGAGCGGCCCAAGACCATGCCACTCTCAACACTCCCAGGCTTGGGCTCACACCAGGTCAAAATGGAATCAGGAAAGATTTAGCAAAATGAGTATAAATGCCACGGGGCCCGCGGGCATCTTTCCAAATGGTTTAGTGGTCCTTGTTTGCACCAGCGGCTGTTAGAGTCTGGGGAAATTAGGGGATTTAAAACTGGTCGAACCACTGGACTCCGAGAGCAGCCGAGCCATTTGTGGCTGGTGCCAGTTTGGAGGGGGGTCTCTGTGGAGGGTCTCAGGGGTCTAGCCTCCCACGTTTCCTGTCCCACCGTTTTTGTTGGTAACTTACATGGAGTCACTAAAGACTAGTTTATCATATTTAGAATTACACGAAGCTAGGAGGGATGAGATGAGATGGTCTTTGAGGTCCCTTCTAATGCCTAGATCTGTGAAACTGAAATCAAAGTTCTGATACGATATTTGCATTGGAGAGACCATAGAGAAGGATCACATTTTCACATCTATAAAACGAGGGGGTTAACTAGATAACCTCTGGGACTCCTTCCATTTATTTGGGACTCCTTCCATATATCTGGGGTTCCTTCTGCATATCTGGGGTTCCTTCTATATATCTGGGGCTCCTTCCCTAGATCTAGGTTCCTTCCATATATCTGCGGTTCCTTCTGCATATCTGGGGTTCCTTTCATATATCTAGGTTCCTTCCATATATCTGGGGTTCCTTCTGTATATCTGGGGCTCCTTCCCTATATCTAGGTTCCTTTCATATATCTGGGGTTTCTTCCATATATCTGGGGTTCCTTCCATATACTTAGGTTCCTTCCATATATCTGGGACTCCTTCCATATATCTAGGTTACTTCCATATATCTGGGGCTCCTTCCACATATCTGGGGTTCCTTCTATACACAGACACATATATGTACATATCAGATTAAAGCAGATTTTAATCACCCTAGCACAACCAGAATGAAATCTAATTGGAAAAGATTTAGTAAAATAAATCCAAATTGGTCAGAACCTGGTGCAACTGAAGGAGATATTCAGAACTGGCCAATGACTTGACCCTGAGGGCAGTCAAGTTATTCATGACTTGTGGCGTGTGTGTGCGTGTGTGTGCGTGTGTGTGTGTGTGTGTGTGTGTGTGTGCGTGTGTGCGCGCGTGCCCACAGGGGGAAGGTCCATGGGCCAGCAGCCCATAGGCCTCTGCAAATAGTAGGTATTTAACCAACGTTAGTGATCGGAACAAAGGTCCTTCATTTCCCAGCTCTTGGAACAGAGCACTTGGGTCAGTCTCTGGCCAGCTACGGCAGGGTTGTTTCCAACGTGGGCCTCAGAGCGCTCTCCATCCCCAGATAAATCCTCTCTGTGTCTGGGTTCATGAGCCCCTTGGTCCAGGGGCGAGCCCAAATGCTCCATCCAGACCAGCCCTTTCCTCACCTCCTGGAGCGGCTGCTTTCATCCATCAATGATGCACCAGGCTGCTGGTAGTCTTCCCTGTTGTCTAACCTCAG
Source organism: Pseudocheirus occidentalis (assembly GCA_028646575.1). Taxonomy (NCBI): domain Eukaryota; kingdom Metazoa; phylum Chordata; class Mammalia; order Diprotodontia; family Pseudocheiridae; genus Pseudocheirus; species Pseudocheirus occidentalis. Next base: position 324,378,560 of record CM053595.1, read on the forward strand.
AGGGAGGCTTTGTTTGCTTGCTCTGGAAAATCTGGACAATTTTCTCTCCCAGGCTTGTTTTCAAATATGCCCGTGACCCTTGACATTTCAGAATACACAGCCTGCTTTGCTTGAAGAACGCATTTAAATAAATGAGCGGAGTGGGCTGCTGTGAGGGGCCTTCTGGAGGCTGCATGTTGAGATGTTCTGAAAGGGCAAAGTTATCATCGACAATGACTGGGCCTCGGCACAGAGAGAAAGCCTGTGAACGAGCCTTACCTGAGGCTCACCCAGAAAAGGTCATCTGACAAAAGGACGATGCCAAGGGAATTTGTTTTCAAATTACGAGATTAAAGAATGTTTCCCTGAAGAAAGTGTTATCATAAAGTATCAGAGGAAGGGAAGGGACCCCAAAGTGGGGAGGCAACAGTTAGTGCGACGTGTCCCATTTTCTACGGCCCACACCCAGGGGATTCAGCCAAGGTCCTTCCCTGTGCACTGGGGCTTTCCTTCCCCTCTCCTGAACTACACTCACTCCCAAGGCAAAGCTGAAGTGGGGGGGGGGGGAACTTGTTAATGGAGGAGCCAGCATCCTTCCAGCAAGGATCTGAGGCCTGGAGCCTAGGGGATCCTGGGTGTAGAGGAAGGAGACGGGGGGGGGGGGAGGGGCAAATTCTGGCTCCAGCCTGTGATCATGGACAAAAAGAGTTACCCCTCGGACCCCCAGTTTCTTCCTTACTAAAATGTAGATGATCACCCACAAGGACAGATGCACACAGTAGGAGCACACAGCACATAGCAGCTAGTCCTGACTTCAGTGACTTGCACTGATACTTCCCCAGCTAGGCAGTGGGAGAGGGCAGCTATAGGGTGGCGGGCCCTTATTTACCCTCGAGAGCACCAAGCACACTCCTCCAAGTCGAGGCATTGGCTCTGCTTTCTCTGGGAGGGGTTGGGAATCCTTAGGGAGCCACTAGTACGTAGAGGGGCGCAGGCCTCAGACTCCCAAGCCGATGGCCACCAGGCAACGAACCGACGCCCTGTCTCTGCTCACTCTTCTCGTCTCACTGGTCATGGCCAGGTCCCATGTGGAGTCCTCTGCTCTGGCCAGACAGCTCTGCCCTCACAGCCCATGCATGTCTTCCCTGACGGTCCATCTCTGCCCAGCTCTTTCTTCTTAACCCCGAATGTTTTCCTCATTACTGGGCACTCCTTTGAATCAGCTCATGCCAGTCCAATTGCTGTTTCCTCCATGATGTCTTGCTGGCATCACTGCCCAAGTCAGAAGCAATCTTTCAACCCAACCAATCATCATTGCTGCTCGTCTCAAATCCTCCCCTTTTGAGACAGGGAGCCTGTGACTCACTATATCATCGTGGGTGACTAGGGAGGTACCGCACATCCTGTTGAGCCTCAGTTTCCCCTTTGAGCTCTGAACCCACTGGTCCTACAGTCCTATTTCCTACTGCAATTACTCCCTTTGACCAGGACGTCTTTGGTCTTTGCAGCTCTGCCTCTTCCAATCCCAGCGGTGCAGATCTGCAGAGGATGGCTGTGGCTTAGTTCGAGGACCTTGGCGCTGGGAACCAGGGGACCTAAGAGCATCGGCAATCTTATCACTTTCTGTGGTTTAAGATGCCAAGAACTTTCTCAGTCCACAGGGGAGGTGATGGCCACACCTGTCTAGAAGAGGGAGAAGGATGGTGCATTCCATGTGACCCCAAAGTCCATCCTAGGGTGGAGCCAAATATGACCAAGCTGGTGGAATGGAGTGCAAACTCTCTACTCGAGAAATTCAAGTTTGAACCCAACTTGGTATTGACTCAGCTTTCCAACGAGCAGCTAAGCTAAATACAGTCAGTCAGTCAGTCAGTGAACAAGCATGCTTCCTGTGTGCCAGGCACTGTGTTAACAGGGATACAGAGAAAGGCAGAGACAGGATGCCTGCTCACCAGCAAGAAGCCTCTGACCAGCCTTCAGTCTTATGAGGCCTCTCTCAGTCTGCATTGATGGTGGCAGAGTGGTACAGGGGCCCTGAAGAAAGAAAGAAGAATCCTGATATTTTTGGAGTGTTTGGAACTTTAGCGGGTCCACTAACTATGAGGCGCCTGTCCAGCGTCTCTGTTCTCCAGAGGAGCAAGAACAACAAAAAAGATGTAGGGAAACAGTTTTAATATGCGTCCAAGGATGGCAAAAACATCATTTTCTAGGACATTGGGTCGTTCTGTATTGCAGTACTCACCATACGCATTTACAAAAAGACCCCCCTAGAAAATACGGCGGCTTACACCCCAACATCACAAATGCGTACTGAGCCCAATAAGTCTCTTCCTTCGATTGAATCAGCACGGGGACCACAGCGAGGAGGGGGCCACAGGGGAACCCAGTGAAATACACCAGGGAACACAGAAGAGGAAGAAATGAGAACGGCCCAAGGCTCCCAGCCGGGTCAGAGGCATCCCGCGGAGATGCCACCAACGCTTGAAAGCTGAACCTTTTGTTTTAGTGTTCCTCCAACTATTAGTGCTGCACAAGGAAGAAAAGACCCAAACATGTGCCAGCCAAAGGTTTTACTTTTATTCTGGAGCAAATGCTGGGCAGGTCTGAACGAAAGGTCTCTGGAGGGAAGAGGGCGTCCTTCAGATCCTACTGTTGAGGATGGCGTTGTGCTGATTATGTGAAGCCCTGGGGCACCGCAAATAAAGGATGGAGAGGGGAGAGGAAGGGAAAGAGGAAGAGATCCCGAAGAGGGGGAACAGAGAAGGAGATACGGAGAGGAGGAAGGAAAAGAAAAGTAAGCAGGGAAAGAGGAAGGAAGGAAAGGAAAATAATGAAGAAGAAAGAAAGAAGGAAATAAAGGAAGGAAGGAGGAAGCAAAGAAAGATAGTCTGACTTTGCATGACTTTGGGATCTTGCACTGCCTGGGGAAAGTTCCAAGGACTAGGGTGACTTGGCCCGGAACACCTGGGCTGATATTCCGCCATGCCTCCGCTACAGCTCTGCTGGTCTTCTCCATCCCTTGGGCATCTTCTGTGTTTTCTTGCCCTTGACTTCGGAGTTCTGTTCTTTCTCCTACCTGGACCATCCTCTTCTTAGTTCCTCTCTGACTCTGGAGATTTTCCTCACCCTCCAATGCCCAGCTCTGTCCCCACCTTCTCCACAGCTTTCCCTGACCAATCCTGTCCCCCAGGGCTCCCACACTCCTCTGAAGTTCTGTCCACACCACGAACAACATGGAGGAACCAAGGATGGCTGTGATGATGGGGATTTTTGAAATTCATTGTTTGTTGTTGCAACCTCCTGATAGGTCTCTACTGAGAAGGCACTTAGGTTAAGCGGTCCTAATGCCCATAAAACTCAGGAACAATGACAGTTTGCACTTTCCCACCTTCCCCACCGACTCTAATCCTGTGTCAAGCTGTTGAACAATTACAGCTCCTGATTAATCAGACCCCTGGCTGAATTGCAACTACTGTCAATCACTCCCATTTCTGGGGGCTCCAATAGCCATCCCAAACCCTTCCCCAATGTCTGGTCTCAATAAAGAAACTGCCCCATCCAAGCCTGGTATTGATAAGTGACTTGGGGAATGCCTCTCCCATATCTGGCATCAATGATCTCTTCTCAACAAAGCTGATTTTTAAGGCATAAAACTTCTCTGTCTAAAGCCCTGCTCTGAGTGTGTTCTCTTCCCAAGGTCTTTGCTGCATTAGACGTCTCCCTTCCCCCTTCAAGCTGGCTGAGTTTCATTTCGTCTGTGGAGCTGAACTTCAGTCAGGCTGTATTGCCTTGGAGTGTGTGTGTGTGTGTGTGTGTGTGTGTGTGTGTGTGTGTGTGTGTGTCTGCTTTTTTGGGGCCTTCTTGCTGTACCTCATAATAATAAAGCTCATGTTTGTACAAGCTTCCCAACCACCAATTTCCTATGACTCCCCAAACCCCGGGTCTTTTTTTAAATCCAAGCCATGCAGCCAAATATAGCAATCACATAATGTCAGAGATGCTTCAATCCATCCCATTCCTTTTATAGACTAGCTCCCTGAGCCACAGGGAGGAGGGGGGGCTGATTGAACATTATAGAGTGTGTGTGGGGGGGAGAGTTAGGAATGGAACCCAGGTCTCCTGACTGCCAGCGCTCCCACCTTCTTGCTAACCTTCAATGCTTCCATCTCCCACAAACAATAGGATAAATCTGTGAATGGAATTCTATCCTGCATCTGATTCTTAACAAAAGGGAGGAACCTGGTACTGGAATGGAAATAAAGGGGACCTGGGGAGGCAGAAAGTGGGTCCTCTCTCTTAGAATCTGAGATAGAAAGGAGAGGCAATCCAGTTCCAGTCTGACTGACACGTCCCCTGGATCTGGGGAGAGCAGAGTGCAAAGGACTCGGACAAAGGATCAGTTGAGAAGGTAAAGGGCATTTCCCTTTAGAGTAAGGACAAGATTTTCTGGAGGAACGCTGCCCAGGAAGCATGGGGAGCTGCCGAAAATGAAATTTTGGATGAACAAAAAGACAGAATTCGGTTAAGACAGAAAAGGGGAGATATGTCTAAGGAGACTGATGTGGATGCTCGGGGGGACTCAGTGACCAATTTAGAGTTTTAAAAAAGTGTGTCCAGAAGCTGGCAGCAAGGCTTTGTAATGGGAGAGGGATACATCTATGTAGGCTTAGGCACTCTGAAGCCTGGCCGGAGATGAGGCTGACAAGAGAGGTGGCAATGACTTAAAGAAGCAATGTTGGGCTGATAGGGTGGTGATCATCAATCGAGGATGGAAAGCAGACTTGTCCAGTTCCTGTGCTTTGTTTTCCCTACTGGAGAGGATGCTCTTTGGCCTGAGGGGAGCCGGGCCATAATGGATAATAGGTAATTGGTAGCCAAGATGAGTTAGCAGATAGAAAGGAGGGCACAAGCTGGCTTTAGTAAGTTAATGCCACCAGACTGAGATGGGGGATCCTACAACAAAGTACCTGGGAGATGGGAATGCTGAGTTGCCTGAAATATCTTCAACAGTAATAGTACTGCAGGATTCGAGAAAGGTCAATATCATCCTGATTTTCAAAAAATGAAAAGGGATCTTGACCTTGATTTGGGGCAGCACTCCAGAGGCTATGGCTAAAGGCATGGTTAGCAAGCATCTAGAAAAGCAAGCAATGAGCAGAGAACAAGTGCCATAATGGCTCCCTCCTGTTGTGTTGGGATAACTTCATTGTTGTCTTCCTTGGCTGGCAGGTGATGGGAATGCCAAGCCTTAATAAAGCATTTGACAAGGTCTCTTGTGCTTCTATTATTGTGGAAGTGAGAGTGAGATGTAGACCCAGTTTGTCAGATTAAGAGCTAGTTGAATGATTAGCCCTAAAGAACAATCATTAAGGGAGAAACCAGGTGGCTCCATAGTGTAGAGAATGCCAAGCTGGAAGTCAGGAAGGCTCATCTCCTTGAGTTCAAATGCAGGCTAAAACATTGGGCAAGTCACATAATCCAGTTTACCTCAGTTTCCCAATCTGTAAAGTGAATTGGAGAAGAAAATGGCAAAGTGCTCTTTCTTTGCCAAGAAAACTCCCAGTGTAGTCATGTAGAGTCAGACATGACTGAAATGACTGAATAAAATAATCATTATAGTTCAATATTGACTTGGACAGAGGTCTCCAGGGGAGGGCCTCAGAGACTTATGTGTGACTCTAGGCTTTTATATATGTTTAGCAGTGATTTAAGGCTCAGATGGCATACTCATTCAGAAGATGCCACCAATCTGGAAAAGATTGTGAACGTGGTGGGTGACAGAGTCAGGAGCCAAAAATCTCTTGACAGGCTGGAGCGTCAGGCTGAATCTACTAAGATAAAATTCAGTAGGGGAAAAAATGAATAAAATTTTATATTTGGTTTCCAAAAATTAATTGCAGAGGTCTTTGGGCAGAGACTAGATGCCTGACTACCTGCTGGGCTTGTTATGGACAGAATGCTTATTCAGAGATGGGTTGGACTAGATGGTTGACTGCAATCCCTTTGGCTCCATGGATCTTGGGACACATATGATCTTACCTGTGCTGGCTGAGGCTTCTCCAGGGTTCCCAGGTGCCCTGGGTCTCTTGGAACACAAGTTGTGATTTTAAGAAGAGGTTGAGCACAATGAATATGTGGCCCCTATTTCCTCAGGATACCTCAGAATGCTACTGGGGGTTGAGAGGAGTGTTGGAGAGGAGTCTGGGGTACAAGAAACACTTCAAGAGGGTTTCTAAATTCTTGGAAGTTGCAAAAATCCTGCCTGTGGAGACTATTATCTAAATACATCTGGTCCCTCTAGGACACCATTTTGATTCTACCTTCACTGTCTGCTGCTTGCTTCAGCATAGTCCCTGTGGTTCCCACAGCCTCTAGGTCAGCAGACTCTCTCTCCTATAGCAAGTCATAATTTGGATCATTAACTTTCCCTGATGGACAGAGATGATGTTTCCTCTCTTCCTGAAATGATTGCTGGGCTCTTGGCTCAGGGACAGAATGAGGTGATTCCTTTCTCTCCCTGCAAGATCACAGCTTTAGCCTTCTTCCTTCCCTTTCTCCCTTTCTCCAACCCTTCTTTCCCTTCCTTTCTTCTTTCCTTTCTTGCTTCCTTCCTCTCTCCCTCCCTTTCTTTCCTCTATGCTGTTTCTCTTTTCCTCTTGATTTCTCAATTTCCTATCTGTATTTTTATTCTCTAATTTTCTTTGGCTCTTCTCAGAGATACAATGGACCAGATGTACACAGTATTCCACTGAGGATGCCAAGCTGCCAGTCACTGCCTTCCAAATGGTGGAAATGGAAGTCAGGCATTGGAAAGTTCTTCTTATCCACAGTGTTTCCCCTCTTCACCCATCATTTAAGGACCTATCTTTTATTTATCCTGAAAAAACCCTGTCTCCTCTTCCCCACTGTAACATCTAGCTCAGAGTAAGGAAGCCCTTCAGAACAGGCTCTTAGACAATTCCTAGCAGCAGCAGCAGTTGAATTTGTTTAGCCTGTGAGGCAACTTCCCAGAGAGATCTTTCTGACTTGGGCATGTGTGCAGCTCATTCCTTACATGCCACAGATCTCTGAGAAAAATGAGATTCTTCTAATGTGTCATTGTAGCAGGAAGGACTCATTCTTTGGTTTTGATTCCTACAGGAAGGGTCTGCTGAAAATCACCTAGGAAGTGAAGGCAAAGGTTGGGTTCAGTGCAACAGTAAGAGTGGGTGTTCTATGGCTCTCTCTGTCCTTCCTCAGCTTATAATGTCATGATGGCATGGAACTATTGTTTCCAATGGTACTGCCCATGTTCATTGTACGTTTGTCTCCAATGATCACTGCGGGCAGTGGCCTCTTGCTAAGAGGCTTTAGAGCTAGCAGTCCTAAATAATGATGATGGTGCTGGTAATGATGTAGATGATAATGGTGAAAAAGAAGAAGAAGAAGAAGAAGAAGAAGAAGAAGAAGAAGAAGAAGTAGTAGTAAAGGCTGTTGTAGAATAATATCTTTGTACAGAGCATGGGTTCCAATTCAATTTGAGAACCATTGATTAAATACAAGGTCCTGTACTAGATACTACAGAGACAAAGAGGAAGATAAAATGACCTTTGCCCTTAAGAAACTTATAATCTGTGGGGAAAAGCTCCAGAAAGCTATAGGGAATCCTGAAGGCTTGGAGAGCCCAGAGTTCAAGGGAGAGGACCATGGAAGGGGAGAGGGAGGCACTGATGTGACATTTTGACTTCTTTGGAGCTTCATCTTTGTCCAATCGTATTTGTCATTTTGTAAGATGCTCTGTGTGGCATTTTTGCCAACTAGGAGCAAGAAATTGCAGACAGATTTTACCCTGATCAACCTGATATCATGGAATTTGAGAGTTAGGAAAGACCTCAACCACCGTCTCACCAAACCTATAGTATGGGTAGATTAGCTTATGACTTTTGATTCTTGCTGTAGATGCAGACATTCCACACCCAGTTTGAGTCCTTACGGAAGGCATACCATTCTTTGGTGGCTTCCAATCTAACCATATTGGTTATTGGTGATTCTACTTCTGGCTGTGAGATGCCACATATTGTGTGGTGATGAGCGCTCTGGTGGACTGCAGAGCTAATAGGATCGATGATTCAATAGTTTCTGAGCCAGAACTGAATGTGAATACAAAAGGAACAATTCATCTATATATCAGACTATTTCCTCAGAAGTTTCTAGTGAGGAAGGCTCTTTTGAGCTGCTGGATGGGGAAGGAGTGCCTGGCTGAATTCTACCTGGTCACCATGTGTCTGTGAACACATGGTAACTTAGTTTCCTTTGTGTGTACTCTTTCCTGATCTTAGGTGAATGACGACTCTAAGATTGGAGCTTCCAGGCAATCTGGTGAGTTCAAGAGACCCAGAGGTCCAATCAGACTTAGTAGCAGAGTCCACTTGAGCAGATACAGTATCCTTAGGAGTCAGGTGGTGACTAAGTACCAGCCTGGAGATGAATGTGTCCAGGAAGCAACTTTGAATGTGACAAGGTCTGGAAAGAGCACCAGCACTAGCACTAGCAGAGGAGTGGCCTGACCCAGCAATGGATAAACTTATCCAGCAAAGATGTCATGCCTTGCCAGGAGCAAGGTCCATCAATGACACCACACCATGGAGAAGAAGACAACTCCAGGAAAGAGAAAAGGACTTCCAGATACAAGGGAGGTCTGCTTTGGCCTCACATTGTCCTTATGGCTTGTGCCTCTTTACTCTCATTCTTTAAATTGAGCCCACTCTCCCCAGGGGTTGCACATGTGTGCGCGCGCACATGTGTGTGCATATTTACCAATGATTTGTAATGTGCCTTTTCAGTAAATCCCTTTTCTAAAAGCTAATGGAGTTCAACTAATTGAATATTTAAATAGATTTTGTTTTCTTTCCTGTTCCCACAACTTCCACTCCTTTGAGAAAAAAGGAAAACAAAACTTTTGTTAACAAAAATATACCATCAAGTAAAGGACATTTCTACATCAATCAGTCCAAAAAGATTTGTCTTCTTCTTCATGCTGAGCTCCTACTTTTCTATCAGGAAGTGGGTGGAGTTTGCCAGCATTGGCCCTTTGGAATTGACTGAGTCACCGTGTTGATCAGAGTCCTTGATTTTTCAAAGGCATTGGTTTATGCAGTGTTGTTGTTATTGTATAAATTGTCCTTCTGGTTCTGTTCTCCTTAATCTGTATCAGTTCACATGAGTTTTCCCAGGCTTTCCTCAAACCACACCTTCTATCTTTTCTTTCAGGGAAATAATATTCTATTACATCTGATTGTTTGATTGTTAATAAAGAGTATCCCAGTGGGGTCTAATGAGTGACTAATTGAAAACAGCCCCTCAGAATTCCCCCTAGATCCACTAGCAGAGAAGTAGTCAGTGTCCTTGGTAGGACCTGACCAGCCAGGAATGGAAGTTGGGGAAGAAGTCATCGAAGGGGCTAAGCATGCTCTCCCCTAGGGGCTCATCCACAGAAATTTTGAAGTGTGGTTATAAAAACCTCCTGGAGAGTTTCCCCATCCAAGACTTTTATTATTGGATGCCTTAGCAGTTTTCTCCTCATTTGCTTGAGAATATAATCAGACAGTCTGTTTTCTGATGAGTTCCCCTTAAAAGTCAGACCAATTCCTTTGAGGTACTGTTTTCTTGTTTGAATGCTTAATATTAATATCTTCTGTGTTATTGTCCCTAGCATAAGGGTGGTAGTCACTATGAGAAGTATGGAATGTGAATCTCTAAATGCTGGTGCTGAGCCGTTTGCCCAGAGTACAAATTTTTGCCCAGACTATTACAAATAGTCACAACTGGACGAGGTCACAAATGTTTTTCTTCTTTTTACTTATTAGCAAACTTAGATTGCATGTTCCCCAGTCTTGGTCCAGACAGTCCTCTGAGAATCATATGGTCAGCATATCCATCATAGGAGAGCCTTTGTCTGCTGCTGGAGAGATCCTGAGTACTCACCCCCCTCATCTCCCCCCCAATCTCTTTTGTAAACCTCATGCATGGGTGGTGGTTCACGTCTTCCTTGTTGAGCTTAACCTGCCTGCCCCAGCTAGTGATGGGTTCAATGGTTCAGAGGGAATTCCCTAGGTTCACTGCACAGACCAATTGACAAAACTGAGTCCTCTATATTATTTCAAGGATTCAGAGAATTTGAGTGTGAAAGGAAGGAAATAAATCAGAATTTTTTGAACACCTACTCTGTGCCAGATCATTGGATCCTCACAGTAGGTAGGCACTATTGTCACCCCCATTTTCCAGGTGAGGAAACAGAAGCAGAGAAGTCTTGTGAATAGCTCGGAATGACACAGAAAGTAAGAGTCAGGCTGGATTTGAACTCAAGTCTTCCTGATTCGAGGCCCAGCATTCTGGCCACTGCATTCTAACTCCCTCATATGTTGTGGGACCTCTGGGGGTGTCTTGTCCACTTGGAGTCTCCATATATTTTAGAGCATCCCTATCTAGAGCCAGGCACAGACCCTCAAGGGGTTTTTCAGCCAGAGCCTCCAAATGGGACCATTTGAACTCTGGTTATTCAGCCAGGATGGGATTCTCTGAACTGCATTGTTATCTCTTTAAGGGGTAACAAACTCACATGGAAAGGAGGCCACTAAGCCATTTGTGAGGATCCCAGTGGGCCATAGATTGACTTAGGAAACCTCATATCTCTATTATCTATGTTACCCTGTATTTTAGTGTATTGTGTTAAACATTTCTTAATTCATTTTCATTTGGACCTGCTGCAGGTCCAGAGGCCTGACCACAATGAGGCCTGATGTCACCCTTCAGCCAGCCCTTGTGGCTCCATTTTTCCACAAGAGGGCCACGGGATGCTTTCTCAAACACTTTGCTAAAACATCTGTAAGCTGTATGCACAACATAGCTCAATAACCTTGCTGAAAAATTAAATCAGGTTACGTTGGCCTGTCTGCCACTGCCATCCTGACTTGAGGCCCAGTGCCCTGTCCATGATTCAGGTAAATACTGGGTCACTTTGGCTGAGCATATTGTAGGGGGACTGGTCCAAGCTGGGGCTGGACTGGACCAGCAACTTTATATGCTCTAATTCTGTGTGTGGCAGTGGGATATCTATGGCTTAGTTCAAGGGTCAGTTCCCACGTGAAGGCTTTCTTTGAGTTCTCAGGGAGTCCTACCTTCCCACCTAGCAAATTAACTAGAGCTACTTTGGTTCTAATTTGTGAGACATGTGTGTGTCCTCTTGTAGAATGGGAGCTTCCTGAGAGTCAGGATGGGTTCAATTTCATCTTTGTAACCTTCGTGTTTAGCATAGTGTTCAATATTTCCTGCTTAATTGATTGATGACGTTTTGCCTTGAGTCCTTGGTCCTGCCTTATCTTCTCCCCAAAATAATCTCAGTTCTACTCTTTGAGTTTTAATTAATGCTTATTGATGATGGTTCAGCCACCACTCTAGTAAAATCTCTCCCCACTCCAATCTATCCTCTATTTGGATGTCAAAAGTAAGGGCCAATCATATTCCCTCAACCCCTACCCCCATTCAGTAAACTCTAGTCTGTCTCTCCTCATTACCTCTGGAATCAGATACAAAACCCTCTGTTTGGTATCCAAAGCCCTACACACTCTTCCATTCATTGACACTGGCCTTTTGGCTGTTCTGCCAACAAGACGCTCCATCCCTTAACTCTACCACTTGCTCTGGCTGCCCTCCATGCCTGCAATGTTCTCTCTCCCCCCTGGTTTCCTTCAAGTTCTAATTAAAACCTTACCTTCTAAAGAAAGCCTTTCCCAGCCCCTCTCACTACTGTCATTGTTAATGCCCTCCCTCTGAGATTACTTCCGGTTTGCCCAGTACATATCTTGTATATACATGGTTGTTTGCTTGTCTCTCCAATTAAATTGTGAACTCTACAAGGGCAGGCACTTTGGTACTTCATAAATGTTTACTGATTCATTGATGACCTCACAAGACTATTGGGAGAGAGCCATCAGGAGCCCCTCAAGAAAGCTGGACTTCATAAATGTCCTTTGTCCATGCCATGGGGTGAGCACCTGACTACTTTAACAAGTGTTTATCCAAACACATTAGTAATGGCTGCTGGGTGGGATGGACCTCCCCTCACTATCTCCTTATCCCCTCCCACCACCTACTGCACTCTTAGGGTCTCTGGTGAAAGGTGGCAGAGAGGGGTTTGGGAAGGGTTCAAGTCCTAATGAAGATTCCCCTTTGTTGTCCAGCACAAAGGGCATCCCCCACTAAGGCTCTCATCCCAGTCAGCTTCTGTTGGTGTCAGCTCCCATCAGCAAAACTTATCTTTTAGGACGTATCAATGTATCAAGGAGCATGGCTGTTCATCATCTCTAGGGATACAATCAAAGTCCCAAACCATTGCTTGCTGCCCTATGGGATCCTCCAATGAATCATGAAACTTTCCTGATGCCTTCTTCCCTATGCCTGGACACGGAGCCCTTAGCAGCATCCTGGGGCTGCCCACATGGGTGCCTGGGGCTGGACCCAGAGGAATTCACTGCTCAGGTGGATCAGCTCCAAGGGCCCCTTTGGGTCTTCCTACCCTGTGAGCCCTGGGTCACCTTGGAGAGTGACTTGGAGAGGGGTCCAAAGAATGCTTTTTATTTACTTTATGGTGTGGTCACCAGCTCTGGGTGTGTGTCTCCATGTGCTTGTGTGTGCATGCATGTGCTTGTATGATTTGTGTGTGTATGAGAGACAAAGATGGAGACAGAGACAGAGGCAGAAAGACAGAATTTTCCTAGGCAGGAGAAGAATTTCCCTGTGCATGGAATCTTTCATGACAGGCATCTGGAAAGTTGGTCCACTTCATCTCTTTCCTACAAACACTCATTCTATCTGACAGCAGACACAGAGAGAGCGCACCCCAGCCTGCCTCCCCAACACTGGTTTTCAATCCATGACTGACGTGCCTTTCACCAAAGCTTTAATTAATCAGTTACTTTGCTGGGTTAGTCCAAGGCCAGAGGATGAGAAGCTCTCAGCTGGCCCCATGTGGCCAGACTCTGAAACTTTCTGAAAGCTCTGATTTAATTAAAATCTGACCACTCTTTTTTTGGAGCAGGCGATGTGAGAGGCTGTCTGTGGGTACAGAATCATAGCCCTGCAGGGGACATCATACATACCCGACTGTATCTCTTTACAGAGGGAGACAGCCAAAGCCCAGAGAGAGCCAGAGGTGTGCCCAAGGTCACACAGCAGCGAGGAGTTGGGCAGGGACTTTGGCCTCAGAAAGCAGACCCAGGGCTCTTGCCACTGCCCTGCACTGTCTCTTCAGCACTTAGCCGGGGTGGAATGGCCTCCTGAGGTAGCAGTTCAGTGGGAGGGTTTCTGAACCCAAGCATCAGTTACCCTGGAACACCCTGGGGATGCTGGCAGGGTCCTGGCCCTCTTTCAATGCCAGAGGCTTGACAGGAGTACTGGCTTTGATAGGAGCTAGGGGGCCTCTCTTGATGCAGCTCTCTGTCCAGATCTCTCAGATTTTGGAGGATAGATAAGACACTCATAAAGAAGAGGGACAGATTGGATGGATGAGAGAGTGTTCACTGGAGGAAGGCGCATGGCTGAGGCCACCCTTGGGGGAGGCTTTCTGGGCCACTTACAAAGAGCTCTTGGGCCGTGGGAGTCCCCCAGCACACTGAAGGAGTGTGGGTGGGGGCTCCTCTGTCCAGGAAATGCTGGAGAGGGGGACTGGCTGGGATTCCACCAGGACACAGTGTTTGGTAACATCCCTGAAAGGTTCCTGTGGGGACTTACACCTGCCATCTTGTCTGGGCCTCAGGCCAGCCCTGTGAGCTTGAGCCCTGCACTGTGGGGATCACCAGCTCCATTTGATCCATGAGTTCCCTGAAGCTCAGAGAGAATGGGACTAGCTGATGGTCTCATAGCTACTCAGGTAGAATTTGCACTCATGACCGTGCTGACCTCAAGACTGACTGCAGAGCACTGCCCACTGAGCATCAGAGGATCTGAAAAGGAGGGTGCTAGACAAAGGGAGTTCTTCTAGGGCAAGCCGACTTTAAGTTCCCACTCCCCATCTGCCCTCCTGCAGACTGCGCCTCTGCCACCCCCTCACTCACTTATCCTCCATCTCTCCTTCTCTTCTGGCTCCTTCCCTCCTGCCTACAAATGCACCCATGTTACTCTCATCCTGAGAAACCCACTTGATTCTCCAGTCCTTGCTGACTCTCCTGTCTCCTCTCCCTTTCATGCTCTCTCCTCTCCTTTGCTTAAACCCTTCCATTCCAGCTTCAGACCTAATCATTCCACTGAAACTGCTCTTTCCAAAGTGACCCATGATCAGGTCTTAGCTGCCAAACCCAATGGCCTTTTCTTTTTAAAAATATTCCTATTTATTGTTAGTTTTCGACATTTAATTCCACAAGATTTTGAGTTCCACATTTTCTCCCCATCTCTCCCCTCTCCCCACCCCAATGTGCTCTATCTGCCTTCCCTTCTGCCACTCCCCCTTCTCTTAGCCCTTTCCCTTCTATTTTCCTATGGGCAAGATAGATTTCTATACCCCATTGCCTGCAAATCTTATTTCCCAGTTACATACAAAAACAGTTTTTACCATTCATTTTTAAAGCTTTGAGTTCCACGTTTCCCCCATTCTCCCTCCCCACCCATCTTCATTGAGAAGGCAAGCAATTCAATATAGGTTATACATGTGTAGTCATGCAAAACACTTCCATAATAGTCATGTTGTGAAAGGCTAACTACACCTCCCTCCATCCTCCCATTTATCCTGTTCTCTCCTTTGACCCTGCCCCTCCTCAAAAGGATTACTTCTGATTACCCCCTCCCCCAATCTGCCCTTCCTTCTATCACCCCCTCTTATCCCTTTCCCCCCTTACTTTCCTATAGGGTAAGATAGATTTCCATACCCAATTGAGTGTGTATGTTATCCCCTCCTTAAGCCAAATCCGATGAGAGTAAGGTTCACTCACTCCCTCTCACCTCCACCCTCTTCCCCTCCAATATAAAAGCTTTCTCTTGCCTCATTTTTGCGAGATAATTTACTATCCACGCTGCCTCTCCCTTTCTACTTCTCCCAGTACATTCCTCTCTCTCTCACCTCTAAATTTTATTCTTTACATATCATCCAATGGTCTTTTCTCACTCTCTGTTCTTGATCTCTCTGAAGTTGTTCATGCTGCTGGTCACTCCTCCTGGACCATTTCTTCTCTCTAGGTTTTCAGATTGTCTCCTTTCCCGGCTTTCCTCCTCCCTCTCCGACTGACCCTTCCCTGCCTCCTTTGCTGGATTCTTATCCGGACCATGCCCTCTCACCATGAGTGCCCCTCAGAATTCTGTTATGGGTCCTCTTCTCCCTCTAGCCTGCTTCTCTTGGTGGTCTCATACGCCCCCATGTATTTAATTATCATGTCTATCCTGATGATTCTCAGACCTATCCAGCCTGTCCCAGACTCTCCGCTGACCTCGAATCTCCCATCACCAACCGTCTTCTAGACATCTCCAGCCGGAAGCTGGGTGGACATCTGAAATTCAACATGCCCCAAACAGAGCTCACTATCTCTGCCCCTAACACTTCCCCCTCCTACCTTCCCTATTTCTGTCAAGGGAACTGCCCCCTCCCAGTCTCACAGGCTCCCAACCTAGGAGTGGTCCTGGATTCCTCACTATTCCTCACCCTCCATATTTAAGCTATGGTCACGGCCTGTCCATCTGACCTCTTGTAGCATCTCTGACCCTGCCTCTGTCCGGTGCAAGACCTCATCACTTCACACATGGAATATTGCAATGGCTGGTGGTGAGTCTACCTGCCTTGAGTCCCTCCTCCTTCCAGCCCTACAGCGTAGGTCTGTCCACTCCCATATCCCCCATTGTCTCCAAGAGCAAACACAAGAGAGCCTGTTAGATTTGGAGGCCTACCCTATCACACAGTGTTGATGTCTTAGGATCTTGTGGTCCACTCAGAACCCTGAATCTTTTTTTTCAGAACAATAGTTGGAGATAACAAAAAGACAGTTGAAGATGTGAGATCTGAGGTCAGCAGAGAGTCTGGGACAGGATATGGGAATCATCTGTATGAAGTTGATAATTACTGAGCAGCTCACACTTAGAAAGTTGCTGAATTGAGATTAAAACCCAGGTCCTCAGACTCCCAACCTGATTCTCTTCCTGTTGCACCACCCTACCTCCTCCAGAGGAGATGAAGCTCTCAGAAGAAATCCCCTGAAAGGTCACAATGCTGGGTGGTGCTTAATGGCCCAAGGTTTCTGTTTGGCCTCTTCAATTTAGCTGATATCCCATTCCATAAGCAAAGAATAAGGAAGCAGCTCAGGAGCCTGAGCCTGGCACTCGTCCCCCAGAGTGTGCTGTGAGGTGCATGCTCATCCTCCCCAAGTCACTCTTCAGCTTGGGGCTCGTCACCGTACTGCTCTGTACACATCTGGGACGTGCGAGGCATTGCCCTCTCTGAAAAACAAGGACCATGATGTGCTTGTGTTATCAACCTCCCTGGCCTCCTGGGGGTTGGGGGGGAGATGGGTCTCTGGCAAGAGGCAAGGCAGAGTCTCCCAAGAACGGGTCTCCCCACATCATCAAGGTTGGATTGCCGTGTCCACTCATGGGTCTCCTCCCACTGTGGACTGATGACCTTGGGGGCTGCTAGGTGGTACAGTGGATAGAATGTGGGGCCTGGAGTCAGAAAGACCTGAGTTCAAATCTGGCCTCAGATGCTAGCTAGTGACCCTGGGCAAGTCACTTCACCCTGCTTGCCTCAGTTTCCTCATCTGTCAAATGAGCTGTAGAAAGAAGTGGCAGACCACTCCAGCATCTCTGCCAAGAAAGCCCTGAATGGGGTCATCAAAAGTAAGACATGACAGAAAAATGGCTGGACAGTAATGGATGAGCTAAGTCGGTTCCCTTTGCTTCAATGGACCTGTTCTGCACCTGCTGCCAGGGGCTTCCCATCTTGCTGCCAGACACAGTGAGGACCCTGAGAAGCGCACGTGTGGAGCCTGGGACTCAGAGCTCTGCACGCTTAGGGGTGCCAGCTGAGGCCTCTGTTCATACCCCTCCAGGAGGGAGTCCTGTGAATGGAGGCATCTGGGCTGAACCAGATGTTTGAGAGCAGCAGTGAGACTCTGTGTGCCCTCATCTCTGAGTGCTTGGGATTCAGATAATGCCGGTGTTCCCTTGGGGCCCAGCCAGCCCTGCTTGGGGCACGCCAGAGTGCTGCTCCCCACTTCCCTTGAGGGCCAGCCTTCCCGGAGCCTGGGTGTCCGTTCTCCAGGTCTGCCTGGGAAGGAGCCGGAGCCAGGTGTGGGAGGGGAGCTGACCCATCTTTCCTCCCTGGTGCCTCTCCAGCAGGATCATGCTGGATCCTACCGGCTCCTGGTGAGGGACCTGTGTCTGATCCTCCCCTCCCTGGAGAAGGGGCACATGATCATTGGCATGACTCCATGTACATGAAGCAGCAGCAAACCGAGCACTGGGCAGAAGGCCCCCAGGGAAGCCATCAGCCAAGGGGAGAAATGGAAATCCTTCTGGACAGGGCATAGCCTGGGATAGGAATGGTGGCAGCAGGACACTCTCCCTCTGTGACAGATTGACCAGGGCCAGAGAGGAGAGGAATCTGTGGCCAGGAGACAGAGGGGCCAGGAGGAGGGGTGACCTTGATCTCAGTGAACTCATTTGTAAAAATTGAGGGGAGAGACTGTTTAGATTAGAAGCTTCTTGTTGCGTCAATGGCCAGTCTGGGAAGTCTAGTGTTTCCCCTTGAGCTCAAGGTCCCCACATTAAGAAGCGTTTATTAGGTGGTTACCATTTGCCAGACACTGGAGAGACAAATTTAGGTAGAAAGAAAGACAGCTCCTGCCTCCAGGGGGCTTCCATTCTAAAGGGGGAAGACAGCACATAAATGAAAGCTGACGAGGGGGAGGAGGGACTGAAGATCAAGAGCCCGGAGGACCATCGGTGGAGGGATGGCCTCAGCCACACTCTGGCTGCTTCTCCTCAGAGGCTGCTTTGAGGAATGGGGGGCAGGTAGGGAAACATGCAGCAGATCTGGGGGCCACCCAGGGCAGGATTCCTCACCACTCCTGGGTTCTGCAAATGTGTCCTGAAGGTCCTTTCCTGGACCGTGGGGTATTCAGTGCTCATCCTGGATGGGTCCGGTCAGCTCCATGACTGTGCCTTAGAAGGATGTCCAGGGGATCTCAAGAAGCCATCAGAAGAGGCTGGGGACTATGGCAATAGCGTGACACACTCTGGTCCTTGCCCCCATGAAGCTCTCAACATAATAGAGGTATAAGGCCCCAGCACAGAAATAAGGACACACATGGAGAGTGGTGGTGACGAGTGGGCAGACAGGGTTTGGGGTCTTAAAGGGAGCCTGTTCTGACAGTGGAGATCAGAGGACAAGGTGGCTTTGGAGCCTGGTTTTAAAAGGTGGGAGGAGTTTCTAAAAACAGGGCACAGAGTGACAGAGTGAGCAAAGACCCCGAAGCAAGAGAGTACAGAGCAGCTTGGGGTCAGAGACACCCCGCTGGGCAGGAGGGTGGAGGCTGACCTAGCGAGGCCCCAAACCATGAACCTCGCCAGCTCTCCTGGGGTTGGATGTGTCTTCCTTTGCCAGAGAAAAGGGCCTGCGCATCATCAGAAGCCTGACTGCAGACCCAAGGTCCCACAGCAGCCCCGCTCCTCTTCTGAACCCTCTCTGGCTCTTTCGAGTCCTTCCCAAGATGGGCAGAGCTTTCAATTAAACAAGGGGCTGAGGCTGCCCAGAGGATCGCCACCGCCTCTGTTTTGAGAACAAGCTCTCTTCGGATGGCTTTGGGGTTTTTTTTGACTACCACATCAGACCGTTGACTTGTACATAGTTGGGAGTCCCCCAAGGCCCCTGTATTATGTTAATCTTCCCCAGAATTATAGATGCACATTCTTGGAAAAGTTAGGTATGAAGTTTTCTGGGTGCCAAGGAGATAGGCTGATGGGCAGAAGGATAGAAGGGCAGAAGGGCAGAGGGACAGAGGGGCAGATGGGCAGCAGGCAGTGGGGCAGACAGGAAGACAGGCAGGTGGGTAGAGGGGCAGACGGGCAGCAGGGCAGAAGGGCAGAGGGGCAGACAGGCAGCAGGCAGAGTGCTGAGCAACCTCAAAGGACTCCAATGTCTGTCAAATGAAATATTCCAAATTGGGTCTTTCCTGTCTACACTGATGTGCTGGGTGTCCATGGTGAAGCATGTCCTTTAATCTCTGAACTTGGACTCATGCCTGAGACTTGTTGGCCCAAGGCTCAAGTTCAGACTTGGAACATTAGACCCAAATTTTGAAATCTCCTTCCCCAGTTCATCTGCCTGACATTTTGTCCTTGTGGGCCCTGGGGGTTGGGTCCTCATACAGTCAGTGGCCAACAGGACTTGTCCCAAGGCAAGTGTCTTAGCTCTATTGATAGGGTGTGGCTACCCTAACCTGGCACACAATGCCATGGAGATGGGAGGCAGCAGATTACAGGTTCGTGGGATGAGAAGAAAGCTAGGCTAGCCTTTTGTGTTACGCATGAGGAAATGGAGACCCGGATTGCTTGATCTCAGAAGTGCAGAAGAACTCAGTCATGGGCAGCCAGTGACATGGGCCAGGAGCCCCTTAGGCAGAACCCAGATCCCTGGGTGTGAGGAGCAGGGAGGCAGATGTGTCTGGATACAAGGGAGAGCTTCCTAGCCCAAATGGGGGGCAGGCTATCACAGGTGCTGTCACAGTAAGGCTGCAGTAAAGCCTGGGCTGTCTGCTTGCCTATATGGCAGCGAGCCTTTCAATGGTGTCTGCATTTGCCCTGTTCACTGCATGTTCTGAATGTGCCGCTTTTCACATGCTGTCTGAAGGTGGGGAGCAGGGATTTGATTGGTGCAGTAGGATGGTTACCATGACAATGAGTCTTGGACATGGTCTGAGTCTGGGCAGCCTGCAAAGAAGAGCATCCAAGGGGCCACAGGGTCTGGGAGAGTCCTTTGGGGGCAGCTCAGGAGGGTCAAGGGAGGGGCTGTAGCTGGGCATAAGGGATAGGAGGACAACCTGAGGCGGCTGAATGTGTGTAGTGCTTAGAAGGGCATGCGCCAGCCCTGGTATTTAAGGGGTGCTAATGTTTCCTGAGATGGAGCCAGTTAGTCCTTGGGTGAATCCCTTGGGGGAGACACTGGGTAGTGGTAAGGGTTGAACTAATTTACTAAAAATCACTTGAGTCCCCAGGAGTCCCTTTGAAAGGAGGCTCATGACTGGCCAAGGCTATTTGGGAAGGACCAGGGCTCCAAAACTGACCACAGGGGTGAATGTCTTATCTCCAGTGGCCTCATCACCTAGACCAGCGATCATGGCCCAGAGGAATTAACCCTTTAAGTCCTGTCCCCTCCCCCCATACCTCACATGTACCCCTCGACATCAGTTCAGTGGCCCACATTATGCTTTGGATTACCCCAACCTCTATTCTCGCCAGTTACCTTGTCACCATACCACCACCCCCTGGGTCACTTGCTCTCAGTCCCCCAGACCTTGGTAAAGAAAGGAAGGGAGGAAGGGAAAAAGGATGGGAGATGAGGGGAGAGGGAAGAAGGGAAGGAAGGAGGAAGGGAGATAAAGGCAGAGGAAGGGAAGAAGGGGGAAGAGGGGAAAGGGGAAAACAAGCCTTTAATAAATGCTAACTGCCAGGCACTGTGCTAAGTACCAGGGCTACAAACAGGAGCAAAGAAGGGAAGACCCTCAAGGACCTTAGATTGTAGCAGGGATATAACACATGGACACACAAAAGGGAACTACAAGGGGTTGCTGTGACTCAGCTTCAAAGTCCAGATGAAGTCAGGAACAGGACTGATGGTGAATTCAATGGGAGCTGCGCAGAACTGGATGAGCCAGGACCTTCCAGACCTAGCAGGCATCTCTTGGGCTACTGCCCAAAGTGAGTCCCCTTTTTCTGGACAGAGGAGCCATAGAAGAGGTGGGTTAAGGGGAAGCCCCTCTAGTGGGGTCCTGGCTGCGACTCTTGTCAGGGAAATGGTCTGATCCAAGTATAGGTGTGGAGAGTGGCTCTGACTATGGTCTGGGGCTGCTGAGAAGGCAGTGGTTAGGGGGTGGTCTGGGCTGAATTTATAGGGGCCTCTGCAGTGATGGTGAGGGAGGATGAGTAGTCTCTCATGGATAGTGAGCTCTGGAGAATCTTTGACACCCAAAGGTCTTAGGTCTCCTTATTTCTGGATGTGACATCTCTCATAATGTAGCCTCATGGCCCATTAGCCCTTTGGTCTCATCAGACTTGGGACCTCCAAGACTTCCAGGATCTTTTTTAAGGCCATTTGCTCCTATGTAGCCAGTCAATAATCATTTATTAAGTATCATTACGGTCCAGGCACCATGCTGAGCACTGGGGATGTTAAGAAAGGTAAAAGACAATCCTTACCCACGCAAAAAATTACGTGGAAATGACATATGGAGAGGCTGAACTGGAAGGTGTTAGCGTTAAGGGGGTGTTTGTTGGGAAAAACTTCCTAGAAGGTGGGGGCAAAGGAAGCAGGGAAGGTGTGAGGCACAGGCAGTGAAAACGCTGGGAGGTGGGAGATGAGTGTCTTGTCCTCAAAATGAAACATTAAACTTTGCCCTCCTTGAGGGCAGGGCCTACCTTTGGCCTCTTTGCATTCCCAGTCCTTAGCACCAGGCTGGTGCTCCGCACGAGTAGGTGCTTAATCCATTTTTATTGATTGAACAGCAATCTATAAATAACTAGATCCAAGAGTATGTGGCAAAAGGGAGGAGTAAGAAGATGGGGAGGGTTGTGGGGGCAGGTGGGGAGAGGTTGGGAAGGGATTTCAACCCCAGCCGAGAATTGTTTATTTTATCCTAGAGACGCCGAGGAACCCCAAGGATCTCTTGGGCAGCAGGGTGTGATGTGACCCGACTGATGCTTTAGCCGGCCTCTTCCTCTCTAGGGCTTAGGAAGCTGGTTTTTGAACCCAGCCGCGAGGATTTCTATTGATCCCTACTGAATGTGATACTATTTGATATGACACAATTTTCTACCATGTTGACATTGCTAGAGTTGGAAGTGACCTCAGGAGTCCAACCCATCCCTGAAAAGGGTCCTTTGGGATGTTCCCTTGACTTTCACTCAGAGGAAGGGTACCCTGGGACAGGACTATGCTGGCTTCAAAGGACTTTGTGAGTCCCTCCTGTCAGAACCACTTCACTAAGTGCTTTGGCTTTAAGCTAATTGTATCAAATACCTGACAATTAAAGGTGAGCCTGTTGGTGGGGGCTTGTGTAACAGAGATGACCATAGGATCTGCCTCCCAGGTTATTAGGATGATCAGGTGAAATGTCATATGTAGAACCTTGTCCCAGCCTCTAGACCAGTGCTAGGCATACAGCAGGTGTTTAATTAATATTTTGCTTTAATATAATAAAACAAAGGTAGAGTCACATCCTAGAGTTTTGAGAGAAGTTTCCTTCCTGCCACACCCACAGAACCCCAGTTTCAATTTAAAGCAGACAAAAAAAAACCAAACTCCCATAAACCGAACTTCATTTTAAAATAGCATTTTGAGATTGACAAAATTCTTTCCCTACAACAGCCCTGTGAGGGAGATGGTCCAGATGGGATCAACCCCCTATTTTACAGATGAGGAAGCTCAGGGGTGGGCACGGAAGGGTTAGAGATGTTGACTCCAAGAAATCCCTCCCAGCTTCAGGTCATCTTTCAGTTCGCTAAGCCTGTGTGCCAAAGACGCCTTCATCACAGCCACAAGTCAACTGACTGAACAGGACACAGGAAGGGACAGCCCCGGGGCCATCCCCTGGAGACCCCCCTCCAGCCAGACAGCAAAGCCTGTAGATCTCCAGCCTTGTTCCTGTTTGGCACTTATGAGAAGCCTAGCTTAGCTCTGACTGAGAGGTGGGGATTTCTTAGAGGGCATTTCTAGTGGGGCTAAATTCTTCTCTTCAGAAAACTTCCTTGGGGGACAAGAAATTTGAATCTCTGGACCTGGGGCAGGGGTGGGGTCAGTCAAGGGCTTTCCTGAGCAGCCTGGCCCCATTCCAGGCAGCATGTGTGTGTGTGTGTGGGGCACGTGTGTATATTGTGTTCGTGTGTGTATGTGAGTGTAAGTGTGTGTATGTGTGTGTGGGGGGGCACGTGTGTGCATGCCGAGGGGGCAGTGAGGAGTCTACAGGCATACGTCTGGCCTGGCTGCTGGTGGATTCAGTGACATCCCAGTGGGGACCCTCTGGGGCTGATAGGCAGTAAATAAGTCTGGGCTGAATGACGAGCAGTGACCTTCTGGCTCATTGGAAACCTGCATATTGAGTGACCTCCTGATTCTCTGACGCGGACCCGGGAAACGTGTGGGTTTCTGGGCTGCTTATTTACAAATGAGGTAGGGGCTTTCAGAGCAGAGCGTGGAGCTGAATAAATGTGCCAGCTAAGAGGAGAGGCTCCCTGGGCTCCCCAGAGCTCGGCTCATAAATAAGTCAGAGGAAGTGGTGGATTTAGCTGCCAAAAAGTGACATCCTGATGAATTTCCAAGGATGCCCATGGCGGAAGTGCCAATCACAGCACTGGCAGGCCCAGGGACGGAGGCTTCGGGACAAGCAGGGAAGAAATCAGTCCTTGCCCCCCGGGGGGGAACAGGGAGCCCCTCCTTTTTAGTAATTTGTTCACTCTTTTCCAACATTCTGAGATTTCTGAATCTCAGAATTGAGTGAGAGCTTGGCAGCGTTTGGTCTAACACTCCTACGTGAGAACGTCTCTCGTACCTGGTCTCGCACCTCCTCTGAGGCCCAAAGTTGGCTAGCTAGTATCCTCCTTCTGGTTCTAGGTGCCCCCCTAAGGGCCTGCAGGTTCTAGTGAAGAGCCCCAATAATGGCCTTCCCCTCGAGGAGCAGCTGGACTCAATTTGCCTTTTACATGTGCATGAACAGGTCTAGCAAGGACAGTTCTGGAATCATTTGGTAGACTGGGTGAACATTCTCCCCTCCTAGGGGAGGGCAGGCTCAGGCCAAAGGGTGAACCCACGCCTCCTGGCTCCTGGCAGTCCATTTGTCCCTTCAGGAAACCCCTGTGGTGTATAGGCCTCTCCTGGGTGCCCCCCCCACCAGAGTGTGGAAGCTCCCTCTCCCTCAGGTGCATAGTTCTTCCTTGAAGCCTCGCTCACCTCTGGACTAGAAGCTGCTGCTATCAGGAAGGGGAGGAGAATATCACCCCTTCAAGTGAATCCCCCTCAGGAAGCCTCCCCCCTACATTCCTCCTCCAGCTCCTAGACTGGGATCCTGCCAACACTGTGACCTGTTGGAGCCTGGTCCGCACCTGTGATGGATTCAATGGAGATTCACCCAGACTTTCTGCACTTACATTCATTAATTGGGGTGTCACTGGAAGCTCCTCCCCTCCATCACCCCTGGCAAGTGGAGACTTCAAGTCCTGCCTAAGCCGTCCCCTCCGTGCTGTCCCTGAGTGGTCATGGGATGGTGGCCTCATAGACTCTGAGCTGGGTGAGACCTTTGAGACCCTCAATCACTCCTACCCAAAGGGAGGGGTGACCTAGAGGCCCTCGGAGGGACTCCTAGCTAGAACTTGTCATTGTGCTGAGCGCTACCTGTCTCAGCCTTGGTTTCCCTCCACAAAAGTCTTTAAAGCTTCGGTGTGGGATGGAAGGCTCTTTGAGCCTCCTCCATGCTCTGACCAACTCTGGGATTATTGCAGAATCTCTTCAGAGCCATTCTGTTTGCCTCCTCCTCCTAGGGCATGCCTTGGGAGCCTGTTCCTGATCACCACTAGTGATTACCAGAGTGGTTTTATCCCAGAGAAGCTAGTCCAGGGATCAGCCTTGCTCCCTGGCAGCATGCCTGAGAGATGCTGAGGACCCTGGCATTGACTTCTGGTTGTAGTGAACGGCTTTCCTGGGTGGTGAATGTGGTGGCATCGTGCATCTTAAGCAAAAGAGCCTTAGAGGTTGTCTAGTTCACGGTGTCCATTTTTCAGATGAACACACCGAGGCCCAGGGACTTCCACTGAATTGTATCGTTGTTCCTGGCTCCTCCAGTGGGGATGAGGGTGGAGTTGAGTCTCAGAATCTCAGAATCTGTGCTTCAGGCTGGTGGGCCTCTGGGTTTCTGCAGCCCTGAGGGTATGATGCTTTCATCAACCCTGCCCCAATGCACAGAAGAAAAGGAGGTGCATTTGGAAATAGCTTCCCCCCCCCCACTCTCTCCAGTGCCTCTCACAAAGAAGACCCTGGACCATAGAGAGAGCTGAGCAGGCACCAAGGACAGAAGGCTCCTTCTTTGACCCTGGTGCTGGCAAGTGCTGACAGCCACCGATGGGGGCCCAGGGTGGGGGGCTCGTCTAACACTCAGGTTTTCTAAGATTAATTTTATGTTCTGAAATGGAGTGACAATCTCTCATTATTCTGTTTCCAACTTGGCCACCAGGAGCTGAGCTAAAAGGCCTCATTTCCCAGTCCAGTGTGGGAGCCTGGAAGGATCCACCAGGGATCTGAGTGAAATACCCCTAGCTTGGGAAGGAGCCTGCCAGGTCGGAGCAGGAGCACCCTTGGAGACAGGAGCTGCCTGGCTGGTGAGGGCATGGGCAGCCCGGCAGGTTTGCTTGGATCGGATTCTTTGTTTGACTTTTCAATGCTGCCCCTTCAGCAGGTCCAAGGGTCCTGCTGGCTTGGTCTGAGTGGCCCGGTGGGAGAATCAGTGATGGAGCCTTCAGGAGCCCTGGCTGCCTGAGCCCCAGCCCCAGCTTCTAGGCGGCAGCTTCCCCTGGGGCCCTGGGGGCCTCAGACACCACAGCCCAAACTGGGGCTGCTCCAGATGGACTCTGGGCTCGGCTGGCTGTAGGACTCTGCTGGTCCCAACCACATCTTTCAAAAGCTATTCTATCAAAGCATTTTAATGACCTGAAATCACTTAATTCCCTACTAACAATGAGCCTGAGATTGCCCCAGGGGTGTGTGGAGGTCAATAAAAGATTGAACCCCAGGAAGGATTGGGGAGAAGGCGGGGGCACTCAGACTGTGGCCCCGCAAGCAGCCGCTGGCACAGCCTGGGGAGTGACTGAGCGGCCACCTTCCCATGAGTCCCAGGAAACCCTGGGTGGGCGGTGACACCTTTGAGCTCAGTCCCAAGGGGTCCCTAGAAACGTGCCCCGTGAGCAGAGCACAGCGCGTCTTTGGTCCAACAATCAAAGTATTGTCACAGCCGGTGGCCGGTTCTAGCAGGCCTTTCCAGGATCACTGGGGGGTGGTGAGAGCCTGGAGCTTGGGCGAGGCCAGTCACACACCAGGAGTGTAGGGGGGCCGGCCAGCCATTGGGGAGGATTTGGACCGTGTCCCTGGCCGGGGAAGCGTTGCCTTGAGAAGCCAAGAGCGAGGACAACTGAGAGGAGGGGACGTGGGGGGGGGGATGTTCCAAAGATGACGTAGTGCATGTGGTGCGGGTGTGGTATAGTGGTTACTACTACCGGTCATAGTAGTGTAGACCGGTAGTAATAGTAGTACTACTAGTCACAGCAGAGCGAGTAGAGGTACAGGTACTAACAGTAAGTAAGCAGCTGGGATTCCAGTAATGCTGAGATTTGCCAAGCTCTTTACACATATATCGCGGATCTCTACAACCCTGGGAGGGTAAACGCCATTATGATCCTAAATTCACGGAAGAGGGAACTGAGGAAGGGAGCGGTGAAGTGACTTGCCCAGGGTCACACAGCCGATGAGTGTCTGAGGCAGGATTCGCATTCAGGTTCGGGGCTCTGGTAGCTGTGGAGCTCCTTCTCTTGCTGTGTGCTAGAGAGAGGTCACTGGCCCTAGGATCAGCGAGAGCTGGGCTGGAGCTCTTTCTTGGAGTCTCAGAAGCCTGGGCTGGCTGACCCTGCGTACATTCCTTGGGCTCGCCTCAGCTTCCTATGTGAAAGAAAGGGTTGGGCCGCGGCTCCCATCAGACCTAACCTTTTGTTCCCGTGTCCTCCAACTGGAGATAAGCGCAGGGAGGCATTTCCCCACAACCGGAGCGTCCCAGAGAGAGAGGTGGCTTCCTTCTGGACCTAGAAAGCTTGTGGGCAGAGGCTGGACAAGGCCCCCTTTACAGGTTCTGCCCTGGAGGGGATTCAAGCTACTGGGCAGATGGGAGAGACCGTCTCGCTTATGATGTCCTCCTCCTCTCCATCCTTTACTGCCCAGGAAGCTGAGGTACAGAGCCCTCCAAACAGCTTCTGTTGGACAGAATGAACCGGCACAGGGGCCCTTCCAGAGGCCCAGAGCCTTCAGGTGCCAGGCACCGACGCATACAGTCTGGTCACCTTGTGGGGGGGCAGTGGAAGAGCTGGGATGGCTCCCTGGCACCCAGTTCTCATCTAGACTGGGTTTGTGATGCCCTGTGTGGGGGCGGGCAAGGCTTCAGAAAGATACTGAAAGCTTTCTAGGCCTCAGCTTCCCCATCTACAAAATGGATATGAAAGCATCCAATGGGGCAGTTCATTGCAGAAGCACCCGGCCCTGGCTGTGAGGAGTGCTTGAACAGGTGCTGTCTTGTACTGGGATCATGTTTAGAGCCACAGGAGCTGCCTGTGTGCCCTCGGCCCGGCCTGAGCCTCACCTTGGCATGGCCCTGGGTGCTGGGAACCTCTGGCCATGTCACTTGACTTATCACAAAATCAGTCCTGAGGGCCCTGACTTTGGGGCAGTAATAGAATGTTCATCATTGTTAAAGCCATCTCACAGGAGTAACTTGAAGATTTCACAAATACATGGGTTTGAATGCCAGAAAATCCTCCTCCCCAAAAGGCACACTAAAGCTTAAAAGGGTAAGTCTTGGGGGACAGCCGCCCCCCTGTTCCTCCCAGCTGTGCTGTGCCTGAGGGGACTGCTCATCTCACCCACCCCATGCTGAGCCCTCTGAGGCCTGCCTCCCTGCTTTCCTGAAGACTTTTTCCCCTTTTCTATCCTACTTGGGGCTCCTTAGAATAGTGTCCTTGGGGATTTCACACATTGCTGAGATGTGTGTGTATGTGTGTATGTGTGTGTGTGTGTGGGGGCGGGGCATGGTTCAGGGCTCATCAACTGCCTTGAAAACCAGCTGCTCTGTTAGCGTGGCTGAGCATGGTCTCTGGCCTTCTGATTGAGAATCTCCAGGCTGACTGAGTGGCCTGGGGGAGAGGAGGAGGAGGATGGCCAGGGGAAGGAGGAAGGAGCATTGGGTGAGAGAGCCCATCCTCACTCTCTGGTTCCTGGCTCAGCCTCTAGCACCTGGGGCCTCCGCAAGCTGTGTTCTCATCTCAGGCTCCGTGGATCAAGCCCATCCCTGACCCTGGTTTCCATTACTGTGTCACAGCCAGCCTGGTCACTAGAGCTCCATCACTGGCCATGGATTTGGTGTTCACTGTCAACCAAGGACGCTATACCCACTCAGTGGCACCTGGACCTCATGGAGCCCTCCAACTCCCAGGGATGCCTCCTTTTTCCAGCCAGCTCAGAGACCGCTGGCCCCTAGATCTCTATCTAAGGGGGGTCCTGGTCCCTTGAGGAGCAAACCTGACCATTAAAGGCAGAAGGAAGCCCTGAGATCCAGTTTCTTTTTTTTTATTTTAATTTATTTTCTTGGTTACATCATTCATTTCTACAAGGTTTTGAGTTACAAATTTTCTCCCCTTTTTGCCCCTACCCCCCAGCCCAGAACATTGATCCCACTGTAAGGCCCCTCCCACAATCTGTTCCCT
>CM053595.1:324407772-324429678 GCA_028646575.1 Pseudocheirus occidentalis
TCCCTTGCCTCTTTTTTATGGGATGATTAACCCCATTTTGTCTCTCCCTGTCTCTTCTCATTCAAGTCCTCTCCCTCTTCAAAATTTCACCTTTTGAAGTATCATCTCTTCCCAATTAGTTGATCCTGAACCCTCTATGTACACCTATATACCCATGCTCAGATATGTATTCATATACATATATACCCTCCTATATAGACATATGAGTAAGTATACATATTTATACATTTGTATTCCCTTCACCTATCCTTCATCCTAAGAAAAGATTCATAAGTCACTATTATTGTTTTTCCATGTTGGAATTTACATGTTTCCATGTAAATAGTTCAACTTTGATAAGTTCCTTATGATTTCTTTCCAATGTTTACCTTCTTATGCTTCTTGTGTTTGAATGGCAAATTTTCTGTTCAGTTCTGTTTTTTTCATCAAGAATACTTGAAAGTCCTCTACGTCACTGAATGACCATATTTTCCCCGAGATCCAGTTTCATTCTGCCTTTTGGGAAGTTACCCTAAGCTAACAAATCCAAACCAGAAGAAACTCTGCAATGACCCAGAATTTCTTTCTCCAAGGGATAGAACTTTCCCTCCTCAGGGAGAGTTTGAGCCCCCTTGGGGAAGGGAGCCCCAGGCATGGACACTTACACTGGGGAGAAGAGACTGAGCACCTACAGATCCCCCTGCATCCTGTAGGTGATCATAGAGACCAAAGCAGCTTTCCGGGGAACTCTGTTCTCTCTTGTTCTTACCCCACAACAGGGATCCCCCTTTTCCAGATAGGTTCATCTTAGTTAGAATATTTGTAGTCCCAGAAGCATCTCAGTTCCAGACACAAAATAGGGGCTTAACAAATCTTTGCTAATAGATTGTTGTTAGTTGACTGACTGACGTGCTGTGGGATTGTTGCTGTGGGCCTGTCTTTTATTTCACTCCATGTGCATGAGTCCTTGGTGGTAGCCCGCCTTGACCGCTAACATCTATCACGTCTCTCCATGGCCCTGTGGGCATTTGCAGGCTTTGGGGACTGTGGTGTTCTGTAACTCACAACCATTCTGCAGAACTGGGACAGGGGCACAGCCATTTAAACAACATACATTGGCAGCTGTGAGTATCTGGGGATGTGAGGCTTGCTGGGATGGCATGCGCCGTGCAATTTCTTAGGTAAGATACTTCTCCTTTCAATTTAATATCAATCAGCAAGGGTTCGTCTAAGGTACAACCCTTAAGGGACTCATTTGGTAGGTGCCTGCCCAAATACATGTAACAATATGGAAAACGGGGATTTTCCATCCACTTTATTTTTCCTGTGTGGATGGTTTGGCTGATTCCTCTAAATGACCTAGAACCTCATTGAGGATGATTCATAGTGTTTAGTGGCTTGTTGTGATCAATAATAACTCTAAGGAGCACTGATTAAGTATTCATCATGCTCCAAGCTCTGTGTTGTCCTTATAGGCAAAAGCAGGCTTCTTCATTCTATCAGGAGAGTGACAATGCACCTCTATCTCTGCCTACCCCCAGAATCTTGGGGTGCGTACAATGAGAAGCTAAAATAGCTTCTCTGTGGTGTTGCTTTCACCAGCCCAAGACCTGGCCTTGGCTCCAGCAAGTTCACATCATTGTATCTTTGGCCTAAATGCAAAGCCTTTGGGGGAGGGGCTGAGATGTCTAGGGAGGATTCCTGTCATTCGCTGAACCCTATCTGAAGGGCCAGGGGCTCCCCGATTCTGCAGCAGGCCCATCTCTCTTTAGCCAAGGACTCAACTCCAGAGACCCCCCTTTGCTTTCCCTGGAAGCCGTGTTTTGACCACTCCGGCTGCCGTACTCCTTTAGGACAATCTCTGGAGGGCAGACAACCTGGAGGGGGTATGGAGTTTCGCTTCCCATACTGTGGGAGTCATTTTGTCAAGTCATTAGAAGAGAGCAAAACCATTTTTATAATTATGTGTGCTAATTAAATATAATTAAAGCCCTGTTCCGCAGGGTAATCAGCTCCCAAGGGTAATTAATACCCTCCACTGCCCCAGTCATATGTACTGTGGAACGAGATCGACATAGTTTTGTAAGAATAATATTTAGATATTTGTGCTTCAAGCATCCTCTGAAGCCATCACCCGTGGGCTGGCCTATTTATTACTCAAACAGGGTTGGGACTTTAGCTGAGAAAGGTAATGCGGCAGACTGTAGGCAATGCTGGCTTTGGCATCTCAAGTCAGGAGGCTGAGTTCAAATCTCAGCTCTCAAATGTCATACAGGTCATACCTGTATGACTGCAGGCAAATTGCTCCGTGTCTTGTGCATCAGTTTCCTTCCATGTAAAATGAGCAGTCAGATGAGGTGATCTCTGAGGTTCATTACAGCTTTAAGTCTGTGGTTCCTGAATTCAGACACCAGACACAAGACTCACAGCTGCGCTGTGGCTGGTCAGCAAAAGCAGGTGATTTTAGTGGAAGCCTTAAAAAGGAAGTCTGTCTTGGGGACGGAGTCTGATGAACTCCTGGGAGATCTTTGGGGTGTAATGCGTGGTGGCAGGCTCTCTGACTGAGCAGGGGGTGCAGAGATGGCCGACCCCTGTGAAGCCCTCAGGGCAGATATTTCAGGTCTCCCTCTTCCAGCTCTAGATTTAAATGTCAGAAGGAGTCAGTGTGGTGTGACTCTGGGCTGAACCCCAGGAGTCCTGGATTCAAATCCAGATCTAATACTCTCTGAGGAACCCTGGGCACATCCATGCAATCCCTGAGCCTCATGTGAAAATGAGCACGAGCAGGCTTTCTGGAGCTCCCTCACAGGCTGGTGGTGAGACCACTTTGTCAACTTTCAAGCATTTTATAAATGTGACTGTCCTTTCCACTTGCTTTCTTTATTTCTTAGTCATTTCAAGGTAGACTCTGATGTGACCAGATAGTTTGAAAGTGCTCCAAGTGAATAGGTTTACCTATAGTCAAGCCAGATCTGGGCATGCTCTAAGTGATGATCAAGACAGCCATGCCAACACCCTTGGGTCTCTCTATGGGACACAGGTCCTTCCATCTCCTCTGCTGTAGGAGAGCGGCCTCAAGGACTTGGCAAAGATGCTGCCACCCCTGGAGATCCCCCTACCTTCTCTGCCCTAGGAAATCCCTTTGGCCATCTCACAATGCTGTCCAGGATCACCCCAGGAGGTGTGGTTCTCTTGATTTCCATGTAAGATGTCTTAGGACAGTCTCTAAGTAGGAGAATGCCAGAGGATACTACAGATTGATGAAAGGAAAAGTGGAGGGAGGCCTCAGTGGGGCAGGCAACCTGTGTCCCACAAATCTGAGGGAGCACACTTAAATCTGAGGAACCTCAGAGTAAGGGGAGGTATTGTTATTCAGCTCTGGTGGCTGATGGGATGGGCCCCTGGGAAGGTCTGAATGGCAGCCTCTCAGGGCCCTTAGTTAGTCAAGCTTCCCCTCAAACCTAGTGCTATCTTAAAAGAACTTGGGTATTTGAGCATGTCTTTGAAATCCTGGATGTGGGTGTTCCCTCCACTAGGACTGTCCCAGTCCTATGGAGGTCACGCATCAGGAGCTGCACCTCTCATGGAACATCTTCCTCCTTGGAGATCTCCTGTCATTCTGTATTGCTTCTTGTCTGTCCCTTGTGCAGCCTTTTCCAGCCCCATGGGTCTTTGACACTTCACTCATAGGCCATCCTTGGTCGCATGCATTGGTCCTCTTCAATAATGAAGGTGAAACGATGACAACAACACACCAAGGCTTCCCTTTGCCAACAGCAGGCTCTTGGTGCCTCTTTGGGTCACTCACAGTTAGGATTCTTTAGAGAGGGAGGCGTGCTGTGACTCACAGCCATGGATGATTTGGGAGAGTTGGGCTTTGGTCTTAAGGAGCAGCTAGGGATCATTGAAGGAGCCTTGCAGCTTCCCCAAGGCCATCTGCTCTGATGTCTGGCCCCCACCCATTCATTTATCAAGCTCCTCATCCGTCTTATGCATGTATTCTAGAGAAGGTACCTAGCTGGTTTAACTAGATGGTCTCCCTACCCAACAGCATGTCACAATGTGGACAACATGAACTCTCCATGTGTTCTGGCTTTTTAATGGGGCTGCTCTCTTTGGAATAGCCATCGTGGCCTTGCTGCAATCACAAATAGAAGCATTTGGGGCCACCTGGCCAACAACAGGGCTTCCCACTTCCACTTGGACACTAGTGGGCTTTCCTCTGGGACACCTTGGAGAGCACACATCTCTCTTTATGCTGTCACACAACAGTCATGACTAAAAGGCCAGCTGGTTGAATTGGGGAGTGATCCACTTGGACTTTTATTTTAAATGGGCCCCAGCCATCCTTCCCTTTACTCTCCAGCCACATTCCTATACCCTTGCCCTTTCTCCCTCAGCCTCTGCTTTGCAGTTTTGGAACCTTGCTCAAATCAGTACTGCCTTGACTATGGGCAAGGGTGTGTACCTATCAAAGAATTCTGCATTATTTTAACATTAGCACGGGGGACTGCTTGTTAAAGAAAAACTTGAAGGCTGCACTTGCCTCTCATGAGGTATAGGTACAGTGGGACGCTGGATCCTCCACACCTATCAGTATTGTTTGTAACTGTGGAGATACGGTCTGCTTTGGAGAATCATCTGTGAAAGCATCACGGACCCTTTCTCATATTTTAACTGAAGATGCCCTCAATAGATGTGAAGGCTATTCTCATAAAGGTTTTGTAGAGATGAGGACATCTATGTGCTGGTCAATTCTAGCCAAAGTTTTCTGAGAAAGGATTTCAAGTAGTAAGGACCCCCAAGATCTCTTCCCAGTCTTTTAGAAGCTTCTTTTCTTTGAGATATCTTCTAGCACCTTTAAAAACCTGATTTACCCAGCCCACATTTCTGCTGGTGTCTTTGGTCAGGCCCGTCTCCTCCTCCTGCCTTCGTCTTCTTGGATGATCCTCTGCAACACACCGGGAACAGAGACATTCATCCAAATGTACAAGCTTCACTGTTATTGAGGATGAGAATCAGTTGCTGCAGACAGAATGGAAAGAGCTGTTTGATTATGCAGATATTTGCTGCTCTTCATCTATTGTCATGCTCTACAAGCTCCTGGGATAACCTTGGCTTCATTGCATCTCATGCCAGACCTTCTTCAGCCCAGCTTTACCCTTTGCTATTTGTTGACCATTTGTAAGGGGATGCTAAAGTACCCCATGGGCTTAGGTACCTTTTTCCAGAGAGGTTCTGTTTCTGGACTCACATGGATTCATCCTGGGGAGGCTGATCCAAAAAGGAGGAGGCAGGGTTCTCTCTCTTAACTGTCTTCAATATAGCACAGAATAAAACTCTAGAAGGGGATCTCCAGAACAAAGCTTGTGTATGGCCTGTGTCTACAGTTTTCCATGGGTAAAGTGGTCAATGGGGTCACTTTTAGAAAAGGTATTCAATCAATATAATATTGAAATCAAGCTTAGGGTAGTGTTTTATTTTCTCCACCACAGATATGGCTTAAGATGATTCGCAGATATACATTAAGAAATACAAAAAACACGAAACATCTCATAATAGAGACAAATATTTATTAATTTTTAAAGTACCAGCTATGTGCCAGGCACTTTGCAAATATTAACTCATTTGATCCTTAGAACAACCTCGGGAGATAGACAGGATCGATCTTGCTGCTTTACAGTTGAAGAAACTGAGGCAAACAAGTTAAGTGACTTGTCTAAGGCCATAGGGCTGGTAAGTGTTCGAAGCAGGATTTTCATTCAATTCCACCTAATTGCAAGGTTGAGTTCTATCCACCGTGCCATCCATCCACCTTTATTTACATACTGACCACTTCTCTATGAAATGCTGACCATCAGAATCAATATCCTCATTTCCATCAGTTTCCTGTTCTTCTGAGCTGGGTTCTTTAAATAGGTCTGGTTGTTTGAACTGCTGTAATGACACATAATGTCACCTTATTTCTCTTATTTTTCCTTCGTAGCTTTGATTGCGGTCTTTGCTCTAACAATTTGATGGTCTAAACACAGACAGTTGATTCTTCTCTGAATTCAGCACTGGTTACCTTTCATTTCCTGCCTGTTAAAATGCTGCCATTTTGGGTTTTGTGAGTCTGGTGCTGCTGGGTGCCTGCTGCTTTCTGACTCTGTGCTTGATGAGAGTATCCAGGAAAGGCAGGTGTGAGGCTTCTGAGTCACAGCAAGCCCGTGGCCACTTGTATTTCCTGTTTCCAAATCATACTTTCCAGTGTGTTTAGCCATTCTCCCCTGTGCCCACCTTTGCATTGAAGTTGCTGAGTAGCAAGGTATTTGCTGACTGGGTTGGAAGGACCTGGTGAAATTATTCATAGAATTTTTCTACCTCACAGAATCAGAGATATGAGAGAGGGAAGAGTCCTCTGTGGCCTCTAGTCCTACATGAAAGGAAGCCCTGCTTATGCACACTTGGCAGACAAGTGTCCGTGGAACTTCTGCCTAAAGACTTCTGGGAATGTGTAGGAAGCCCATCCTCTCCTGAGGCTGCCCAGTCCATGTCTGGGTAGTTTTAAAGGGTAGGATGTTTTTGCTGAAATCCAATTTAGCTTTGCCTCCTATTACCTGGGGTCCTGCCCTCTGGGACTAAGCAGAAAACATCTATTTCCTCCCCACAAGAACCTGGCCTATTTTGAAGGGAGCCATCACACTGTTTTTCCCTTATTTCCTCTTAATCCATTCCAGTCCTCTTTGACAATCACTTATCAATACCTACTGTGTATCAGGCACTCTGCTGGATGCTAAGACTACAAAGACAAAGAAAAATGTCAGCTCTGAAGGAATTCCCATTCCATTTGGGGAGACAGTCTGCATACACACACCCACATGGGTGCACACATGGAGAGACAAGATAAATACACATTTATTTGGAAGGGGTGGAAGGTACCTAAGCTGAGCTTTGAAGGAAACTAGGGAAATGGAGAGAACATTCCAAGCGTGGCAGAGAGCCAGGGCAAAGACCTGAGAGAGACCAGAGATGGGGTGCCACATGTGAGGAAGAGCAAGGCCGGTGTGTTCGCAGTGTAAACTGAATGAAGGGGAATAATGGGTAGTAAGCGTGAAAGGACTGGAAGCCGCCACGTTGGCAAGGGTTTTAAATACCAGAGGAGTCTGTTTGACCTCAGTGGTAACAGGGAGCCAGTGGAGTGTATTGGGCAGAGGAATGATGGTCAGATCTGTATCTCAAGAGAATTGCAAACACACGTACACAGAAACTTAAATACAAAACCCCACATACAACAACATTTGGGTGTCAAGCACAAGTCTACTGAGAAGAAAAGGGCTTTTTCTGCTTTAAGCAAAACAAAACAATCTCCTGAAGGTTTTAGAGACCATAGATAAACAAGTAGCAAGCTTGGTATAGATAAATGGATGGATAGGTAGGCAGATGGACAGAGCATTTATTGAGTGCCTACTGCTTACCTGGCTCTGGGCATACAAATAAGGCAAGAAAAATGATCATTGTCTTAAACAAACTTAAGCTCTAACAATGAAAGACAACACAGGACAAGTAAATGGAGGAAAGAAATGGAGAATGTGCCTGGTGATGAGGGGATGAGGTGCTGAGGAAGGGGTGAAGAGGAGCCTGCGGCTTGGTTTGATTGTTTGCTGTAGGGGGAAGGAGATGAGAGGGACCGGCGTGGCCGGAGAGCCGGCTGTGGTGAGGAGGCATCTGGGAAGGGCTCACTGGAAGGGCAGGGTACAGAAAGGCAGAGATGTGGGATGGCTGGAGCTGGGGTGGGCGGTTAGGAAGGAGGCAGCAAGGGAGCGTCCAGTCTGGAACTTGGATCATCAGGATTTCTGGTGGAGGAGCTATGCCAGGCAAGGTAGAGACCCAGGGCAGTTAACTGTCATAACTGATGCAGGATCCAAGTTAAATTTGATTTTATTATCAATCCTTGAGCAAGATGTGAAACTTGGAGTTGGGTGAGGATAGGAGGAGGTATATGTGTAGTAGTTGGGCAGATGGTGAAGCCTTAATCCTTCTTGATAATAAATGCAGGTGACAGTGGTGTTCTTGGCTTTGCTGTTTAGAAAGGGGTAAGGTATGTTTAAGATATTCACACTTGCCAGAATGGACAGCTCTGCCCCAGGGCTGTCTCCAACATGGAGGTGATTATCTGCCCAGGGTGGATGTGAGAGGGGTGTCAGGAAGGTTCTGGAATGGTGGCTGGTGGGAAGAGACAGGGTGGCAGGGCAGGTGACAAGTCCTTGAACTTGCCTAATGGTCAAGGTTGGGGAGAAGGGGATATCCTGGGGCCTTATTAATCACCTTCAATTCCCAAAACCAATCATTATATGAGAATACTCAAGCTATTTTCCCATCCCAGGTGCCTTCCCCTGGACACTTTCAGTGGTTCTCAACCTGTAGATCACTCCCCCTTTGGGGGTCGAATGACTCTTTCACAGGGGTTGCCTAAGACCATCTTAAAACACATATTTCCGACGGTCTTGGAACTGAGACGCTGCTCCTCTATCCGTCTCCAGGGGGGTCTGCCCACATATGATTATTAAATATTAATATGATTATTAAAGGATTGCGACAATAGGAAGGTTGAGAACCACTGTTCTAGTTTATCAATAAACTACAGTGCTCAGAACTGATCATAATCTTTCAGCTGAGGCATTATGAGGGCCAGGGGAAGTAGGATGCTTACTCCCCTATTCCTGGCAGCTTTGTCCCCCCTCATGCTGCTGAAAGTCTCATGAGACTGTCATGTCCCACTGGTGAGACCAATTAAGTTTGCAGTCCACCAGAATCCTCAGCCTCTTTTCAGACAAACTGTTGTCTAAACATGCTTCTGATCTTGTCACACCTTCTTCATCCTCCATGGCAGGTGTTGACACATATGTTGCAATGATCTTTATTGTGTTTTTTCCCCCACATTTTCTGCTCAGCTAGGCTTGTCCTCAGATGTTCTTAGGCCTTTCTGTAGTGGGAAGAACAGCCTGGGCTTGTGTTCAGGGAGAATAACC
This sequence comes from Pseudocheirus occidentalis, assembly GCA_028646575.1. Classification (NCBI taxonomy): domain Eukaryota; kingdom Metazoa; phylum Chordata; class Mammalia; order Diprotodontia; family Pseudocheiridae; genus Pseudocheirus; species Pseudocheirus occidentalis. Next base: position 324,416,763 of record CM053595.1, read on the forward strand.
TTGGAGAACCCATGACTTTGCTCATGCTGTTTGCTATGCATGAGATAGCCAACCCTCTTTCCTCTTCTTATACATAACCTATCTACCTTGCCTGGCATAGCTCCTCCATGAAGCCTTCCTTGATTACTCTGGCCAAAAGCCATCTCTCCTTCCTCTGCATGTCTAAACCAAAAAATGGCATTCACTGTCCTCTTTGGCATTTGATTGTATCGTCCAAAATTATTCTGAATCTTCCTGGAAAGATGTGTAGGTTGAGAACTGGAGCACTTGGATTTGAATCCTGCCTCAGGTACTTGTTACTTGTGTGGCTACAGCCGCTGACCTCTCTGACTTCAGTAAAATGATAGGAGTAGATGAAATGACCTTTCTCTTTGACCCTCTGGCCTGAGTTCAAATCCCACCTCCACTACTGTCCGGCATCATCACCCTGTGAATCAATGTCTTCATCTGTGAAATGAAGGGGTTGGTTGAGAGGAGAGAATGGATCCTTCTGGGTCTCGGCCTATGATAGTATTTGCTGGGAAGCCTCTCGCAAGCATGGGAGGGTCTGTGGTTTTCCTGTCTTCCTTAGAGAACCTGGCACAGGACAGACGGAGATGCCCCATGGTCCTTGGCACTGAGAAGAGTTGGGGCTGAGTGAAGGTGTGAAGAACTGATCCAATGCCCTTCTTCCTTTTTGTTAGCTGAGATATCCCATCTATGTCAGTGGATAGGAAGCTGTCCTTCTCTGGGTCACTGCACACCACCCCGACCTCTCTGCTCTTGTGGATAGAAATCAGGTGGTGACTTGGGGGCCCAAGGCACATCTTTGTGTTTCATGGAAGGGGGAGAATGTGGTCTCCTTCAGACCTGCCTGCCCCTGTGTGTGTGTGTGTGTGTGTGTGTGTGTGTGTGTGTGTGTGTAGGAAGGATGGGAGCTTCCAATCCTAGTGCCTTCTGAGCTGGAATAGTAAAAAGCAGGGTCTTATTTAGGCTCGTAATTGCTGGGAGCTGGCTTGGGGGGGTAACTGGGAAATAGGAATGCCAGCTCCAGTTTCAGTCTCAGGGTGGCCAGGCTGGTGGCATCAAGGGCCAGGACCAAATCTCTGCTTTGATCAAACAAAGAAACTCTCTCCCTTCAGGTTTGTGAAGAGGCCTCGGAGCCTCTCTCTGTTACCAATCTGGCTTTGTGTGCCGAGGCAATTCGATGTCGCAGAAACCAGGAGGTCAATAGAATGAGACCTTTAAACTTTGGCAGTCATTTGAGCTGAATATGGCTGGATTTCAGCACCCAGTTGTCATGGTGAGGGCTATTGAGCAGGAGGAGAGAGAAGCCTATACAGTTCTATCCTGCTGAACCTGAGTGGGATTTGCAGCCTCTGAGCCCACCTCCAGCAATCCAGGACCCCAGGATCGATGCTGGTGAAGTGTCAGGAAATGAATACCCAGGAGGCTGTGGCTACACCTGGACATAAAGCAGGGGACAGGGGGGCTGCCCCTCCAATCTGGGAACCTCAGGGGACCTGGGCCCCTCACCATCAGACACCAGGGTGTCTCCACCATCTGCCGTGGCCAAGGTCCAGCCCATGGAGGTCCGGCCCAGATTTTGGGAGGGGAGTCACAGTCAGCCTGGGACTCAGGGCTGATTCCTTGGACTTTTCATAATTTATTTTCTTTATCTTCATGAGCAGACTCCCTGCCTCATTGTCTCATTTAATTACTCTTAGGCTGGTGGTATCCCACTGAAGACTTTGCTACCTGAGGCACCAGCCTGACCATGACACTGCCACACTCCAAAGCCTCCCTTGGCTTCCCATTGCCCCCAGGGGAAAAGTCCTCAGCAGGGTGTTCTCTGTCCTCACCTGACACCACCTGGACTACAGCCCTATTTCACTCTCTTCCCTTTGCACTCCCCCGGCATTCTGGCCCTAGGAGACTGTGAGCTGTTTACTGAACATGCCTAGAACTCCCTAGCTCTTCCAGGCCTAAACCCTTCTCTTCCTTCCTCCTTCACGGCTCAGCCAGGGACTGCTGCCTCCTCCTTGAAGAACTTTCACGATCTACTTCCCCTCCTCAGAGTGAGCTCTCACCTCCGTGCCCGGTACTTAATGCAGCGTCTTGCACAAGTGGTGTGTAATAAATATTGATTGAAAGAGAAGAAAAGGAAATTGAAGGAATTAAAACAGGCAAAGAAGAAACTCATCTATCCCTCTTTGCAGGTGCTATGGCGATATACTTAGAGAGTCCTGGAGAATCCAGTAAAAAAAAAAAACCTACCGGAAATAATAAACAACTTTAGCAACGTGGCAGGATACAAAATAAACCCACAGAAATCATTGACTTTTCTATGTGTTACTAACAAAGCCCAACAGCAAGAGAGAGAAACTGAAATTCCTTTTAAAGTTACTGTAGACATTATAAAATATTTGGGAGTCCACCTGCCAAGACAAACCCAGTGACTATATGAGCACAATCCTAGAACATTCTTCACACAAATAAAGTCAGATATAAATAATTGGAAAAACATCAGTTGCTCATGGGTAGCCTGAGCTAATATAATAAAAATGACAATTCTATCTAATTAATTTACTTATTCAGTGCCATACCAATCAAACTACCAAAACATTATTTTTTAGAGCTAGAAAAATAATATCAAAATTCACCTGGAAGAACAAAAGGTCCAGAATATCAAGGGAATTCATGAAAAGAAATGCTGGGGAAAGTGGCCTAACCATACCAGATCTTAAATTGTATTATAAAGCAGCAATCATCAAAACTATTGGTACTGTGAGAAATAGAGGGGTGGATCAGGGGAATAGGTGAGGTACACAAGACACAGTAATCAATGACTATAGAATCTACGGTTTGATAAACCCAAAGACTCCAGCTTCTGGATTGAGAACTCACTTTTGACAACTGCTGGAAAACAGCAGGGCAGGAACAGGCCATAGACCAACGTCTTACGCCATATATCAGAATAAAGTACAAATGGGTATACAATCTAGGTACAAAGACTGATACTATAGACAAATTAGGGGAGCAGGGAATAATTTACCCATTAGATTAATGGAGAATGGGGGCATTTATGACAAGACAAAAGATAGAGAATATTATGAAATGAAAAATGGGTAATTTTGATCACATTAAGTTGAAAAGTTTTTGCACAAACAAAATCAATGTAACCAAGACTATGAGGGAAGCAGGAAACTGGGAAAGAATTTTTACAAACAGTATCTCTAATAAAGACCTCATTTCTAAAATATATAGAGAACTGAGTCACATTTACAAGAATACAAGTCATTTCCAAATTGATAGATTGTCAAAGGATATGAACAGGCAGTTTTCAGCGTAAGAAATTGAAGCTATCTGTAGTCACATTAAATAAATACTTTCAGAAAGATGCAGATCAAAATAACTCAGAGGTACTGCACCGCACCTATCAGACTGGCTAACATAACGAAACATGAGAATGATAAATGTCGGAGAGGACATGAGAATGCTGGAACACTAGTGCATTGTAGGTGGAGCTGTGAGCTGATTCAAACCTTCCAGAGAACAATTTGAAACTGTGCCCAAAGGGTTGTAAAACTGTGCATATCCTTTGACCCAGTAAGATCACTTCTAGGGCTCTATCCCAAAGAGATCATAAAAATGGGAAAAGGACCCACTTGTACAAATATGTTTTTAGCGGCTCTTTTTGTGGTATCCAAGAGTATGGCTAACCAAGTTGTGGTATAGGAATGTAATGGAATACTATGGTGCCATAAGAAATTACAAACAGGAGGACTTCAGAGAAACCTAGAAAGATGTATATGAACTGATGCTGAGTGAGGGAAGCAGAACCAGGAGAACATTGTACAAAGTAGCACCACAGTGTGTGAGGACTGATTTTGATAGACTTAGGCCTTCTCTGCAATGCAAGGACCTAAAACAATTCCAAAGGACTCATGATGGAAAATGCCGGCCACATTCAGAAAAAGAATTATGGAGTAGGAATGTAGAAAGAAGCAGATTATTTTCTTTTTTTTTTTTGTTTTGTTTTGGTATTTTTCTTTCTCATAATTTTTCCCCTTCATTATAACTCTTCTCTGCAACATGACTTAATGTAAAAATGAGTTTAATAAGAATGTATGTGTAGAACCCATCGGATTGAAAGCCGTCTTGGGGAGCAAGGGTGAGAAAATTTAAAATTTATGGCAATGAATGTTGAAAACTAAAAATGAATAATTTAAAACAAAACAAAATAAATATTTATTGACTAACTCTTATGTTGGGATCACATTGTGGTTCCTACTCTGTGTGTGTGTGTGTATGTGTGTGTGTGTGTGTGTGTATACATACTAGATTTCCTTCACCTAATTGTAAACCCCTTGAGGGCAGGGATTATGTTGTCACTGGGGGTCCCTTCCCCAGCACAAGGACTTGAATTTGCTAGACTCCCAATCCAGTGGAATTGAATGGATTTGGTTAACCAGAATTTATGTCATTGAGGCCAATTGGTAGCTTGAGCAATCTGAAGCTTGTGGCTTATTTGTACCAACACAGATTCTGTTATGAAAAGATACTAAAAAATTTAACATGGCCTGGAGCGTGGTGGGGATGGAGGCTTACCCAGGGAGCTGAGAACCAGTTGTAATCACAACTGGGCTAGAAGCAGGGAGGGAGGGGGTGGGGAGGTGGCTTGTTTGCAGATGAATGAGTTACAAGGATCATAGCCTCTGGGAGACATGGAGACTTTGGGGGACTCCTGAGAGTTGTCTCTGGACTGTGTCTACCCCCACCTCCAGGTGGAGCTTGGGTGAGTGCAGACACACACACACACACACACACACACACACACATTGAGACAATCCCCTACTCCCCATGGCGAGGAAAGATGCCATTTGATACCTTTAACTATTATCACTCAGGGACATTCAGAGCCAGAGTTCTTGCACAGCCTTTAGGAAAGGGAGAGCTCTTTGTACTTGGCATGGCTTTGTCCAGGGACCTTGTGAGGCAGAAACAAGGTTTAATGCTTTTTAAAATAGATTTTTTTATTGATTTATTTTGTTTTTATATTACCTGGATTTCTCCCTGTATCCCTCCCTTTCTATTACCAGAGAATCATCCCCTATTACAAATAATTATAAAAAAAGAAGAAAAAAATCTTCCTCAAAATCAGTCAGCACCTTTACAAAGGAGGAAGTTACGTGCCACATTGGCTGCCTGTGGCTCCCCCCATGCAGTGGAGGGGGTGTCTTCTCCTACCTCTTCTTGGGGCCAGACCCCGACATTCATTTCCAATTATTTGTGACTGCTGTGCTGTGGCAGTCATTTCTCATGTACGGGTGGTAATACACAGAGTCAATCAGTTTGTCCTTGGTTCTGAAGAGGACCACAACATGGGAGATGTTATGCTGTAACACAGAGACCCAAATCCCAGGTCGCTGCACACCATCTGATTTGTGGCCCACCACTAAGCCCCCTTTATATTTCTGTCTTTGTCCCTGTCCTATATCTTGTCATAGCTTGAAACTGCTTAAGGCATGTCTGGGCATCATTGCTCAAGTCTGGGCAAAGTTGCTCAAGGCGTAGTCCCCTGCCCCCTTCTTCCCTAATCAGCATTTTATGTACTCTCTTTGAATTATTATAGTGTATAAGATTCATTATGTTGCAAGGATATCTGCTGATGATTTTCAGATCTTCCTATGGAACCCTAACCTCCCTCCTGTCCTCCAGACTTATACTTCTGACTTCCCATTGGGCATCTTGCACTGGATGTCCAGTAGATGTCTCATACTCAGCATGTCCAAAACAAAAGCAACTTTCCATCCTCCCAAACCACTGCGTTTTCTTGACTTTCCTGTTACTGTCTGCAGTGCCCCCGTCCTCCCAGTTAAACTGTGCCTGCCACCCCAGTGTCTCCCTCAGCACCTCCCTTTCTTATGCTCCTTACTGTAGGCTGTGGAATGTTTCCAAGTCCTGTCGATCCTACCTTCATATCACCTCTCATAGACATGGCCACCCCCTCCCCAAACCCTTTTCCCTCACACCTGGACTATGTCAATGGCCTGCTGGAGGGGGGTGGTCTGCCTCCCCAGGTCTCTCCCACTTTAGTCCATCCTCCATTCGGGCACCAAAGTGATTTTTCTAAAGTGCAGGTGGAACCGTGTCTCAGCCCACAGCAAACTAGGGACTGATCCTTCAGGTTCAAATCTAAGATCTGTTGTGCAGAGCCCCATGGACTGGGCCCTTCCAACCTCTGCACTCTCTTAGGCTTCCCCCTCCCGCTCTCTCTAGGACCCAGGGACTTTGGGCTCCTTTCTCTCAGTGGGTCTTATCTGCACTTGACCTACCGAAGCTCCTTGAGGTAAATGCTTATTTCCCTTCTCTTTGTATCCCCAAGTTCTTAAGGATAAGTTCCTGGCATATAGTAGGTGCTGGTTGATTTGTTGATTCCCCTCTTACAGTCTTTAGCCCAGAAGTGCAGAGAAGATGAATTTTCTCAAGGTGCAGAGGGGGATATTCACTGGCTTCTCTCCTGGAGTCTTAGTGTGGAGAAGGGTGTACACTGAGGCATGTCTATGTCCACCCCACACACACCAGGAGTCCCTGAATGTCTCTTCTCTTCCCAAATGACAGAGGACTGTGGCAGGCCCTTGGGTCTTGGAATCCCCCTCCAGGCCCTTGCATTTGGGGTGAAGATGAAAGACATTTGTTGCCTGGAATGACAGCTGGTAGCTGGAGGCATGTTGTCTTTGTACAAGGAGTGCTTTGTGGGTTGTCAACAAGGATTTCTTTCTCTTGGCCTCCACCCCTCTCCAGGAATGACTGGCTTAGGCCAGAATTGAGTGTGTAGGCAGAAGTGACCAGCCACAGCCCAAAGAAACACACGGCCCAGATCAGATCAGGAAATTCAAGAAGGGAAGCCCAATTCTCGGCCAGACATTTGAATGGAAGGGCTTGAAGCAGGCAAGATGGCCAATAGGGCAGTGAGAGTTTGTCTTCAGATCAGCCTTGGCCTTGACCTGGCCTGGCTCCTGGAGCTACAATATAGCTAAAACTGGATTTCCTGGGGGACTCTTCTCTCCAGAAGACATCAACTGTTCGAGCTTCAGTCTGGGTCCAAGCCTGAGCTCATGTGCCCTGCCATGAAGAGGAGGGACAGGAGGAGTGGATGCTGGGGCCAAACTCTCTGCCTCATGACTGACTCCACTGAATGCCTCCGTGTCATGGACACTCCCACACCTGCTGCTGGTGCAGGTGTTTGGAGCAGCCTGCTTCCTCTCTGGGGCTGCCTGAGTTTAGGAAAGGCTGTGAGTGCAGAGCTGTGCATACTTGTCATTCTGTTATTGCAGTTTGGTGTACAGGGAGCTGACCCTGGAATCAGCTGGGCTGAGTTCTAGTCCCTTTCCCAAGACCTACTGACTGTGGGATCCTGGCTAAGTCACAACTTCTCAGGGTCTTGGCAGCTGGTTGGCTCTACAAGTGGCAGAACTAGTGCCAACTTGCATTGGGGAAGAACATTTCCTCATCTGAGAGTTCCCTATCCCAATGACATCACTAGACCAGTCCATACCCTATACCCAGTAACTGATTCTTTTATGAATAGAGTCAGTTCCTGGTGTGGAATAGGTGCTCAGTAAATGCTTCCTTCCTTCCTTCTCTTCAAGTGTGTTTACTTATTCCTTTGGAGAGTTGATCTGCTATGCCAAGTTCATATGCACAGTGGGATATTGGGAGGTCATGGGAGAAGAGGGGATTTGCCAGTATAAAGGACTCAACATGGGTTTCGCATCAACAAATTCACCCTTGCTGTGCCCTCTAGACTTCTGAGTGCTTGATCAAATGCTTTTTTAGAATGATGTTCTCATTCAGGCTGTCAGACACCATCCACAAGGGTGAAAATGGCATCAAGGTTGGCTACCACACTGGTGCCAAGCTATTTAACTAGAAAAGACTAAAAGCCAATACTAAAATGAAGGGAAAGTTGGTGCATGACTTTTTGTTTGCAGATAGATGACTGTGCACTTCATGCAGCCTCTGAGGCTGAGGTGTAACAGAATATGAATTTATTCTCTTCTGCTTGTGCTACTTCTGACTTGACAATCAACATCAAGAAAACAAAGGTTCTTTACCAGTCAGCACAGTACCATTCACACATGGAGCCATTGGCATGTACAGGCGGTAACAATGGAGAAATTTTGAATGCTATGGATAATTCCACTTATCTTGGCAATATCCTTTCCAGGGACATACACATAAATGATGAGGTTGCTGCACATATTCTCCAGAACTAGTGTGGGAGAGAAGAGGCATTAAGCTGCATACCAAACTCAAGGTCTACACAGTCATTGTACCGGCTTCATGCCTATACCACCTGGACAATCTACCAGCACCATGCCAGGAACTGATTTGCTTCCATTTGAATTGTCTAAAGAAGATTCTGAAAATTACCTGACAAGATAAGGTACCAGACACTGAGGTCCTTTCTTGAGCTGAACTGCCAAGCATTCAAACTCTACTGCAGAGAGGGCAACTCTGATGGGCTTTCTATATACCTAAAAGACTTCTTTTTTAGAGAACTAGTGTGGGGCAAGCACTTACATGAAGATCAGAAGAACCAATACAAGAGCACTTTCAAAGTCTCTCTGAAGAAATTAGTATTAATTGTGAAATATGGGAGACACTGGCCCAGGACTGCTTAGCACGTTGTGCCAACATCAGAGAAGGTGCTGTGCTCTATGAGCAATGCAGAATTGCAGAAGCACAAAGGAAACAAGAGATATGCAGATGTAGAGCCATCTCCATCCCAAATCTTCAAAGGGACTTTGATTTGTGCCTGACCAGGGGTAGAGCCTTCTGAGCTCGTGTTGGACTGACCCCAATATTGTGATGTTATTGGTCCTCTTTGAGTACAAAGGACAAATAACAGACTTTCGAGTCATCAGAGCGACCTCAAGAGAGGTAAAATTGGGGCATAAAAGAGACCTATCTAGACCTTGACACTTCCCTGGAACTTTTATTCAATGAGTTGGGTGCAAAAGCCCCCAGGAACATAGGACTTACCCCAAGGGCCAGAGCCTTAATGGACCAGAGCTTAATGAGATCAGGGTAGGGGCTGACAGCTCCACCTAGTGGTTCAACACTGAAAGCAAAGCATTAAACGACAAACTCTTCACTGTTGCTTGGGCTTGGGAGGTATCAAGTGAGAAGGGAATCCTCTAGCTCATAGGTTCTCAACCTTCCTAATGTGGACCCTTTACTACTTGCATGTGGGCGGACCTGCCTGGCGATGGAGAGGAGCAGTGTCTCAGTTCCTAAGATCATTGGAAATATGTTTTCCAATGGTCTTAGGCAACTCCTGTGAAAGGGTCATTTGACCCCCAAAGGGGTTGCAACCCACAGGTTGAGTATCACTGCTCTAGCTTCTTCAGCCCAATTCAAGAACTGAATATTAAGTGTCTACTGTGTGTTGGGCCCTTAGCAGAAGAGAATAGGGAATTTGTTCCAAGGTGATTGGACCCTCCTGGACAAGAAGAACTGAGAGATACTGCTTCGAGGGCCTTCTCCCTTCTGCCACCCACATGCCCATGTAGACTGTGCAGTATGATGAGGTTTGTGGGCACAGGAGAAGCTGATTCTTAGACTTACTTCTACTTGGTGCCTGTACAGGCAATGATAACTTGTCACCAAGAGCTTTGCCAGTGCCTTTAAAAGGCTTGTACTTCTGAAATAATGAACTCCTCCATGAGCTGACAGGCATTAATGGGGAAGCATGAGTCAGAAAGTCTGGCTGGTGGTATTTAGACAATCATGGCTCTCCTTGTCTGAGGGATGGGGATAGGGAAAGGAACAATGGAGTCCTTATTCACCAAGGGAACTCCACATCCTGCCTCCCAGTAGCTTGGAGGAGTGCAGAGAGGCTGAGGGCAGGATCTGAGGATGGGGCGATGGTGGTGATAATCTGCACTGGGTCCTGTCTGGTCTCCCATGGTCTATAGACCTGGAGGAAGAGGAGGCAAGGCTTTGGGCACAACCCAGCCAGAGAAGGTCACATAGAGAGGTAGGAGCTGGTCAAACAGACCAAGACTTCTCAAGCTTTAGCTTGGGGTGGGGTGGGGGAAGGGTGCCAGAACTCCTAAGGTCTGTCCCAGCCAATTCTCCTCACTGTCCTGGGGGTGGTGGCAGGTGGGGTCCATCCTGGCAGGGCCATGGCAGCTATCCCTCCTTGCAGAGGCAGCTTAGCCTCTCAACTACTCCACAACATCCCTGTCTGCATTAAACTTTCCCTAACTCTCCTAGCTTAGCTGTCATTGTGCTCAATGTCTGATGTTCCTGGTTGTGTGACTGGGCAGGTCACTTCATATCTCTTTGAAAGATGTGGACAACCATAGCATCCCCTGCCAGGGGCAAGTGAAGGTCCAATGAGCTGACACATTTATGGTGTTAAGATTTCGTTAACCTTAAAGTGTCATATAAGTGGTAACCATCACCATTGTCCTCATTGCCACAGAGGGAGGAATCAAGATCAATTAGGAAAGCCTCAAAGACTCAGCCTTTAGCCACTGAGAGCTGGCCCAGAGTGGGTGGCTGCCCCTGGGGCAACTGAGCTTCTCCCCATTGGATGTCTTCCAGCAGAGGCTGGACAGCTACCCATAGGGTCCTTGAAGTGGGCATTCCCCATAGAGATATGGGAGCCGCTGAATGTCCGAGGGGCACTTTCCAGGTCCAAGATTCTGGGATTCTTTGCTTCTGAGGGAAGCCCCTTTCACACTGTCTGAGTTAGTCAGCTCTTAATTAATTAACTAATTAATTCATACTTATTATCATCTGGAAAAGAAAGATTATGAGGAAAAGACAGCCTTCATAGATCAAACATTGCTAGATTTACCAAGGGCTTAGATCTCTATCTTCATGTTATAGACGAGGGAATTGAGGTCTGGAGGAGGGGAAGTCATGTCCTAGTCCCCCTGGGTGGTGACAGAGCTGGACCTGGAACCAAGGTCCCCACCGCCCACCGTTGTCCTCAGGAAGAGACAGGGAGCAATCTGAAGGGGCTGCCCTGTTTTAATGGCATCATCTCATTGCTCACCTGATCTGCTGGGCTTTCTTTGGGAAAGCTTGAAGTTGGCACCTTTCCTACCACTTTCGCTTATTTGCGTGTGTGTGAGTGTGTAAGTATGTGTGTGTAAGAGAGTATGAATGAGTATGTGTGTAAGAGAATATGTGTGAGTTTGTCTGAATGTGTGATTGTGAGTTTGTGTAAGAGAGAGCATACATATGTGTGAGTGCATGTAAGAGAGCATATGTGAGTGAATATGTGTAAGAGAATGTATGAGTGAGCTAGTGAAGATGTGTGTAAGAGTATGCGAATGCAAATGTGCATAAGAGAATGTGGATGTGAGCGTGTGTAACAGTGTGAGTGTGAATGTAAGAGAATGTGGGTGTGAGTGTACAGAAGAGAGCATGTGTGAGTAAATGTGTGTGAGTGAGCAAGTGTATGTGTAAAAGTGTGTGAATGTGAATGTGTATATGTGTAAAAGAATGTGTGAGTCTGAAAGTGTGTAAGGCCAGGTATGAGTGTGTGTATTTGTACGTGATTACACTTGTGTGTGTGTGTGTGTCTCCTCTGGCGGTCAGTGCTACCTGCTCAGACACAAAGCAGGAGGGGCAGTGCTGGAGCTCTGTCCAGCCCCTGGGCTGCCCTCAGGGATCCTCAGTGCCCCCACTCCACTGTCCCTGTGATTTCCTTGGACTCACCTCTTTTCCACCTACTGTCTTTCTTCCTCTGAACGTGAGCTGCCCAAGGGAGGCAGGGCCTTTCACAGTGTCCGCACACAGGTGGAGCTTAATCAATGTTGGTTGTGTTCTTCAACACTACTGACGGTCTCACCTGCCAACACACAAGAATCTCCCCCTGAAGAAGCCCTCAGAGCTGCTTCACGTGAGGTCCAATCCCTATCAGTGAGTTGGACAGACCCAAAAGCTGGTGATAGATCAGAGGAAGCCACCAGTGCTGGGCCCCACTGGGCATAGCAGGCAGAGGGTCTCAGATCAGGGGCTTCTCCAGGTCCTGCCAAGCTCAAGCCCATTCCCCTTTCAGGCCCTCTTTGGACAGGTCACCTGTGGGCACCTTGGGGTGACTGGGACAGAGTAGCTGTGTGGAAGGAGCTCTGAGGTCAGGGCCAGAAAACTTGGGTTCAAGTTGTGGCATGGACTAGGTGTGTGGTCAGCAGTGGTCCCTTAATGCCTCTAAGCCTCATTGTCCCCTTGTGGGCTGTGCTTCTCTTGCAGGGTCATCGAGAGCTCAGATTTCATCCAGGGTTCAGGGCTCCATCAATGCTGGCTGAATTCAATGCAGAAGGAAGAGCCCAAGATTGGCTTCCTTGCTCCCAGTGCTGGGGCTGCCAGGAAGGATTCCGAGAGCTTCTTGTTCTGTGCCAGAGGAGGCTTCCTAGGATCCTTTCTTCTCAGGGCTGGAGCAGCTCTCCAGAATGGGAAAATGGTTCCTGAGATGGATCTTGATTGGTTTTTAGGGTGACTGCCTATTCTTAACAGAAACCCACATCTCTCCTGTTCTTAATCAAAGGAGAGAGAGAGAGAGATAAAGCAGTTTGACCTTTGGAGAGGATGCCATGGGAGGTGGGCTGCAGTGAGAGGAAGTCGATGGGGGGGGGGTGAGGCTGTCCTGTGAAAAGTACTGGGGACCTGCTGAGAGCTCTGCTCCCATTTCAAAGGAGGCCCTCGGTCTCTGCTTTGGGGATCTCTAGGTTTTATCCTTTGTGCAGAATCACCAGAATAATCAAGACATAGGAATTTTCTTTCTTTCTTTCTTTCTTTCTTTCTTTCTTTCTTTCTTTCTTTCTTTCTTTCTTTCTTTCTTTCTTTCTTTCTTTCTTTCTTTCTTTCTTTCTTTCTTTCTTTCTTTCTCTCTCTCTTCCTTCCTTCCTTC
>CM053595.1:324430178-324482680 GCA_028646575.1 Pseudocheirus occidentalis
TTCACGTTTTTATCGATAAATTTCAATTTTACATCACCTTCATTTCTGAACATATTTCACTTCTTCCCCCTCCCAATGTAATAATGAGTTTAAAAGCAGCTTCACAAGGCTAGAATGGATGACATAAAGCAGCTCTTAGTAATAGTTGATATTTGCACAGTATTTCAAGGTTTACAAAGAACGTCAATATTGTCTCATTTTATGCTCACCAGAGCCCTGAGAGGCAGGTGATATTATCTCCATTTTACAGATGAGGATGTTGAGACAAAGGTGTTTGAGGCAGAATTTGAACTCAGGACTTCCTAGCTTCATGTCTAGGACTCAAGCCACTCTGCCACTTATCGGCCTTTGTGTTAGACACTGGGCTAAGCACCAGGAATATAAATGTAAACCAAAGAAAACCCAGACTCTCCCCTTTCTCTTGGGAGAAGACCCCCTGGAAAGGGTGGGAGAGAAGGAGGGAGGAACTGCTGGGGAACTTCCTCAGAGGGAGGTTCTGCAGGACTCAGCAGTGAGTGGAGGCGGCTGCGATGGCTGAGGCGTTCCCAGTGGGAAGAGTCTCCAGTGGGAGCGTCCCCCGTGGGAGGCAGCTGGGGCACCCCCGGGGTGAGCCGAGCCTGAGCATGTGGACGGCAGGTGCCAATGCTTCGGGCACTGGCCTTGGCCATGGAGGAAGGGGAAAGCACCTCCTCCTCTCCTCTCCCCAGGGTTCTGTGACGGCGGCTCCCGTCCCCTTGTTCTCTTTATCGGTAGCTTCTTCTCCCTTCACCCCGTCTCCCCATTTCCAAGGGCCCTACACCATCCCACTTCACTGACCTAGCCGTTCCCTAATTTGGGGCGTCTGATCTGCTGCCATTTCTTGCTTTCTTCTAAGAATTTTATTCCTCTTTTGGGCCATTCTGGAAATTCTTTCTGTTGTCCTGGGATCTTTGGGGACTTCGCAAGATTCTTGCCATTGGGTAACAGCAATTCCTTTTCTTTCATTTCATTCTGTTTGCTCAAAGGAGATTTGGTTTCTCTCTGAGATTTTGCTCATCCTTCCTTCTGTTTCTGTGAACCCGGTTTTTACTCAGGTTTCTCTCTCAATCTTAAGGTATCTCGGTTTTTTTTTCTTATATTCCCTATTGGTTGTCTTTGGGAAACCTTTTCATTCTTTATCCTCCTAGGCCTCAGCCTCTTGGATCTGGGGACTGTGGGAGTCAGCCAGATCATAATCTACCTCTGAGTAGAGACACATGGAGAGACACCCTCATGCCCCACGTGCCTCTGAGTATTGGTTTCCTGATCTGCCTCAGTAGAAGGTAAAAGAAAAGTAAAATCCAGTTCCTGCCCTCAAAGAGCTCACAGTCTAATGGGGGCTGGGGGGGCGCCAAGCAAAGTGGACAGAGTAAAGAGAAAATAATCACTAGCAGGAAGGTCCTAGAATGCTGAGGGGTTGGGAAAGGTTTTCAGTAGAAGGTGGAATCTTAGTTAGGACTGGAAGGAAGCTGGAGGAGCCAGAAGCAGAAATGAGGAAGGAGAGCATTCCAGGCCCTGGAGACAGCCAGGGAAAAGGACTAGTCAGGAGACAGAGAGTCTTGTTCAGGGAAGAGCCAGGAGGCTAGGACTGGACAGAAGAGGGTGCAGGGAGGGGAGGAAGGGATGCCCAAGGTGTAAGAAGATGGAGAGATGACAGGAGGCAGGCAGTGAAGAAGATGTAGTTGTGTTGACCATCTAAGCCCTAGGACATTTGCCCCCAACTCCTATTTTCAGACAAATTTGGCTCCAGAAGCCAGCGGATTTCCTGTCCCTCTCAGGGAGGTACCCACGGAGAGCAAGAGCAGTTCTACCATGCTATCAACTCAAGTCCTCCCCTCCGCCTGTGGGCTGTGGAATTTAAGCAGCAGTTTAGGGTAAGGATTAACTCTTAACCAACTCTCCCCTGTGTCTCCAAGAAGCTGTAGTATGTGCAGTGCCCTCCCCGCCAATAAAATCATCTTGGCAGATGGGCTAAACCTGGTTTAGGTTAACCATGGGGCCTCCAACCCACTGGTGAATTAGGGGAATGTCTACCCTCTCCGAGCAGAATGGGCAGATGAGAACGATGCATCCCAGTGGCCACAAAGGGGGCTAAAGCGGGTGCTGGGGCCACTCAGAGCTCCGTCAGGCATTGAAGATGCTGGGGTTGTCCACTGCATCCAGGACAATCACCAGTCATCCTGACTTCTGCCACTGAACTTTGATGACTCTAGAGAAGAGAGTGGGGCCCATGCCTTTGCATAGCTTGGTTTCAATGAAATCTAATTCTTGTGCAAGTCAAGATATCACCCCCACAATGTCATTGGTTGGATAAACAACAGCAACAATAACTCTAGCCCTACCCGCTGGATTATCAGTTAAAAAAGACATAAACTTTAGTAGCTTTTGGGAAGGAATTTGTACTAAGGTGACACAGTAAGAGCAGCTGGTGCCAAAACACACAAGGGTCTCAAAGCTGGAGAGTGCTTGTAGCACAGAGGTGACTCCTAGCATTTGGCGGCTGGAAGGCCTTTTCTTCCACTAATGGGGAGCCCAAGAAGTTCCTCCAGGCATGGGGATTTCCTTTTTCTCAGCTAGGCTCCTTCATGGGGCTTTGAGGTTCATTGGTCCTTGGCTCATGGCTTACAAACAGTACACAGTCTAGGACACCTACGGGAGAATGGGAAGTCCAACGTCCTCCAGACCCTTGAAACTGGAAAAGTCCCTTTCTTTTTAAAGGGAGTGGGATAGAGACCTGGGAATAGTCATCAAAATCCAAGCCTCTCCTTCCTCCCTCCCCCAGATAGTCCCTTCTCAAAGGTTTGCTGAAAAGCCATGTGATATAATTTATGGAAATGTTTCCTAGTCCAGCTACCCCAATACTTTATTTAAGGACCCAGAGGGAGAAGGAAATCAAGTCAGAATAGTCTTCTTGTCTGGCATCATTTTAGTTCGTCTGTGGCTTTTGAAGACTTTTTTTGCACTTAGTCAAAGGTCTTTTGATTGATTGATAGGTTGAGATGTTTCTCACCAAGTTAAGCTAAAATGGGGTGGGCTTATTTCACTCTCAGGAGAAAGATCACTGGACTGGGTCCTGGAAGACCTGACCTCCAGGCTCTGGCTCTGCTCCTGACTCTCTGTGTTTTCTTGAACAAGTTACTTAACCTCAGTTCCTTATTTATAAAATAAAGGACATAGACCAGGACAATCTCTGAGGACAGTTGCAGCCTTAAGTGCCGATGAGAGAAACCTGAGCTCAGACAAAGGCACGGAATCAGAGGCTTTATTGACTGGGCAATTGATGATGAGAAAATAATAACCATAAAACTCCATCAATGTGTTTGAAATTCCACTTAAATAGTTCTTAATTAAGAATCTACAATGCAGATGGTATCAGGCACTGAGGGAGATGGAAAAATTAAATAAGACTAGTCCTTGCCTTCACAGAGCTCACAGTCTAGCAAAGGAATCAGGCACACATACAAGTATGTATAATTTAGTCCCTGCTCAGACCACATCTGAAGTACTGTGATAAGTTGGTGGGTTCCCTCTTGCTACAGGGTTTTAAGCAGAGAATGGATGATCACAGGCTGGGTATGTTGCAGAGAGCCTTCTGATTCAGTTATGGATTCACTAGACAGGCCCTTCCTATTGTGTCATGATCTAATAATATAACATGATACACAATAAACATAGGAGAGAGGTGCAAGCCTGGTGCTGTGGACAGTTGCTCTGGGGAGTAATCAGTGGCCCCTGGAGGCATTAACTGGGACCTTAACTATGGGGAAGGAGGTGGGAGAGGTCAGGAAGCTGCTATAAATTGTGCATTTCATTCTCAGTCGCCATTTTTATTATTATTTAAGAGCCACGATGAAGGCATTGAATCTGCTTTCCGCTGATGAATGTTGATCCTTCGTAATGAAAATGTAAACACAATCTTGGTTTATGGCTTTTCTAATTGTTGCTACTTGCCTCATACATTAGTCATTGTTTGACCATGGAGAGAAATTGAATGTTCTGGATTTTGGTTTGTGTTTTTTTTGTCTCTACATTTATTCCTTGGCTGAAAAATGGCTAAGGGACATCTCTCTCCAGATATAGCCGTTAGTAATTTTTTTTCTGGCTTCTATTGGGATGCATCCTGGGGCTGCTCCTCTTCTCCTCTTCTAGCACCAGGTGGCGCTGGTAGCTCTTTCTTGATTCTGTTCAATTAAAAGCCTTTCCCTTTCAGGAAGCCCCAAGCCCTCTTGCTTGTTGTGGGCATCCTCTGTGCTGGAAGTGGGAGTGGAGAGTGCTGAGGGAGCCCCACACTTTCTATCATTCTTAGTAAGAGGATGGTCCTCTACAGCTCAGCCTGGCCTGCCTCTTCCCAGGCACAAGGCAGATTTGTTGTCTAGAGTGTGTGGATTTGTGGGTTTCCCAATTAGAGTTAAGCTCTGAGTGCCCACCCTACTGGACAGCTCTGCTGCCCTCTGGAATTGCCCGTATTTCAGGGAACCCTAACCCGAGCTCTTTGGGCAGCAGACATGCCAAGGGTTGGTCTTTGGTATGGGCCATTCTTTGCTAGGGATCTCTGAACGATTCTATCCTTGACTAGCCCATGGTGGGGCACTAACCCCAACCCTCTGGCCTTGAGTGTGGCGCTCTCCTTTCTCTCTAAGAGTAAGTTCCGTCTTAGTCTGCTGGGCAACTCAGCCAAAGTCCTGGTCACTCTGAGCAGCCAGGTGGGAAAGGGACCAATGGAGAGAGGAGGGAGGGGGACTCTCTCTTGTTTATAGTAAAATGGGGATCCTAAGGATCCCCCCTCTTTCTGCATCTTCCTTCCCTCTTTGGACCCAAGTCCCACCGACCTTAGCCTTAGGCAGTGGTAACAGGAACAGCTTCCTTCCCAAGCTCTAAAGAGGGGGGCTCTGCTTTCTTTCCTCCTGAGACAGTGTAGTTGTCTCAGAATATGTCTCCCCCCAACAACCCCCACCCCCACCAGGTAAAAGAAGCTCTGTCTCCTCTTGGCATCTGGGGATAGAGCGCCCTCCTGCCTGGAAGCCCTCTTAACAGAATTTTGCAGGTGAAGCTTTTCTGGGAAATTTTGAATTCCATATCCTGCTAGGCTACTGAGAAAGCCTTTGTTACCTGCTGGAGCACCTGGGAGATGGGGCCTGAGGACCCTGCTGGGCACCATTTCTGAGCCTGAAATAGGCAGTCATGTGGAGAAGCCTGGAATCCAGCCAGGAGGATTATTTAAAAAACAAAACAACAAATACTAAACCAAGAAATGCCTTGAGGCATTAAAAAAAAAAGAGGTAGCTAACAAAAGCTACAGTTGCTATGGACTCCATTGTCACAGCTCAGGTTTCAAGGGTTGTAGAGAAGGCGGGAGCCCCAGGGAACATTTCCTCCAACTTCTCCATCTTATATAAGGGGAAACTGAGACCAAGAAAAAGGAAGAGATTCGCTCTCGTGCTGGGATTTTAAAAATACCATTTTATTTCCCCAATTACATTAAAACAATTTTAACACCATTTTTTGAAGTTTTGTGCTCCAAATTTGACCTCCCTCTCCCCACCCCCCACCCTTCACGATCCCTGAGACCTGAGCTGGTAAGCGATCTGTACAGGTTAAACTTGTGCAGTCCCATAAACCTCCATGTTAGTCATTTTGTGCAAAGAAACGCAGAAAGAAAGAAGGAAAGGAAGACAAAGAAATGAAGAAAGGAAGAAAAGGAAGAAAAAAGAAAGAGGAAGAGAAAGACAAAGAAGAGGAGGCTTCTGTCAGACAGAACCCTATTCAGAACCCCTCAGCTCTTCCTCTGGAGGCGCACAGCGTTTGTCACCTTTAGGATTGTCTTGGATAACTCTATTGCTGAGAAGAGCTAAGTCATTCATGCTCTTCATCATTCAGTGTTCTGCTGATTCTGCTCACTTCACTCCACATCAGCTCAGACAAGTCTTTCCAGGTTTTTCTGAAATCCCCCTGTTTATCCGTTCTCAGTATTCCTTAGTACTCTTAGTATCAGCACAATAGTGTTCCCTTGCATTCATATACCAGAGCTTGTTCAGCCATTCCCCAACGGATGGGCATCCCCTCAATGGTAGATTCTTAGCCACTATAAGAAGAGCTGCCACGCATGGTTTTATATAAAGAGATCCCCCCTTTTTGGATCTCTTTGGGGTACAGCTGTAGCAGTGCATTGTTGGATCAAAGGAAACGCACAGCTTGATAGCTCTTTGGGCAGAGTTCCGATTTTATGCTGAGATACCAACCCAGGTCCTTCTGTACTACAACATCTCCCTCAATATAAGCCCTGATTGGGTTGTATAGCCATACTCACTAATTTTATAAATAGTTGACGAATTTGCTGTGGGAGGCAACATGAGGAGAGTTGGGTGGGAAATATAGCAAAAGTAGGGAGGGATATTCAGGCAAACTGGGTGTGGGTACAGCAGTAGGTGCCAAGGACCAGGCAGTGATGACCCCTCACCTCACCCCAGGGAGATTGTCTGGGTGCCAAAGCGGTGGCACTTTGCCTGGGGTGGTGGGTAGTACGGGGCTGAAAGCTGTCAAGGCTGGACAGACCACAGCTTCTATGGTCCCTGTGTGACCTTGGACAAGTTCCTTCCTCTCACCGCCTTATCCATAAATGGAGAGGACTGAGTAGATCCAATTCCACTAAACAGGCACCAAGTATTGTAAGGCAATGGGGTGGGGGAGCAGCAGAGCAGAGGCTTATAAGGACCAACCAGAAGGTCCTTAGCCCTGGGCACTTCCATTTTCCTGGGGGTGGGGAGGTGGGAAATGATTAATGTAATGATGTTAATAGTGGCCACCGTTTCCAGAGCCCTGTAAGTCTGCAGAAGTCATGCTCGTGGTCTCCTGTATAGATGCCGATGCGGGAGTGGGGACAGGCGATCAGGGTAGGCTTCCTGTAAGAGGCATCGCCTCCGCTCCAGTTCTGGGCTTGGGGTACATGGTAGATCTGCCCTCCCTTGAGTCAGAGCCGACAGGAACCTTCTGGTGCTTTTAATCCCATGCCTCCATTTGTAGATGAGACAACTGCAAGCCACGCAGGCACTGAACGTCGGAGCCGGGACTGGAGATCCTGGAGATGTTGAGAGCCCTCGGCATCTGGGGACAGACTGCAGAGTATTTTTAGTGTTAAACTGAAAACCGCATTTATCTTTTCCTTCAGTCATTTTTCAGTTGTGTCTGACTCTTCATGACCCCATTTGGGGTTTTCTTACCAAAGATACTGGAGCGCTTTGCCATCTCCTTCTCCAGCTCATTTTACAGATTAGGAAACTGAGGCAAGCAGGTTTAAGTGACTTGCCCAGGGTCATGCAGCTAGCAAGTGTCAGAGGCCAGGAAGATGAGTCTCCCTGACTCCAGGCCTGAGGTTCTGTGCACCACGGTGCCCCGAATGGTCCATCTTTTATATTCTATGCTAGAGTCTTGGGCAGCCAAGTAAGGTCTCTGAGCCCCTGGGCAGTGATGTGGCCAGATCTCTTCTTCCTGGGAGTTATTCTGTTAACTGTGTGAAAGAGGGATGTCGGAAGCAGGGTTATGTATGAGGAGATGGTGGACCGGGCACTGGGGTCCGAGGGCCTGGATTCCAGTCCTGCCTCTCTCACTTACTACCTGTGTGTCCTTGGGCAAGAGACTACTCCCTCCACCAGTTTCATCATCTGCCCAATACTGAGGGTGGGGTAGGGGGTGGGGGGGATGGACTCCTGGCCCTGAGGGCCCTTTCTGTTCTGAGTCTGGTCAGAGCTCAGGCTCAGTGGAGCACTTGGTAATATTATTATTTATGTTAATCAATTAATTATTATGAAATAATTATATTATTATTATTATTAAAATATTTAAATTATTATTAAAAGCAACCCTACTTGGGAGCTGATCCTCACCTCTTTGGGGGAGACACTGCGGGCACTGACCCCAGTTAGGAAAATAATTACTTCCTGATTGATATAATTGACAATGACAATTTTAAAGAATAAAATCTACTTTCAAAGGATAAGGACTTGACACAGAAAAGGCCTATTAGTCTTTTAAGAATTAGGCCTCATTAACGTTCCCACCAAGTGGCCCCTGAGCTCTGCTGCCAGCTGTCCAGTCGCCTCCCAAGGCTGCTGGGCCACCCTGGACAGCTCCCATGGGGAGGACTTGGTGTCACTTGGAGAACGTCCACCTGCCTCTCTGCACCCCCTGCCGTGGCTCCTGCGTCTGCCCTCTGGGTCCAGGCAGACAACCAGGATTCCTTTCCCAAGGACAGAGCTTCCAGTCCTGACAGATGGCCACTGCCAACTGCCCTCTCCTGTCTCTCTTCTCCAGGCTGAGCAGCCCCTTCCCCTGGTCTCCCTGAGGTGCGGCCATCGGTACAGAATTCCCAGCATTCCCATTCTGCTGGGCAGCTCTGACCATTAGCAGGGAGGCTTCTCCAGAGGCCTCTCACCCCTGGCTGTACAGGGGCTGCTGTGTCACTGAGATCCATGTCTGAGACCTGTGTCTGGCCTTGTTACTGTCTCACTACAGTGTTCCTAGGTATCCCCTGCAAGGACCTCAGGGCAAGAGATTCTCTAGCAATAAACAATTCATTAGATCAAGGCTGATCTCCAGCTCTTTGAGGGTGATGCTGACCTCTAGCTTTCCTACTGGGCAGCCTGCCCTAAAGATGCGCATCTGCCCTCTCTCTCTGCCTCTCTCCCTCTCTCTCCCTCTCTGTCTCTCTCCCTCTCTCTCCCTCCCCCCCTCTCTGTCCCTTCCCCCCCTCTCTGTGTCCCTCTTTCTCTTCCTCTCTCTAAGAATACTGTATGGAGAGTCAGAACACCTAGGCTGGAGCTAAACCACCTTGGGCACCTTGTTTGTTCTCTCTGAGCCTCAGTTTCCCCATCTGTAGCCCAGAAGAGGGAATCACAATCACCAGGAGCAGATGAATTGGTGCAGGGAACCTTCTACTCTGCCCTGACAGCCTTGAGTGCTCTGGAAAGGGGCACTATTACAAGACTGCCAGGCAGCTTGCAGCAGAAGGGCAGGGATCTCTCGGAGGTTGCATGGCCCCAGGACCCTCCCCACTCACTCCGGGAGGAGAAAGGCTGAAGGATTCTAGCCAAGACCCCCCAGGGAAGTCCTTGTGAGCTGCCCGTGATGAAAGCCGAGCAGTCAGAAGCAGCGTCCCCAGGTAAGGATGTAATAACTCCAGCAGCAATAATTTCCTGTGAGACCTGAATAAATGGCCTGAACAGCCTCGTATTTATTACCACAAGATTAAACCTCTCGAGTCTGAGGAAATGAGAGGAGCTGGAGCCTCAGGAAAGGCTCCTGGCAGGGTTGTCTGCCCCCTCCTGCCTCCAGCCCAGGGAGGGGGTGCTTGTCTGCTGCCTCGAATGCCCGGCTCAGAGCTGGCTCCTCCGGGCCACCTCCCATCTCTTTTGAGTGCGTCCTCAGCTCCTGTGCCCACATGTGGTCACCCCCTTAGAGCATGAGCTCCTAGGGCAGGGGTCCCCTAGCACTTAGCACAGGGTGAGGCACAGAGTGAATCCTCAAGAAATACTTGTCAATGGGCTGTTTGACCTCTGACCCACCCACCCAATAAAGACATCCCCAATAACTCCACAACCAAGGCCACGGTAGCCCTGCTCCATGCACTGGGGGAGGGGTCCGAATTATCGGTGCTGGCCCCTTAGCCCCCCGTAGGAGGTGGCAAGAAGTCCACTGGTCTCATCTGCTCACTTTCCCCCTTCAGAAGGAATTCCCCTAACTCCTGTGTCCTCCCTCCTACGTCACCGCTCACTAATTGGATTGACCATGGACGTGCTTGGTTGGCACTCAGAGACTGCCTCTTTGGAGAGCTGGCTCCTTGAGGGCAGGCCGCTGTTTCTGCCTCCCGGATCTCCTGAACCCTGCATGGTGCCTGGGGCACCCCAGTGTTGGAGGATGCTCAGATCCCATGGAACCCCTCGTGTCCGGGAGAAGGCAGCTTGTGGTCCCTGACCACGAGGGCTGGGCGGATCAACCTCTCCATGGGCTGGGGAGCCCCCAGGCTCCTTCTCTTTCCCCTATCTTTTCTGCAGGTGTTCAGAGAGGTGGAGGTATCTTGTTCATCCTCTGCGTGAGGGCCATGAACTGTTGGAAAAGGAAGAGGGACCCCAAGAATGGGGCTGGGGGCCGTGCTGTGCTCTGGCTCATTTGTCCTTGTTCTAGGTACAGGGGCTAGAATTACATTCTCCACAAGAACCAGGAGCTTGAGCCATGGAGGCAGGATCCTGGGGGCAGAGTGGTGGGGAGAAGGGTTCTGGGGGGCACAGTCCTGGGGAGCAGGATCCTGGGGTGCAGGATCCTTGGTCAGATGGCACAGCCACCCAACTCAGAGAGGAGGTCCTGAAAACCCAGGATACCTGGGACTTGAGACCAAGAGGGATTTTGGACTTGGAGCATGGAGCTGTGCCATATGGGAGCTGAGGTGGGGGGAGATTACATATTTTGGGGTGTGTATATTTTTGTTATTACACCTTTGGAGTAAGTATTCTTTTGTGAAAATCTACCCCTGCCTCCTGCTGTGGGTGAAATGGAGCTGGGATGGAGGTGACCTCCCACACTTGGGGGAGCAGCATTGATGGGCTGGGCTCTGGAGGAGAGGCGGATGTAACACCTCTCTGACTTTCTGACAGTGGGGGCTGGGGGAGCCGATTGTCAGACTGATTGCTGGCTCAGCTTGGAAGAGGGATTAGGCAAGTTCTATGTGGCCCCTGAGGTCAGAACCAGGGACAAACTGGAGATTCATTATAGGTACATAGATTTTGCCTTGTTTGTGTGTGGGGTCCCCACAGCACTTGGGATCCAGAGAAAGCCCCTCTCATTGAGGGCTGTGCCAGAGCTCTGATGCCCGGCAACGTCCCAGAGCATGGGCTCAGCCTGTCCAGTGGTGGTTTCAGTCTTTAGAAGGTGGGGTGCGTGGGATGGGATGTGGATGTCTGGCAGGTGCGGGCATTGGCAGGTGACTGTGTCTAGACCATGCTGCCTGCCGATGGAGGACCCGCAGCCAGAGGCTTCACAATACATCTGGGTGCTGTGCTGAGAAGCCAGCAGCATCCTTTGGGCAGCTGCCCTCCAGACGGCTACACTTGCCCAATCCAGAGCCTCCGAGGCTGGTGCCAGGCTGGGACGATAGAGCCACAAGGAAGCCTAGAGCCCGTGAGGACAGTTTGGGCTGAGGTGACCCCCCCCAGCCCCTTCCACAGAGGGATATGGCTTGATGACTCAGGACCCACCTTCTCTTGCTGCGATTGGGCTGGCATCCAGTGGGACTCAGTACTTGCCGGCTTGCTGGGTCAGTGTGTCAGGGCTCAGAGCTCCAAGTGTGAATGGTGCATTTAGGGAGAACCTGAAACATGGGGGTGATGAGGGGACCAGAGCCGTGATGATGAGGAGAACCATACAGACCTGTGCTTAGCGATGAGTCACTGGGACTCTATTAAGCACCTCCTGTGTGCCAGGCCCTGGGCCTTTAAAGGGCAATGAGGAGGCAGCCCCAGCCTGGGCTGCCCTGACCAGAAGGCCCCCTCCCCACTGGAGTGACCACACTGGGGGGACATGGAAGTGGGGATTCCTCTTCAGCGATGGCCTGGCTCATATGGTCTTTGGGGTCCCGTCTAATCCTGAGGTTCTGAGACTCCAGAATTTAACAAGGGAAAAATCCAGGATTTTTCCTGGATTAGCCCAAATGTGGAAGTGAGGGAGGCTGCCGTGTAGATGTCCCAGGAGTCAGGAGGGGACAAGTGGAGCCGGGAAGAAGCCAGAAGGGCAGTTGGCCCTGCTGCTGGTGCCAGCGAGAGAGGTCAGTGCAGGCCAGGGACCTCCCTGATGGTCCGTCCATTCCCACCTTCTTTGAGCTAACAAGGAGCCGGACAACATAAGAGACAGGAGGCCCACAGCCAAACCTCAGAATGGAGAGAGGTCAGGCTCTGTCCTGGTGGAGGATCACTGAGGGCCAGGGGCTGCTGCCCCCCTGCAGGTACTGTCCTCTGCCTGCCTCACCCCCCCTGCTGTTCTGGATCACAAAATTACCCTGTGAGTTCCATCACACTCAGCCCAAGGGGAAGAGGCAGGGAAGGCTTTCATATTAACGGAGAAATTGCACCCTCCATCCCCAGTGAAAAGCTTATAAAAAAGGACAGATTCTGAATCAGGAATGTGCCCTCCGTCCTGGGAATGCCTGCTCTCTGCCTGGCATGTAGGTCCATGCATGAATGTGTGTGCATGTGGGTATGTGTGTGTGTGTGGTGTGAGTGTATAGTGTGTCTGTGTGAGAGTGTGTGTGTATGGGTGTGTGTGTGGTATGAGTGTGTGTGGTGGGAGTGTGTGTGTGTGTGTATGTGTGTGTGTGTGCGCGTGCGTGTATGCCTGCGCATTCCTGTGAGCTTGGCAGTGACAAGGTCTGCTCAGAGGCCAGAGGCTGGGGGTAGCGGGTGGGACTGTCCTGGGCATGCCTGCAGGGGGGCTCTACCCAGAATTCTCTGCAGAGTTGACCCACTTCAGCCAGACCAGGATATGTGGTTCCTCTGAGGTCCAGTCTGGTTCAACATGACCCCAGAAGGAGCAGCCACTGAGCTGTGGGGACAGGCAGATGCCTTACCATGACTCCTTGACAGACCTTCTTTGGGCCCTACCTCAGACCACCCAGTACTAGGCACACGGAGTCACCCAGAAGTCCTTGTAGACTGAATCTACTGGGCCTGTAGGCCTCTGAGAACCTTCTGAGAGGAGCAGAGGGCACAGAGTCAGCTCCTCTCCTGTCCAAAGCCCAGCTCCAGGATGGGGCTCCTCTGAGCTCCTGAAGCCCATCGAGTCTGTCCCATCACCAGGAGCTCATCAGTACAGACGTCTGGCAGCTTTGAGAATTCTCGCATCATCAGCTCCCCTGAAGACTGGCAGGGGCTTTTTCTTGACAGTGCCCCAAGTCCCCTCCTATCTGGTAACATCTTCAGCTAACCAGAATATAATGGCCTTGAGAGCAGGGACCAGATCTCTGCCTTTTGTGCTTAAATCCTGAACACCTTGAACCGTGTCTGACACCCCAGTGCTCAATAAAGCTGATTGACTGTTGATTGGCTATTTGCTCCAGCTTGGATACCCTTTGGTAGGGAGAGGAGGAGGGCTAATGCACATCAGAGGCTCCTGAGTTCTGCCCCTTCATTTTGGAGAAAGTAAGGCTGAAAGCAGGGGGCGGACTGGCCGAAGCTCAGAGCTGCCTGGGGCATGGGGCTTCTCTCCCTTCCCAACCTTGCTGACTGTGATGATGGAGGGCAGGGGGAGGAGAAAGGTGACAGAAACCTGAAAAGACAGGGGTAAGGTCTGCCAGCCCAGAATGGTGCCAAGTAGCCTGGGCACTCTGAGGAAAACCCGTCCCCATTGTGGAACAGAAGACAAGTGATAAGAGCTGCTTCCAGGGGGCAGAAAGCTCCCTGGCCTCCTGGGTCCATCCCATACTTCTCAGAGCTCTTCACGTCTTTCTGAGCTGGGAGGGCCGCCTCACTCTGGCCTGTCCATGTGGAGTGGAGTGCAGCGGTGACCTTTGCTGAGACCCGGGACTAGGAAGTGCCTGGCAAAGGAACAGATGACTGAGTGGATTAATGAATGACAAGCCCCTTGGTGTCCTCACAGGATGCGTGGATTTAGCTATGTCTCCCCTGGATGGCAGCACAGCCCAAGGACATCTGCATTGTAGAAAGCTGGGACCACAGCAGCAGAAGACCAGGCTGTGTGACCTTAGGTAAATTACATAACCTCTCTGAGCCCCAGGGTCCCCATCCTCAGTATGGGGAAATATCACCAGCAGTGCCAGCCTCCCTTGGCTATGGCAGATCAATCGAGATGGTGATGGTGAAGTGTTCTAGAAACCCCAGCTTTCCTTGGCCTGTGCAATGGACACAACAGGTACCTAATAATGGCTTAGTGACTGGAGCAGACAGGCGTGGCCTTTTCTATCTCTGTCATTTTCCTGAGTTACCTGTCTCCTTCTCAGGAAGACATATGTCCAGGCTTGATGGAGAAGATGGGAGTCATTCACCATGAGTGGCCTCTTCTCCCCAACCACCATCACAGACGACCTCCATAGCAGACTCCCAATCTCCTCTAATCATTCCAAATCTCTTTCCTGAGTTTCAGTCCCACAACTGCCTGTTCAGCATCTCCAACTGGATTTTCCATAGTTAGTAAGAAGTCAATAGGCATGACAAAATTCATTCTTTCTACCCAAGCCTTTTCCTCTTCTGAGCTTCCTTATATCAGTCTAGGGCAGTGCTATCCTTCTCATGAGCCAGGCTCACTACCTTGACGTTACCTTTGCCTCCTCCCTATCCTTACCCTACAATTTAGCTTGGTATCAAGACCTGTAGAGGTCACTTTTACCACCTCATTGGGATCTGTTCCCTTCTGGCTCTCATACCACAGACACCATTTTGGATTTCCTAAAACAGAAGTCTGGTCATAGAGCTCTTGCTCAAGAAAGTTCGGGACTCCTTGTTGTATCCTGGACAAAATATAAACCCTTCACCTTGGCAATCTGAGTCATCAACCACCTGCAGAACATCTCCCACTTGGTATCCCTAAACCATCTCAAGCTCAACATATTCAAGACTGAACTTTCCCCTCTTAGAATGTGAGCTCCTTGAGAGCAGAGATTGACTCTTCTGTTTGCATTCTGGGTCCTGAGCACAGTGCTTTGCACTTGGTATAGATACATCATCCCTCCATCCTTTCATTCCTAATTTTGTGTGCTGAGGACAAAGCCACTTTCTGGAGCAGGTTTGTGACCTGGTGCCTCATCCATCACACTCATCAGTAGGCAAGCCCTGCTGAATCTTCCTTTCCGCCCTATCTCACACCATCTCCACTTTCCCATTATCCACATTGGTCCAAGCACTCTGAGCTTCTCACATATCAAAGAAGGTGAAAATAGATGTTCTCACCTGTAAGAGAGTCCCAGAATCTCTGAGAAGGGAATTCAGCAGCATTGAGTCTGAGCCAGATTGCAGCAAGAAGATCATCTATAACATTACCGGTGAAGAGTCATCCTACCTCTTCTGGGTGAACCCTAATTATGGAGGGACCCCCATCCCAGTGCTTGCAGCTCAAGGCAAACTGGCTTACCTCTGAGAGCCTACAAGGCTGCTGCCTGATTGGCAGGAAGTTTCCCCTGACTCTTTTGCACCTTCTCTGGATTGCTTCTAATGCTGCTCTTTGGGGCCAAGCAGGACAAAGCTAGTTCCTCCTCCATACAACAGACCTCCAAAATATTGGAGAGCTCCCATGGTCTCCTGAGTCTTCTCTTCTCCTTATTGTTTCAGTCATTCTTCCTAGGGATTGGGCTCAAGGTCTCTTCCTGTAGTCACTGACCTTCTCTGCAGGTTCCTAAGTTTGTTAGTGATCTACCTAAATGTGG
The DNA here is from genome assembly GCA_028646575.1 of Pseudocheirus occidentalis. Lineage (NCBI taxonomy): Eukaryota > Metazoa > Chordata > Mammalia > Diprotodontia > Pseudocheiridae > Pseudocheirus > Pseudocheirus occidentalis. The sequence goes on from CM053595.1 coordinate 324,445,612, forward strand.
AGCCCAGCGATCAGCCCAGTGCCCCACATGTGGCCTGGTTAGGGTCAGCTCTGAGGGTCAGATCCTTAGTTTCAGACACTAGTCCACTAATGACACCTGGGGTCCCTGGATGAATGGGGCCTGCTTTGCCCTATGCCCTAGCCTCCCTTCCAGGCTTCCATGAGCTCAACCGTCCTGGCAAGACATCCTCAACCTCAAGAGAGCCATGCTCTACTCTGACCAAACAAGCCTTCTCCTCTCTTGACTGTCTGCTGAACTCACAGGCCAGTCTGTGATCTTTCCAGGAGCCGAGGAGTCTGGGGTTTGACAGCTGTGAATTCCAGGGAGCAAGGTTCCCAGGAGGAGAATGGGTTCTGCTTCTAAGCAGAGTTTGTGGCCTCTGCCCTCTCCTGCTGCCTGACAGCAGAGACCTTTCCCCTTTAGAATCCCAGAATTTCAGAGCCTGCAAGATAATCTCATCAAAGCCCTCTAGTGATGGCGAGGGCAGCCAAAGTCTAGCCTGGATGGAAAGAGTGGCAGGGCTTTGGCCGTGACTCCATGGCGAGGTGGCATGCTAGGCCCACCAGACACTCATACGGAGCCAGCGCAGTGTGGTCCAGGCCTCCCTGTGCAGCTCTCTCCCCCACTTTTGCTCCCCAGACAGGTTTCTGCCTCTAGTAGGGTTTTTGCTTGGTGATTTTCCATTAGCACTCTCCTCCTGCACACGCTTTAAGAATTTTGTGAAGTCATTTGGGATCCATAGATTGATAAACCACCAAGTCTGTTGTTTTGCCTGTGTGAGGAGAAGCTGCCTGGGCATCTGTACCTCCCTATTGGTGGGAGCCTGAGACCTCCTTCATCATCAGGCATGAGGAAACGTGGGAGACAAACATACCTCTCGACTGAATTATGTTCAGCTTTTGAGTGGGAGCAAGGATTATGTTTCCAGGCAAGGAGGAAAAAGAGCTAATCTATTAAAAGATGCCGGGGAATGGTAGAGACCGAAGGCCAGGGTTCCTGGTCATTGACCAAGAGAAGTGCAGGGGCCCAGGAGCCTGGCAAATCCTTAATCTTTCTAGCTGAGGCCTTTCTGGTCCCTGACAGTCTGGAAATCCTGCTCATTCCATTTTGAAGCACTCATATATCAAAGTAATGTGTCTGCAAATGGGAGGTGATGATTTTGCTGTGCACTTGGAGTCAGGAGAAGGCAGGGAATTGCTCTCAAAACTGTGGAGCCAATGGATTGGTCCCCAAGTCAGAAGGGAAAAGTCTCTTGGATCACATGTCTAGGGAGAATCCTTCCCCTTCTTCCCCCCACCAATGACCAAAGTTGTCATGGAAGGCCTGATCTGGGGACCTGTGGCCCTGGCCTCTGATTCTGGCTTTTCTTCTCATCCCTTGGTGACCTTGGGCAATTCCTGTTTTCTCCAGTGGGTTTCTGTGAAATGATGGGGCTGGACCAGATGGTCTCCAAGACCTCCTCCAGTCCCGTGGCTCTGTGATGGGCCTGTGACTCTCCATAGGCAGCTGGCATGACCACTTGGGAGGCACTCTGTACAGTAGAGGACATAGATTAGCTGGAATTCTGAGATGTCTGTGGGAGGCCAGGACCAGTGACCAGGACAAGGCCAAGGGCAGGCAGAGTCTGTTTCTCCCCAAGGCAGAGAGCACATTACTCTCTGCATTTGGCTGAAGCCTCCTTGTTCACTGTCTCATCCCTCCTTCTCACCCCATCCCTCCCATCCCTGACTTCCCTCATCTGGGGTCCCCTCTCCCCTCTACTCTGCTTGACAAAATCCATTTCCTCTTGGTCTGGTGGTACTTCTTCCATGCAGCCTTTTGTGAAGCCCTCACTCAGAGGAAGACTCTCCCTCCTCATATTTCTTTCTTGTTTTGAAATTTAATTTAGTCTTCTTATATTTCTTGTAGCACTTTGACCCTCCTTTGCCCAGTTGTTGTCTACCTTGTATAACACTAATGTGCAAACATGCTAAGTCCCCAAAGCAGACTGAGAGCAGGGACTATTTTGCTTTCTGGCACTGAACTTGGCACAGAAGGGGCACAAGCTATACACTTGCTGAATCAAAAGATCACTGACCCTCCTTTGACAGAGCTATAAGGAGTCTCAGAAATAACAAGTCCCACCCTTTCTAGAAAAATAATCCTCTTGTACAGAGCAAAGATGGTGGAGTAGCAGGAAGAACAGCTCAACTCTTTAACACAACTTCTCTACAAAGATCTAAAAATGCACTGGACTAAGTTTTGATCAGGAAATTAAGAAAAAATCACAGTGAGTCATTTTTCTAGTCTAGGTCATCACAGGGAGACAGAGCAGCATCCATGTACTGTAGAATTGAAAGAGGACTGAGGCTGTGTGCCAGAGAAGGAAGTGATCCCAAGTCTCCAGCAGAGTGTCCTGGCCTTGTGTAAGAGGCACAAACCTGCCAGTTTTGTCATATATTTCCCAATTCTAGGTCACGTATGTATGACTAGGAGGGGACCTGCACGAATTTGCTGCAGTCTGAGGTGTGGTCACAGTATCAGGCAGTGCAATGAATGAGGAGTAAGTTCAGAAGCCAAGACTGTGGCTCTGACCCTTTAAGCAGAGTGAGTAGCCTCTAGCCCAGTCTTAAACCTACAGTAGAATCATCTGGCCATAAATCCCAGACCCCAGTGTTACCTACAGTTCTGTCACTCCGATGCTCTAGAGCTTTCTAGCTGACTGGCATCTTGTGAGTCTAGCAACTGCTACTGAGACTCCAATGAAGGGCAATCCCACAGGCATCTTGTGCAGACCCAACTGAGCCTAAGGACTTATGGTGCTCAGAGAGGACCGGGAGGTAGAGGAAGGGAGCAAGCTTTGCCCTGGAGCAGAATGTTGAGAGAACTTGCAGGCCCATGGACTGAGCTGTTCCTGAAGATTTCTTCCTGGAACAAGCTAAGCAAGTGAGAATGATGTAATGCATAGAGCGCTGGGTCCAAAATCAGGAAGACTTGAGTTCAAATCTAGCTTCAGACACTTACCAGCTGTAAGACCCTTGGAAAGGTCCTTAACCTCTGTCTGGCTAAGTCTCCTCACCTATAGAATAGGGACAATAACAGCATCTTCCTTGCAAGGTTTTTGTGAAGGTCAAATGAAATCATAAGGCACTTGGCATACAGTAAACACTATGTGAATGTTAGTTATTATTACTCATTGTTAGAGGGGGAAATGGGAAAAGAAATGAGAGCTGTGGAAGAAAGACTCAAAAAGGGAATTCAATTGAGGGGATGCTCATCCATTGGAAAATGGCTGAAGGAATTGTGACCTGTGATTGTGATGGAGTTTTATTGTATTCGAAGGAGTGACGAGGCAGTGAAAAAACCAAAGACAAAAACACGGTGAGGCGTCTATCTAAGATAAAAAAATGGGAGAGGTGGCGCCCAGTCCCAGCAATGTCGTTATGATATCGGCTGTGAAGGATTCGGCTGCTCTGATCTTTGACAACGAGTCAAGCCAATTCCATGGGACTCATGATGGACAAAAAGAGAGCTGGCAAACTCTGAGTGCAAACTGAAGGGTCATTTTTCACTTTATTTGTCTTGCTTTGGGGGAAAATATGGCTAATATGGGAACATTTTTTGCAAGATTTCACATGTATAATTGGTATCCCATTGTTTGCCTTCACAGTGGGTGTAGGAGAGGGTGAGAGGGAGAAAAAAAACAATTTAAAACTCAATTAAAAGAAGAAAGTTTAAAAATACATTTAAATGTTTTGAAAAATAAAGAAGGAGAAAAAAAGAAAAGTAAATGAACAACTTGGAACAAGAGGTACAAAACTTTACCTAGGGAACAAACTCCTTGAAAATGAGAATGTACCAAATAGAAGATAATGACTACACGAATCAAGAAACATGAAAATAAAATTTAAAAAAACTGAAAAAATAGAAAAAATATAAAGTATCTCCTACCAAGAAGCAATTCACCTAGAAAATAGATCGAAGAGGTGATTAAGAATCATTGGACTACATGAAAGCTATGACCAGCAAATAATGGTCTAGAGATATTTCAAGAAACCATAAAAGAAAACTGCCCAGATCTCTTAGAACCAATGATAAAGATGGAAATAGAAATAATCTGCCAGTTAACTCTTGACAGAAACTATCACATGAAAACCCCAAGGAACATTAGAGCAAAAATCCAGGATTTCTAGATGAAAGACAAAATCTACAAGTAGCTCAAAAGAAAGAATTCAAGGTCCAAGGGGTTATATGTAGTATTGCATGCGATTTGGCAGCCAACACTGTAAATGAGCAGGGAGCTTGTAGTACCATATTACAAAAGGCATAGGATAGAAATTATAGCCAAGAATAAAACCAGCAAAACTGATTATAATCTTACAAGGAAAAGAAAAATGGATTTTTAGTTAAATAGAGGGCTTCCAAGTGTCCATGATGGAAAGACCAGAGCTGGGATTTTAAAAATGCAAATGTAGAAATAAAGAAAAACAGAAAAAGGTAAACGTGTGACTAACCATAATAGGCTCAAAAAGGACAAACTGTTTACATTTCAATATGAGGAAATTAAAAACGTATCCCATAATTTCTTTTTATCACTATCAAGTGTCATAGAGGGAGTTTAATTAGACAGCCTGGGAGTGGTTCTGTTATATTCTGATGATCTTAAAGGAAGAATAGAAGAGGAATCTGTTGGTGGAGTGGAGAGCATGGATAAAATTATCTGACATAATTGAAGTGCACAAGTAGGCGTCTACATAAACAAGGAGGAAACGGTGTGGAGGGTCATGGGGTACTTGTGCCTCGCTTTTATCTGAACTGGTCAAAGGGAAGAAGAAATGCATATAATTGGGCACAGAAATATCTTTCACCCAACAAGGAAGGAGGAGAAAAGGAGGATGAGAGAAAGAAACAAATAGTGGGGGGGAATAGACTAAAGGGGGAATCTGTCTTGAGCAAAACAAATTAAGAAGGGCAGATCTCAAGGAGGGAGAGATCAAAGAAAGAATAAGATGTTATTGGGTTCTGGGAGGGGGAAAAGGAAGAAAGGGGGAGGGGACAGAAACATGTCCTGCCAAACCTAAAACACTGGTGCTGAGTTCATTCCTTCTCTCACATTACAAAGAGAAGGAAAAATATTGAGGGTTAGGATGAATTAAAAATTAACAATCATAACTAAGAATGTGAATTGATTGAACTCATCCACAAAATGAAAGAAGATATCGAAATGGATTATAAAGCAGAATTCAACAATATATAGTTTGCAAGAAACATTTGAAGCAGAAAACTGTATGCAAATTTAAAATAAAGGAATGGAGTAAAATCTATTAAGCTAAAAAGGTAGGGGTTAGCGATCACTATCTCATATAAAGCAACAGAAAAAAATAGACTTCAGAGATAAACAAGATAATCATATTTTGCCAAAAGGTACCCTAGACAATGAATAACAACAATAATGTTTGCATGAAACACTTCAAAGTTAGACAACTATATCAGTAGAACTAGTGGGAGATTTCAATGAACAAAATTCACACGTATATTCACACACATGCATATGTGTACAGGTTTGTGTGTATTTGAATATGTAACAGCAAAATAAAAAAAGTAGAATGAAATATCTGAATAGAGTTTTGGAAAGTGAGTTGTGAGAGCTCCCTGGACATTATGGAATGAGTACCAAAAAAGAATATATATTTCTCACTCATAATGATTTTTTTTTTGCAAAAATTGGTCATACATTACAACAAAGAATGCAGCAAGTTTCTGTGAAGATTGCAAAGTGAAACATGAAGAAAAGCAGCAATATTAAATGCATCTCTTATGGACCATAACAAAATAAATATTACATTTAATAAAAAGCTGATAAAGAGACAATTAATGAAATAATTTTTATTCTAAAGAATAAGTGAGTTTGCTTCAAGTTTCTCTGGTAAAAGTCAAGTTTTCAAGATCTATAGAGAACCAATTAAAACATAAGAACAGGAGTCATACTTGGGTTGATTAATGGTCAAAGTATATGAAAAGGTCATTTTCAGAGGAAGAAATACAAATTATTGAGATAGACATATAAAAAAGAGCTTCTTTCCTTCTCTTCTCCTCTCTTCCCCCTTCCCTTCATCCATAGTCTCACAGTGCAAGACTGGAAAGTCCCAGTTGGCTCTTCATTTCTCTTATTTCCTATGTCCTGCTCCTCCACTCCCTCTCAGTCATACACTGGGATGGGCACACCCTTCGTTTTGCCACCACTCATGAATACTCCACTCCAGTGATCGAGGACTTGGAAACTCTTTTACGTGATAATAACCATTTCCCCCATTCCCTCTCCCCCTTTGGCCCCCTCCTTGATGGCACCCTTCACTCTCTCCTCCTTTAACCTAAAGGTGTTAAAGATGCACCTCTTCTCTTTACCTCCTGACCCAGGCAGGCTCCTCTTGGTGGGCCCTTGATCCCATCCCAGTATTTCTTTTCCAGATGATTTCCCCCATATTCCCCATAGTCATTACCCCAATCTCTCTAACTCTTTTATCTACTGGTCCCTTTTCTGCTGCCTTACCAACGTTCCAAAGTCTCTTTTATTTAGAAAAATAAATCCAACAGACTTTACTAATCCATTAGGTTATCATCCTATGTCTCTTTTCTTTCTTGGTAGAAATCCTAGAAAAAACATGTCTACGCTCATCACTTCCAATTGCTCTCAGTCCTCAGTCCTTTGTGATCTGGTTTTCCACTTAATCTCTCCCCTGAAATTGCTCTCTCCAGAGTTACCAATGATCTTTTTATTACCAAGTCAAATTGTCTTTTCTCAGACCTCACCTTTGACACTGAAGCCTCTAACACTGTTAACATCACTCTCTTCTTTGTTTTTTTCTGTGATTCTCCTCTTTCCTGGGTCTCCACCTGTCTCATTTAGACAAATATCATATCATCTCTCCCTCCCCTCCCTACCCCCCCACATAACTGTGAGTTCGTCTCAAGGCTCAGCAGCTTGAATCTTTTCTTTTCACAGCTTCTCTCTTGGTAGTTTCATCAGTTTCTGGGGGTTCAATAATCACCTCCATGCCGATGATTCCTGTATCTATATTTCCAGTCAACAAATCAACAAGCATTTAATAAGTGCTCCCTATGTCCTAGGTAGCATTCTAAGAACTAAGTGTATACTTACATAAGAAAGGGAAAAAATAGTCCCTGCTCTCAAGGAGCTGATAGTCCCTAATGGGGAAAGACCATAAACCATTATGTTGTATACACAAGTCCTACGCAGACTGTATATATATATAGGGTAAATTGGGGGTAATCTCAGAGGGAAAGCATTAATGGCTGATGGAGGGGGACCAGGAAAGCCTCTTGCAGAAGGTGGGATCAAAGCTGTGTCCTGGCCAGCAAAGCCACAAAGAGGAGAAAAGGTGGGACAACATTCCAGGCATGGAGGCCAAAGAATGTAAAGGCTGATGGAGTGTTATTTGTGAGAAATGTCAAGACCAGTACAATTGGATGACAAAGTGAGTGGAGGGTAGTTAAATGGGAGGGGAATAAAGGCACAATGTCTCTCCTGCTTAGTACTGAGCTACAGTCCTGTCCCATCAACTGGCTATTGGACATTTCAAACTAGATGTCTTATAGCTGAATCAAACTCAATGTATAAAAACAGAAGTAAGTGTTTTTCTCCAACCATTCCTCTTCGGAACCTCCCTATTTCCATTATACCCCTACTCAATAAACTTCAGTGGCTACCAATTACCTCAAGGACAAGACATAATATCTACTTTTAAATTGCTATTTAATGCTCATCCTTAGCCTACCTTTCTATTGTACTCTATGGTCCAATCAAACTGACCTTGCTATTTCTCATATGAAATTGTTTTCACAGACTCTCCTGTAGTAATTATTACTGTCTCTTTAAGAAGGAGAGAAGGTAAGTACAGTTGTAACTGTCATTGTCAGATGTGCTTCTCCCTTGGGGTCAGGGAGATTATGGGTTTTTAACTTAGGTCTACAAGAACCTAGAGAACAAGCCATGGAGAAGACAGAGGCAATGGAGGTGAGGATAAACCTCTTTGTCAGTAGAACCATCTTCAGTCTTATTTCGTGAAGAAAAATTCCAAAGAGAATTTTGTGAGGGGTGACTGTGTTTATGGGGAGTGAGTTTATTGAAAATGAGAGTTTGAAAAAAGCTGGACACACTGTTTTCATGTCATGTCTAGAGAAAGACTGGCAGCAGAAAGAATTTTTTTCTCTTTATGAATCCATTGTAACCTTTACCTCATGAAAATGATACTTGAAAAAAGATTTTGTAATCCTAGGTGAGCCAAGTGGTAGGGGCTATGTTTTACAAAGTGAAGAGGAGGCATCTGCCATTAGATGAAGGGTGACTAGCTAGGATCTTTTGTCAAGTATTGTGAACAATTATCTCTATTTTTTATTGATTTCAGTAACCTTAATATTTATCTAATTCTGGGAGATCAAAGGATTTAATATAGAGCGAGATTTGAGTAATTACTATTGGGAAAGACTATTTTCTCCAGTTTACTAAATTAATAATAATTGATTGGACTGAAGTGGTGACTCTGAGGTTAGTGCATTGGGAGAAATGTTGACATCTTATTAATTAATGATAAATGTACAAAAATTCCCTCAGATTACCCCCCGAATTCATGGTGATAAGATTAAATAGGGAGTAATGATGAAAGAACAGATGGAGGACTTCACTATAAGGCTCTTTGATGACCTGTGTAACCCGGTTCCATCGAAGAAGTTGTCCTTTGAACCTTTCTACACATACATGACACTGCAGATCCCATCTTTGTACTGGCTGTCCCCCTACCTGGAACTCCCTCCTAACCTCTGCCCTTTGGAACAGCAAGTTATCTTCCAAAAGCAGCATCACCTTCTACGTGACCCGTTCACAACTGGCCCCCACCAGCAGCTTATCCTTAAGGAAAGGATGCCTTTCCTTACAACAAATTAACCCTCCCTCCACCCCCTTATTTCCTTTGAATGTGTTTTATATTTTTTTATATGTACAAGTGATGTCTCTTCTGATAGACTGGAAGATTCTCACTCGCAGAGGCTGGCACACTATCTGGCATGCAGCAGGTGCTTAATAAATGCTTGTTGATGGATTGAGCATGGATTTTCCAGGTGTGCTCAGTTGAGAGGGATGTATAAGTGGGTCTGCTTAGAACAGGATGAGGTTGGGAGTCTTTCTTCCATCTCCCATCTACCTCCTTGTGCCCATCACATAGGATGTCCCCCATTTCCCTCCTGGCTCTTTGTCAGGAGTGTGGGTTTCCAGTTGAATGCTGCTCAGCTTGTCCATTCAGATCTCAATGCTAATGGATCCTGGACCCATTGCCACTGCTAATGGGATGAGGAACTAATGAGGCATACTTGTCTGTGGGAGACTTGGTGATGAGCTAAGGAAGCCTCTGTGTGCCTGACTCAGTTAAAAGCTGCTAGACTTTGGCCACTGATCAGGACTCCCATGGGAGTCGTATGTAGGAGCCATGGGAGCCAAGACTTGAGAGCTATGTTGTTTAGGGTCGATCTGAAGAGAAGGTTAGACCTCCTGGCTGAACCTTTCCGTACTCTCAGTAGCTGAATGTGACATTCAGGCTACTGAGGACACATCCCAACAGATGGGTGGGCCAGAGTTGCACCATCCACATGGTGGCCAAAAGTAAGAACAGGAGGCTGTAGGGGATGTCTCTGAAATGCACAGCATGGACAGCCAGGAAGAAGTTCATTTCTAGGCCCCACAGTTTAACAAAGTTAACAAAGTTTTGACGATGTTTGGAATGGGAGGAGGGGACATGGTAGAGGGAACGGGAGTTCATGTTCTATGAGCATCGGGTTAAAGGAGCTGGGCAGGTTGAATTTGCAGAAGACTTGGGTGGGAGAGGGGGGATGTAATTGTTCTCTTCAAGTACTTATGAGCCTGTCTTCTGGAAGAAGGTCTAGACTCCTCCTTGGTCACAAATAGCCAACAATGGACAGAAGTTTCAACACATGCCTCTAAGCCTAATGTCAGGGAGAACTTCCTGACCTTGAGAGCTGTTCCAAAGGAGGATAGTAGGCTCCCTCCATCCCTCCCTTCATTACCCACTGCCCCTTCCAGATCTAAGGCTGTGTGCTCCCTATCCAACAAGGGCACAGAACTAGGTACTCTGAAAGTGAATGGTGCCAATGGGCCATACAGCCACTGAGCATGGGATACATGGGAATCCTGAAGAAAACCAGAGCTGGATAAGCCAATGCTAGAGGCAAGGGAGTAAGCACATGGAATTGGAGAACAATGGTTTTCAGTGGAGACATCTCATGACTTCAGACTTTTCCCTTCCCATGGCAGTATTCTTGTGTGTGTGTGTGTGTGTGTGTACGTGTGTGTAGGTGTGTGAATGTATGTGTGAATGTGTACGTATATGTGTGTGTGAGTCTGTGTGTGTGTGTGTATGTGCGACACCTCCCTATGCCCTCCCTCTCTGACTGAAGGCTGAGATCTCTAGAGTGTATTCACACAATCTTGGCATGGTTCTTTCCTCTTGTTCTTTGTTAAGCCCTTGGGGATTACTTGCCCATGAGCATAGCCTTGGCTGTACTCACCTTCCTGGTGCATTTCTTACACCACAGCTCAGAGCATGGCCTTTCTTTCCAAAGGTTCTTTTCCTTTGGACTTGGCTAATAGGTCCCAGCATGAGTGGGCTCTTCTTCCTTGTCTCTCTTTTTTGGAGAGAAGGGGGAATCAAGATTTAATGCACAGGTTCACAAATGGCCTTGGGTCCCATCTGTATCTGAAATCTATTTTGGGGAGAGGATCATCTTGCTTGATACAGCTGATAAAGTAAGTTGTCAAAAGGAGCTGGCAGTTCATTTGCAAAGGACAATAATGGCCTTTCTAATTAACCAGCTTGGAATCGATTTGTTAGCACTGTTTTCAGAGTGATAGGGAATATTCCCAGGCAGCTCCTTGGTACCTCACCCAGCCATGGAGCAAAAACAGCAACATGGCTCCCTCTGGGTGGAAAATGGAGGTGTGCCAGCCCTCTGGTTAGGAAGCGCTGCCATCTGTGGCACTGGGGCCAGAAGCAGAGCACTGAGGCAAGAATCCCTGAGAGTTTATTCCTTCATTCCCTCCTTGCCTCATCCCTACTCTGACCTTGATGAGTGCCTGGTTAGCTCCCTCCAAAGTACTGCTATGTGATGGACCCTTTTGTAGTTTTCTGTGTGTGTATCTCATCCTGCGGTTAGATTATGAGCTCCATGAGGACAGGGGCTGTATGTGAGCCAGGCCTTTCCCTTTGCAAGAGCTGAACCTGTGAAGGGGGTTCCTGCAAGGGCTCAGAGATCCAGGAGGTGAGGTGACCCTGGTCCTTAGCCTTGTCTGGCTTTATCTAGATGAATGAGTTCATTCCATTGAAAGGGGGCTAGACAACCATCCATCCTGCTTTGTCTCCTCAGCAGTAGGACCCACAGGCACTCAGTGTTCAGAAGGATGGTCAGGAATTGGAGCTACATTAGCTCATTGATAATCAACAGACATTGCCTGAGGACCAGCCAGTCAGGAAACTTTCTATTCCACCAAGGCACTAGGATCAAGTACTCTGAAGCTGAATGATGCCAGTGGGGCTAGGTAGCCACTGAATGTGGGAGAGATAGGAATCCTGAAGACAACGACAACAGACTTGGGCATTGCTGATGAGGAGACTAGAGGAGATGGGCTTATATTCAGAAGGTTCCAGTGCATCTGGCACTTGGAGGATGGGTAGACCATGGATAGAAGGGAAGAGAAAGAGAAAGAGAGAAGGGAGAGAGAGGGGGAGAGAGAGAGAGACAGAGACAGAGACAGAGACAGAGACAGAGAGAGACAGAGAGAGAGAGAGACAGAGAGAGGAGGAAGGATGTTCCAGGAATGGGGGATGGAAAACTAAAGAAATTGGCCTGATTTTAGTGAGTGACAGGAGAAGTTAACATTGGTTCAGTGGGTTGGACCTGACTATTGAGAGTCTCAAATTCCAGGCTGAGGAGTTCGGTATGATCATAGAGATGATTTAGGCTAATATAGGCTAGATTTCCAGGTGGGGGCAGGGAGAAATCAATCAACAATCCCAGAATGAAAAGGGCCAGCTCATCAGGTGGTGAATCCCCATCCTTGGAGGGATCCAGGCAGAGTCTGGATGACACTCATCTGAATCATTGTTGTGGGGACTCATTTGGTGTCTCTGTGGGACTGAGGTCCCTCTCAGCTCTTTGGTTCTGAGGTCCTGGGGTGGGTTAGAAAGGAGCTCCACATTCAGGCTGGTCACCTCCTGCACTGATCATTGGATTGGGACTCATTCCTGTTGCTGGGATCCAATAACTGAAGACCTTTGTGACCGACTTTGGATGAATCACTTACTTTTTCTTATCTTTCAAATGTGGGTGTCAGGCTATATCTTCTCTGAGGTCCCTCCTCACTCTAACATCCTGCTCATCTCTGTTCTGAGGCTCCTCCCAGCTCTGACCTTTTCTGAACAGATGGCTGACCCTCTTGGCTTTTTCTCCCACCTGGGGAATGACCCTCAGAAATTCAGCAGATGCTGGCTCATTTCTCTGGCTTTGATTTCTTGGCTCCTAGAATCAGAGAAGCCCTCAAACAGATGCCCTATAAATCCTTTCAGACTTTCCCCAATTAACCACATTTCAGGCTTCTTCCAGTTACTTCTCATTTGTCTTGATGGCTTGTGATTTGGTATTGATTTCTGCAGCACACAGATATCAGCCCTTGGGGAGAAGGCAGGGGACAACTATAGGCAGGAAGTGATTGAGCTTTGTAAGATGTACAGTGTAGAAGCATAGCCTTTTTGACTGTGGGGGGAGAGCTTCAGGAAAGCCTCACAAAGACTATACTGGATCCCAAGGGCATGACGGGGTCACAGGGATCGTGGTTGTTGTCCATGAAATTTCTTGAACAGGAGCAAACTCTGGGGCTAGCTCTCATCATTGAGGGAGAGCTTGAAAATCCAAACATAGGTGGTCTGGCGCAGTGAAAAAGGTACTGGATTTGGAGTCCAAAGAGCTTAGTTTGACTCCCACCAGAGGATGTGACTTTGGTCAAATTGCAGAAGCAGAAAGATGAGAGGGAAACCTGAAGGCAAGTGTCACTGAACATCTTTGGTACATGCTCACCCCACCCCCAAGCCCTACTTGGAGGTCTCCACTGAGCAGCAAGCTGGGGGTGCTCTCTGATTCCTGAGGCAGCCCATTCCTCTACAGGACAGCTTGGAGTGTTCAGAAGTTCTCCTTTCCATGGGTCAGAATGTAAGCTGCTGAAATTCTGCCATGTCCCTTCTGCTTCTGCCCTCTTGTGATAGGACCTCAATTCCATTCCTCTCATTGGTTATGTCCAGTTCTGTCCCTGGTAGGATTGACTTCTTCTGGACATTTACTTCTTTCCATTTTGTTAGTTTGCCTGCGAAAGCCCCGTTTCCCATGCTTTGGCTTCTCCATCCCCAACCTGAATGATGCTCTGCGTTCAGGTCCATGCCCTCCATTAACTGCTTCTTAAAGGAGGGGTAGGGAAAACGAGCAGATGGAAACAGCCAAAGGTGCTTAATGGGTTTATGGGGTACAGCTCCAGGGCTGTACCCTGGAGAGTAGCAGAGGTTCTTCTATTGGAATTGCTTGGAAGGGGGGCATGGTGTTGGGAGGAAGAGTGCAAAGCCCTCATCCTCAGACTGGTGGATTTTGGAAAGACATCTTTCCCCTTCCCATTTTTCTGCTCCTGAATGTCAAAGACTCCCAGTCCCATCAAAGCCAGGTTGTGGGAGTTGAGCATTTCCTGAGAGTCCCCAGGATCTTGGATTACATTGAAGGACAAGGAAGGTGAGAGGCCCGCTGTCCTTTGCCCTAGTCAGACCCCATCCAGTGGGAATAGCTTCAATTCTGGACATTATCCAGATGGAACTGAGGGCAGATGGGAAGAGTATTCCATGGAAAGGGAGAAGCAGGAGGAAAAGAGTAGGGGGAAAGCATTGACTTGATAAGTGAATGTAGAGAAAGTAAGCTTGGTTGGAACCTTAGACTCCTGGAATGATAGTCCTTGGCCCATCACCTTGGACCCCCTCCCTGGAGCTTTGAGCCCACATCTTCCCCTGCCCAATAAGAAAAAAATGATTATTAATAAACAATATCTTGGGGGAGATTCAGAAGTCTCTCCCTTTTCTAAATTCCTCATTCTACGAAGTTCAGTTTTGCATTGCTCTCCCTCGGAGATCTTGGTCAGACCCCACTCAACCTAGCAAAGAATTTAATCTAGGTTGGGGAAGCCATTTGTGTTCTGCTCAAGCTTGGATGAAGATAGATCCTTTTGTCTAAATAACTCAAGACTGAGGATGGCCTGAGTAGAGATAATTTCTTTGTGAAAGGGTCCCTATCAGCCTCTCATTGATGACCTACTGTTTTGAAGGGTATATAAAGTGTGAGTCCACTGCCAGGATTGTCTTTGGTCTAAGAGAGACAGCCAAGTGACCATCCTTTTATTAACAACCTGTGGCTTTATTAATAAAATATTAAATTACCCGGAGCCTATATCTCTCGAGCCTTTTTCAGTGTCACAGTGATAGACATCTCTGCTAAATGTCATGCTAATGTTTCAGACACAACACACCCGTAAATGATGATAATAATAATTTCTTCTGACTGGTCATGTGATTTCATCAATGTGGGAGCCCTTAATAAAGAAGCCAGTCTACCAATTCATGTTGGTCCCCTTTCTCTCTGAAGCTTGCTCTCAACTGTCTCCTGGGGAATACCTTCCTTACCAAAAGTCCCACAGTTTCAAGCCCTAGAAGGCCTGTCATGTGACTTTGCTGCTTGGTCTGAGAAGGCAGAACCTAGTACAATCAGTAGATGTTCTCTAGAGGCAAAATGAGACTTGAAGTCAGAAAATCATCATCCCAACAATTAGGGCCATCCTAGAGAGCGGGTTTTCCCTCCCTGGAGGTCCATGGGGGATTGGCTAAGTGACCACTTACTAACAATATTGTAGTAAGAACTGGACTAGAAGACCAGCGAGTCCCCTTCCAACCCTGACATTCTATCACTCCACGATTCCTTTGGAATTAGCAAGACAAATACAAATGCCACATCAGTTGGATTGTACACAATCCAGGCTCCCAGTTACACATTCCGTCTTCCAGAGACATGGACACCTTGACTGAGACCCCAACGGCCCCGCTCACTTTGCGATGCCTTTTACTGATACTTCCCATCCTGCCTCCCATTGCCCTCTGATGTTCAGTAACATTCAGGGATATCTGAAGACTGTCCCAAGTGGCTTTGTTAGGGAGAGAATCCCTCATGCTGTCCTCTGCTCCTAAACTGTAAGAGAAACATGGATTCCTCTCCTGATCTGTATCTCATTTTGTATCTGTTTGGCTGCTGCCTGAGCAGCTTTAGGGGTCAAATATATTTTGACCAGGTACAGTTATAGGAAACAAACACTTTCTTGAGTTAACTTTCATGTTTGTTGACATTGAATATGTGGAGAAAAGGGGGAAAAGGAGCACAATTAACCTTAGGGAATTAAAGACAATAGGGAGGCCATGTATTATGGCATAGTAATGGATAAACAAAGATATGCAAATGAATTCTGATCCTGAGCTCTCAGAGTGGGAATTATGTAACCTCTTGAATGAAGCCTTTGCATAGTTCTGTTAATAGCCAAATGCATTTTGAGTCCTGCTTGTCCTTTAAACACTTTCTTGTGGATATAGTAAGACTGGCACGCAAACCTGAATGTTGGTGTTTAGATTGTGTGTCATGGAAAAGCCAGTCACGCGGGCACCACGTACTTTAAAGAGGCTGATTACATACATTGATTGATGATTGGATTCAGAATAATTTTCTTCCCTTAGATGAGAAAAAGTGACGTGATTGACCCTGATCCTTCAATCAAAATGGTAATGCAACCAAAATGGGTCTCTTTGCAAAGTCAACCAGGCAGGAGAGAGGCAGGATTGTGCCTAGCTCCCGTAAAGGGCTGTTGATGAATACCCCTGATTGGCGCACATGCCGTGAAACATGCCTGTCTGATTGGAGACAAACATGGCGCTGGGCTTTCAGAAAGCATTTTCACTCCATATTTCGTTGGGGAGATAATCACTGCTATCGCTTATTGGCAGTTAATGTGCCGTTGCATGTATGGGGGACAAGATTAAATGTAATATATTATCAGTGCCGCTCAGTGCCGATACTGAGGGAAGCAATCTGATTACTCAAAACATCCCTCTCGAGACTTCCATCTCCCCTAGATCACTTCAAGCACCACTCTAATTGCTGAATCTGTGGCTTTGCTCCAGTCCTACCTTATCTGCTCAGTTGCTCATTGGCCTCTCATGTCCAAAGGCAACTTAGCGCCTAGGAAACACCTTCTTGGCAAGTGCTTCTCAAAGTGCCCACATGGCCAAGGGGCAACAATGTAGTTGTATCCCTTTTAGGCCTGTGGAGTCCTTAAGAATTCTAGGCTTTGAGCCTAACCCTCATTCTACTTCATGGTGCTTTACTGTTGTTCACTTGTGTCCCCGATCTGGACTCAGTTTCTCCATCTGCAGAATGAACAACATGTTCAGATTGGATAGTTTCTGAAATCCCTAGTGTCTCAGACATTCCATGATTCTATGCCTCTCAGCTTGAAAATGAAAGGAAAATTCTACTGGGAAAGAGAATGATAGTGACGTGATAGGCTGATAACCCCAGGGTAATGACAGCAGTGATAAACTCTGTTCTATTCACTCGGCTTGAGGGAGACCCTTTGAGTGGCTTATCTAGGTAGATTTTAGATTCTGAGTTCTTGGCTTATTTCAGTACTTCTCTGGCTTCCTCAACTCATCAGTGTAGGTACTTCCTTCATGTCACTGCTCCCAACCCGGTCACACTCTTCCTCTTTGTTCAACTTTTGTCCATGTTCTCCCACAGATCCTCTATGGAGGCTCTATCCATCACCCTGGATGCCTGCCTTTGGGCCTTGTAACCTACTCTAGGTACCAGGGAATTGTCCATCTGTTATCCCCTGTTCCTATAACGTGACTGACGTACCTCCTTTTCTGGTCATATACGTCTTGCTGAGGGTGACCCATGAAATCAGCAAAGCCAAAGTTCATGGCAATCATCTTTAGACAATGAATTAAAATCGAGTATAATGAATTCCTACCCTGATGCAATGTTAACTAATGCTATGGAACATCCTATCATCTTGTCTCTCACTCTGTGTTCTTCCTCCCAAGCCTATTCCTGACCTTCATTACGCTATCCAGACACCCCTCCCCATAGTATTCTCTCAAAGAAAGTCTGTTTTCACTTTCCTTCCTTCTAAATCTTAACCTGTTCTTTATCATTTCCATTTCACATCAGCCTATAAGTTATAGTCAGTTTGTGATTTCCTGCAGTGGAGGGAATTCCCTTACCCATGGTTCCCATAGTTTCCCTGGATGAGATCACAGGTCCTTGAGGTTTTAATGTATTGTTAACTTGGTAGATCTTCTAGAACCTTAGGCAGAGGGCATCAGGATCCCACAAGGCATTTAGCAACATCTCTCCCATGATAACTTTGGGGCTAGAACCTTGTGCACAAAGTAGATGTGTAAAAGGTTGGATTTTTCACTAAATGGAGGGCCATCAACTTAGTACTAGTGTGATTAGGTGAATTAATAACAGAGCATTGACCAATGTGGGATTAGGCTATGAACTGTCTTGTCCCATCATTTTTTCAAAGTCCCCAATGAAAGCACAGATGGCAAGGGCTGGTTTCTCGATTCAGTCAAGAACCAGGATCATGAAACCTGTCAAAAAGCTGGAATGTGGACTTAACATATAAATGGCATCAGGATCCTGGGGGTTCAGGGTTGGAATTAAATTTATGCATTTGGATTAAAATTGACTGGGTAAAAATAGGGTAGGAAAGACAACTCCATATGAGTGAGAAACAGAAGGAGTGTCCGAGATGCCGTCTTGGCCTTGGCTTGTATTTGTGGAGCTGTGGTGTCTGTCCAGAGCAGAGGGTGGGCCATCATTCTGTATGTCTCCTGGTCAGACCAGGCCTGAAGTGTTGGGTTTCTTTCCGCACAACTAGTTTTGAGAAATCTGTCAATATGGGTAGCATTCATAGAAGGATGATGAGAATGGTGATAGACCTTAAGGTTGTTGTGTCATACAAATCAATCAAAAGAACTGGGGACATTTAGCATAGGGGAGAGAGGGAGGCTTGGGGGTCTGTGTTCACATATATGAAGAGACTTCACATGCAGGCAGGAGGAGCTTTGTAATGCTCAGCCTCCAGCATAGAAGCTGGAGCAACGAGCAGTTGACCAATCAATCCACAAGAATTCTTTCAGCACTCCCCAGGTGCCAGGCATTAAGTTACAAGGAGTCCAGCTTTGACAGGCTATCAGGAAGGTCTTCACAGCCATTGGAGCTTTCAGAATGTAGGCTGGGTTGCCACATGGGGCAGCAACTTCCCTTTGACTGAATGAGTTTGCGAAGTTAGAGACCCATTGTCAGGCAAGGGCCTTCTGTTTTAGGTTGGGTATAGGAGTTGACATTTCCCTGGCCTAGGGAACCCTCAGAGGAAGGAATTTCCTAGATTATTAGAGACTGGAACCTTCTCTGCAACTTATGGTCTTTGGGAATGGCTTAGAGTACTGAGAGGGTAAGTTCTTTGTCCATGATCACACAGTCAGGGTGTGTCAGTGACAGCACTCGAGCCCAGGCCCTTTCTGGTTCTATGGTCAGCTCTCTATTTGCCACGTCATTGTGCTTCTCTTGGATTTGGACTGGGTGAAAGCTGAGGAGGCCCCTTCCCTCTCTGGGAGTCTCTGACTGTGCTTCAACGGGAATGAGAAGATGCAGGAGGAACAGGGCCTGGGACATGCAGAGGATGATGATCTTGTTACTTCATCCTTGTCAGGAGTCAGAGGGGTAGAAAGGGCTCATTTCTCTGCAGCTGTTGCATCACAGACCAGGCACTAATCTTCTAGGGGCCCGCATGAAAGCTACCTGGACCTTCCTAGAATGGTGGGGAAGGCCCTGCAAGCATGGGCATCAGGAGAAGGAGAAGATGGCTGGCAAGCAGAGGACAGAGTTCAGAGTTGGTGCTTCTGAGTAGAAATGGAGAAGGAGGTAGTGTCCTTAACAGGAACAGAGAGAAAATTCCATCTCAAGTTTTAACTGAACTTGGAGCAAATGAGCCATAAGTGCATATCTGGGAAGACAAAGTGTTCCATGGCATGGCAGCTATTAACCTCTGGATGCTGAGATACGTTCATCTTTCTGCCAGAGTCTGGCCCACTTGTCCAGTTCTTCCTTCATCTCTTCTCTAGGACACACCCAGAAATAGCGTTGCTTTTTCTACAACAATGACAAATGCACAGCTCTGTGTAGGATATTGGATGATATTAGCTTCTCTGTAGAAAAAGAAGAGACTGGTGAAAGGTGGACAGGCTCAGAATCAAGAAGACCTGGGTCTACTCCCTGTCTTAGATACACACTAACTGCATGACCTTGGGCAGGTGACTTTCTACCTTCTGTGCCTCAGTGTTCTCATCTGTAAAACGCTCTTGAGGCTTCCCAGGTTGTAACATTCATACATCCCATTTCTCAGCTTCCAGTCTTCATGCCTCTCATCCTCATAACAATATCATTTTTCAGCCTTCTGCCCAAGTTTCCAAGGTAAATGAGAATTCCACCAGGAACGAGCCACTGGGAGCAGCAACGGCAGACCAAGGTTTATTGTGACCTCTCCTTGCCTTCTCTGTTCAAGTGTGTCTAGACTTTATTCAATCCAATCCAGTAGACAATTTTTAAACACTTGTTCTGTATGGATTCCTGGACTGGATGACGGATAGAGCCTCAAAGCTGAGCTGTCACAGCTGTCATGGTGGGATGGGCACCTTGCCTGGGCTAAAGCTGTGAAGGAGTATATTTTATTCAGTTGGTCAGTCAGTCAGTCGGCATTTTTGTAACACTCGCTACTTGGCAGGAACTATGCTAAATGCCAGAGATATAAAGAAAAGGCAAAAAGATAGTCCCTGTTCTCAAGAAGGTCACAGTCAAATGGGAAAGACAGTATGAAAACAACTTCATATGAAAAGGCCATGCAGTAGAAAGAGCCCTAGGCCTGTAGTCAGGAAGACCTGAATTCACCTGGCTCTTAGTCACCTCCCAGCTATGACCTTGGGCAAATCACTTCACCTTTATTGTAGCTGTATGAGTCTGCAGGAGTGAAGAGTCCTGAAGAAGAACTGATGGAGAATTGAAGCTTTCTCATCTTTCACCAACTCTGCCTCTCTCTTCATATCCTCATCTCCACCAGCAAGAAAAGGCCATCCCAATGGGCCTTGGACAGAGGTGGCTTCAGGATTTACAGTAAGAAACCAATATGAAGAAGAAAAAAGGTAGTTCTCCAGAGCAGTAGATGGGGCTAAATGCACTGAGAGTTTGAGAAGAGCATGGTGGGTGTGAGCAAACTGCAATGCTATAAACAATTACCTGAAGAAAAATAAAGCACATCATCATAGAAATGTGCATCAGGAATCCAAGGTAGCCTGATCACAAGACAAAAAGAAAGGTTCCTTCGTAGATAGCTCAGTGCTCCACTGGAGAGCTTGAGAAAGGTCGCCAATATGTTGAGTGGAATTCTTCCACCTCTTCATGGGGGGATGTGGTTATGAACCTCATAGAATGAGAGCGTGGAGCCATCCGAGTATTGGATACTTATGGAAGATGAAAACAAGGGCATGTTCTAGAGGATGAACACAAAAGTGGGGTCTACAGCTATGAGAATGAGGGTCAGAAGCACCAAAGTCCAGAAGAAGCTGGGCTCGAGGAGGAAAGCTGAAGGCAGGAAAAAGGGAATGTTCAGGCATTTGGGGCAAAAGAAAAAGCAGAAAAGGCATAGTGGATGGGATAATGGTACATAACAACAGAGAGATGGTGAGGGGCTCGTGTAATATTTTGTTTCCACTTTCTCTGCCAAGAAGAATGGCCCTAATACTCTATAGGACAGAAGAAGACTGGCTCATGGGGAAATGATGGATAGATACAGAGATGGGAAGGGAGCACCTGACTGGCCTTGATGAGGCTAAGTCATTTGGTAATGAACACCATGATACAAGAAATAGTAGAAGAAAACTTAGTGATGCGGCAAAGAAAGAGGCTGAAACACAGGGAAAGAAGAACAAGAAGAAGAAATCTCGTTTCAGTGGAGGGAGAGGGTTCCACTGAGGAACCACGAGTGAAGAGATATCCTATTAGGGGAGAGGGAGTCTCACAATGGTACAATTTGTAGGAATTTGGTGCTGAGAAAAACTACTCATTGTGCATCAGGAAAAGGGAGTCAGAGTTCCTAGAGATGGCTGACACCCAGAAGAATGGAAGGGTATGGACCCAGGGAAAAGGTTTCATGATAAATGGGAAAAATGACCTTGGGCGGGCAAAGAGTAGTGCAAAATGGCACAGTCAGGGACAAAGGGAGACTCAGCATGGGGCAATGGTGCCTAAAGGAACTGGTTTTTCTGATAGTGAGGCAAAACAAAAAAAAGAGGGACCAAGGGGCAAGATCTACGGGCCAATAACAAAAACCTGGTTAGGAAAAGGAAATCAAAATATGTACCTTAGAAGCTTTGCTTTCTTGAGGAATTCAGATTCCAGAGAAAGAGAGAATGAATATATGGCCCATGAATCAAAGAATAAACATTTGGAACAGATAAAAAGGGAAGAGAAATGATGAAGAGAATGAGAAAAGTGGTGGGGAGTGAGATGAAAAACAAAACAAGGCTAACCACAGAGACGGGAGAGAAGGGGCACGGCGACTTTATGTGATTGCATAACTGAGAAGGAAAAAGAGGGAAACAGTTTTTAAAAAATGATGGAATAAAGTGATAAGTAGCACAAGCACCATCTCCCTTGGTCCTCACATCTGCACTGTGAGACAGGCAACGCCGTCAGCAGCAGCAGCATTTAGATGAGGCGACTTGGGGAGGGTAGAGGCTGAGTGGTTCTCCCAGCATTACACAGTAAGTGAGCCTGAGGCTGGACTCGAACTCAGGGCTTCTTAACTCCAGGCCTAGCACCGTGCTCCCTGTGGGTTAATGGCAAGTATTTATATAGTGGTTTAAAGTTTTAAAAGCACTCTGTTTATATTTGATATTTTTGATCTTCATTTGATCATTTGATCTTCACAACAATATATTAAATCACAGCATATGTTAAACTTACATGTTCTAAATGCTTTAGTATCTAAACCCATAAAGGGAAAATTATGTATATATTACAAGAAGATATAGTAATTCAATGGTGACAGGAAAGTACAGTGTCCTTGCCTTAGGTTTGGATAAATAAACAAAAGGGAAGATAAAAAATTGAACAAATTGCTGGAGAAACTAGAGCCAAAAGATTTAGGGTGTATTCTAAATGGAACTAAATATGGAAAATATATGTAATTCTCAGAACCATGTGGAACTTTTCACAAAAACTGTCTAGGAATAGGTCACCAAGATATTGCAAATAAATGTAAAAAGGCAGAAAGAGTAAACACATCCTTTACAACTCATAATGCTGTAAAAAAAATAGTAATCAGTTTAGGGAGCACAAACAAGAGACACTGACCCAATTAGAGAATTAACAATGAAATCCTAAATAAGAAGAAGGTCAAAGAGAGAAAAACATAAACAATTAATAATAACATGTCAAAGAAAATTATAATTATGAAGCAACACGCCAACATTGTTGGCATGCAACTAAAGCAAAATTACATCTATAAAATATACATTAACAAAATAGAAAAGAAGATTAATGAACTGAACATGCATATAAAAATTAGAAAGCCCACAAATTAACAAACCTAAAATGAGCCCCAAAGAGAAGATATTAAAAATTGGAAGGGAGTTGGATAAACAGGAAAACAAAAGTTGTTGAAGTGAAAATAAAAAAAATGAAAGCAAGTTATTTGAAAAGATTATTAAAATGGATAACTTTTTATACATTCTGATTGAGGAGTGGCAGAGAATCATGTAAGCAAAAATAACACATGAACAAGAGAAACTAATAACAAAGCCAGAAGATATAAAAAGAATTCTTGGAATCTATTAAGCAGTCATATGCTAACAATACTGAGAATACCAAAGCAATAGAGTAATACTTAAAACGACTCACAATTACAGAAGATCATATAAAGATCTTAAGTCATCCAATCTCAGAAAAAGAAACAGAATCATAAAGAGAAGGCAAAAGCTGCTGGACCTGATAGAGTCAGAAGAGAATTTGATCAAACCTTTAAAGAACAATTAGTATTAATATTAGACAAATTATTCTCAAAGATTGAGAAAGAAAACACCCTACGTAAACTGCTTTCTTTGGTAATATAGTCCTAATGCCAAGGAAGGATAAAGCATAAGAACTAAAAAAATGGGCAAATATCATTTATGAGTATTGGTTCAGAATTTAAAATAAACTCTGTCAGATCACAGAAATTTCCTTAAGAAATCATCCATCATGACCAAGTTGGATTTAGACCAGAGTTGCAAAGATAGGTCAACATTAGGAAAATAATAAACGTGATTAATTATATTAAAAACAAAACCATCCCCAAATCACACAATCAACTGAATAGATATGAAAAGCCTTTGGAAAAACTATTATATTTACACTAAAAAAGAGAAAACCTACTTATATTAATGGATGCATAAATAACCATGTTATTTAATTATATTAAAAAAGAATTCTATGCCCTGTAAAGTTTAAGGAGGAACTCCCTCTATTTGAAAACCTCCAAACCAGGAATTACTTAGGAAAGATCTTTCTATTTCATAAAAAACTACAAGGCAATATGGTCAGAATTGGCCTTACACCGACACCTTGCACCATTTTCCTAAGTGCATTCTAAATGGATACTTGACCCTGATATTAAAGAGAAAATGACAGCCAGTGGAAGAAAAGGGAATCACATACCTCTCCTAGCTGTGGGTGGGAGATGTCTCTTTAGCCAAACATGGTATAGATGCAACTGCAAAAGACAACATGACTTGAACTGCATGAAGTAGAGACTTCTGGGCAAACCAAACTAATGCGTCTAGGATGAGAAGGGAAGTTGCCAAATGAGGAGAATCTTTGTATCATATTTCTTTTTTCTTTTTTTGAGGGGGAAGGTAGAGCAATTGGGGATAAGTGACTTGCCCAAGGTCACGTAGCTAGTTTTTTGTGTTAGGTATCTGAGGCTGGACTTGAACTCAGGTCCTCATGACTCTAAGACCGGTGCTCTATTCACCACCATTTAGCCACCCCCAGGATCATACTTCTTGAGTGAAGATTTGGTGTCTAAGATATATAAGCAATAGATATTTATGTCTATAGGTGTATGTATAATACAATGTCTATTATACACATATGCAATTAAAGGAGATGAACCAATATTCCTCAAAAGGAGAATTGTAAACTACCAACGATCATATGAAAATGCTCTCCAAATAATAATGAGAGAAATGCAAATCAAAATAACTAATGTTTCACTTCACACCCTGCAAATTGACAGCGATGAGAACACGGCGATCATCGATTTTCGAGCGCTTTGGGGAAGACGGTCCCACTAGGATCTTGGCAGTTTAGCTGTGAATCAGTACAACCGTTTTGGAAAGAAATTTGAAATTATGCAAATAAAATCACTAAAACGTTCATACTCTTTGATTTTGAAATTGCATTACTAGGCTTATACCCTGTGGAATCCATCAGTAGGAAGGAAGTCCCCATATACACCAAAATATTTGGAACAGCACTTTTTGTGATAACAAAGAATTGTAGTCAAAGTAGATGCTTGTTGGCTGGGAAATGACCAAATAAATTGTTGCGTGTGAATGCTTTGGAATAGTACTATGCCTTGAGAAATGATAAAGGCCAAGAAATATGGAAAGATCTATATGAACTGATGCACAGTAAGGTAAGTAGAGCCAAGAAAACAATGCACATAATGACTAAAACTAAGTAAAAGGAAAGAACAACTACAAAAAAAATTGAATGGTGCAAAATCTCAAAAAATGTGTGGTTCCCAAGAAGAAATCTGAGAAGACGCCCCACCCAGCTCCTTTGCCAGTGCGTAAAAGCCATGGATGTGATAGAGACATGTATTTGAAACATTTGTGATATATTCATCAGTTTTGTTGTTTTTAATCTACCTTTTCTTTCTTTTTTGTATTTTAAAAATACCGTTATATGGAATGACTCTTTGGGAAGGGAAAGAAGAGGGATTAACGGGAGGAAAATTTAAGTGAGGTGAAAAAAAAAGACCAATAAAATTGATTTAAAAATATTTATCACCTCATTTGCCAGTTGCTTGCATTTTATTGTTTTCAATAAACATTACCTGATAATTGATTTTGTTTATCTGAGCACTTGAAAGGGAGCTGAAGCCCACTAACTTCTCCATTCTTTATAATAATATAACTCAATCATTTCCCAAGACTTACTTTTCCATCCTACTCCAGCTATGTGTAGGTAGTACCCTTGATCTTGTCATAACCTACAAATGTTCTAGCTCCATGTTCATGAATTATGAAATTCATTTATGTGATTCCAATCTGACATCATTCTACCTCTCCCTCTACTTTGCAACACCAAGCTCTGTTCTTTGTCCTCAGTATAACATCTAATCCATGGAATCTTTAGTTCTTTCCCGGGTCATCTCACCTTTGCTAACTACACTCTCCTCCTTTCTCCCCTTGCCTCCTTGATGGACCAGCTTAACTCTGTGCTGTCCTCTTCTGTCCAATTCTATGTTGGTCTTCTTATCCTAGCTCTCATTGTGCCTGGCCAAACCTCAGTCTTGGATCCCTCTCACCATCTGCTGTCTTGACTCCTACTCATAGGAAGTTTAGTGAAGCTGGAAAAAAATCATAAAGCCATGGTTATTGGGTCCACTACAAGTATACGCTGCATAGTCTCAAATGGATTCTCCATACTTCAAGGCAATCCTTTTACACTTCCCCAATAAACTCACTATGCCACTCACCACAGTGGCTTCTTTTACCCTTTCCCAAAGCTCTCATCCCTTCCTCTTCACATCACCTTTTCAGCTGAGATCCTTGCCTCATATTTCACTTGAAAAGTTGAGGACATTTGCTCAGAGCTCCCTCTTCTCTGCTCATGTCCTGTCACCCAGACAGCTTCTGCCACTCTCTCCTCCATGCCTGGCTCCCATGATGAGGTGGTTCTCTTCTTGGACAAAGCCAATCCCTCTACATGTACAAGCAATGCCATTCCGCTCTGACTCCTCTAACCGGTTGCCCCCTTGACAATTTCAGCTCTCTTCTCTTCAGTTTCTCCTTGTCTCTTGCCTAGTGATGTCCCCTCCATTCTCAAAAGACCCTTCACTTGATGCTTCCATGCCCTCTAGCTTTAGTACCAGGTCTCTTCTACCTTTTGAGGCTAAACTTCCTAAAAAGGTTATGATTGGCACCTCTTTCTTTCCTTTCACTTTCTTAAGTCTCTGCAATCTGGCTCCTGACCTCATCATTTGGCTGAAACTTCCCTCCCCAAAGTTAACAAATGATGTCTTAATTTCCAAATCAAATTATATTTTCTGTTCTCATTGTTCTGAGCATCTGTGTGTTGCTTATAGATTCCCTTTCTGTCCCTGATACTCTATTTTCTCTAGGTTTGTGTGGCGCTGCTCTCTGCTGATCCTCACCTGTCTCCTCTTTCTTAGCTTCTTCATTGAATCTTCATCCAGGTCATGCCTACCAACCATCAATGTCCCCCAAGGTTCAGCCCAGGCCCTCTTTTCCTCTTCCCCTATACTATTTGGTTTGGTAATCCCATCAACGTCCATGGATTCCACTATCATCTCTATGCTGATGATTCTCAGATCTCCTTATCCAGCTCAAATCCCTCTCTTAACCTCCAGACTTACATCTTCAACTACACATTATAGATCTCCAGCTGGATGGATCATTGGCATATTAAACCCAATACGGCCCAAACTGAACTCATGAGCATTTCCCCAGACCCTTTCCATTGCTCTCCAGGGCAGTGTCATTGTCCAAGCCCCCCAGGGCTCCCAACCGAGGAGGCATCTTGACTCCACCCCCATATCCAATTTGTGGCCAAAGCAATTTCCTGTCTGCAAGCTCTCTCTAATAATACTGCCCCCCTCCTTTGACCTTGTTGCCTCCCCTGGTCCAGGCTTTCATCACCTCAGACCTGGACCATTCTGATGACTGCTCGGGGGTGGGGAGGGATCCTAAGTGTCTCAGGTCCAGGTCATCCTCTACTCAGCAATCAAGCTGATCTTCCTCAAGTACACATCTGACCTTATCACTCCCCTTATTGGATACTTTAGTGACTCCCCTATCACCTGCAGGCTTTCATATAAAATCCTCTGACATATCTATAGAAATGCACACATCTGTCTATATAGGTAATTTATATTACAGACATCTATCTATAGCAATATCTACCTAATAATCGTGAGAGAAGGAGAGAGAGACAGACAGACAGACAGACAGACAGATAGATGGAGAGCTTTTTTGGTAAATGCCTTGGTCTTTACTAGTGACCAAAGGTAATTCTGACTGCCTATTGAGTGAGCAGACTTGGAGGACAGGCCAGGTGAACAAGAATGTAGCAGTGACCTTTTGAGGTCCGTTCCAATGTTGCCTTCATGGGTCATAGACTTAGAACTACAAGGGCCCTGGATGCCATTTTAAAGTTGAGGAAGCTGAGACCAAAAGAGATACAGCAACTCAAGGAAGGTCAGCCTAGGTGTAAGTGGCAGAGTCAAGCCTCGAACCCAGGTTCTTTCCCTCTTAGTCTTTAAGTGGCTGCACCAGACTGCCGTCCCAAATCAGACATCCAGAAGGAGTTAGACCTCTCCTTGGCATGCAGCCATACCCAGCGGCCCCAACTCAGCAGCGCTGTCATCCCTCCGCCCCCCCCCCCCCCCCAAACACACAGCAGGACTGCTTCGGCATCAATGCTCCCTGATCTGTACAGACCGGTTCCTGGCAGCCCCTTTCTTCTTCTCTTTGTTGGTGAGAATTAAGCATAAGGTGTCCCATAATTTCCCACCCCCCGCCATGCGAGGTTTGAGCAAAGCCGAGGGCGGCGTTTACTGGAGACAAGGCAGGCTTTTCTCTGGGGAGAGAGACTGTTGACAGAATAATTTTTCTCCCCATTAATGGCTGAAAATGGAACATTCAAGTCCAAAGCTGAAAGCACAGGCTGAGTGTCTCTCCAGGCAAATGTGTCAGGAAAGAAGTAAGCGGGAGGCGTCCTGCGCTGCCGGTGACAGGCTCGGCACATGGACATTTTCTAAAATCTTCCTGTTTAAAAGAAAATTAGATCATTAGGATCCCTGAGAAGGGGAATGCCTCAGGCAGTGGCAGATAAGAGAAAGAAAACATATCATCTCAGCCTCTCCATCTCACCTCTTCCACAGGCACAGAACTCCTTAGTTTACCAAGTAGGTTCACAGGCATTGGAGGTTTCATCCATCCATCCATCCATCCATCCATCCATCCATCCATCCATTCATCCAGCATTGAAAATACACCTCCTGTGTACAGGGCCCTGTGCTCCGCCCACACTGGAGAAGGCACAAAGTGCAGGAGAGGCAATGCTGCCTCTTCACCCCAGTCCCTGGGTGCAGGGTCCCAAAATTCATGCAGTGACAATAACCTAGAGCAACCACTAGAACAGCAACCTAGAACAACAATAACCTAGAACAAACCAGCAGAATCCAGTGAGGAGAGGGGAGTGGAATTAGAAAAAATCAATTCTGATGGGGAGGGAGGTGGACTAAGGAAGACTTCTGGAAAACCACAGCCCTTGACCTGGGTGTCAGGATAATCATTCCCCACAACCAGGAAAGAATAAATAGGCAAAAAATGGGGGTGCCCTGGGCCAAGCAGGGAGAAGGGGCCAGTTTCCCCTCCCCATGTGGCAACTCAAAGTGCTCTTTCTCATACAGAAGCTCCCAGGGAAGGAAGAGGCCTGAGGGAGAGTGGATATAGTCACTTCAAAAACTCTTCATTAACACGCAGTATGAACCTTGGATCCTTTCGACCTCAAGGAAGCAGTCACAGGACATCAGTATATTTCGGGAGATCTCTGCTCCAGACAAAGTCTTCCCAGGAGGGAAGAGAGGTGCTCAAGAAATCTGAAAAAGACTTAAGACGAAAATATTCAAATGAGGAGGAAAAATGGGATGTGCCTGAAGAGATGGATGAGGATGCACTGGGAGCTCACCAGCCACCTTAGATTTTAAAATAAATGTGCAGAGACAGAAGAAAAGCCGCATAACTGAAGAGGAGCATGAGAGCTTAGGACAGTCCTGAGAAATAGTGCAGGCATGGCAAGCTCAGAATGAGTCAGGGCTGGTGAGGGCAGCTCAGCTCAGGGGTGGATCACAGAGCAGCTGAGCCCTTTGCTTGGGTGGGGCAGGGAGGAGGATTGGAGGAGGTTAACTGAGAACAGAGAAGTTGGAGATTCTCAGTTCTAACTTTGTGGCTGTTTTCTCTGCTGAGGATGATGACCTTTGTACTAGAAAAGAGAGGAGAAAAGGGACTTGCTGAGGGTCACTCCCGGAGATAGTAAGGATGCAGTAAGAAAGCCCCTACCCATGATGAACTAATGTGTCCAGCTGGATGCCATCTTGGGGTCCTGAAAGAATGGGCATTCTATGGGATAAGAGAAGGAAAGGCATTCCAAGGAAAGAGACTAGTGTGGGTAAAATTGTGGAGGTGGAAACATTCGGGGTATGTTCTGGCAGCACAGAGTTATGAAGTTTGTCTAGACTGCAGGAAAAATGGACAAGAGAGATATGAGAGGCAAGGAAAAGTATGATGGCACCAGGTTGGTAGGAGGGCCTTGAATGCCAGACAAACTTTACCTCTGAGTTACAGGCAGCCACCAAAGATCTGTGAACAGAGGCTCAATGGGATCATCTTATTGTCAACATAAAGTTCTTCTGACAGTGCAGTGGAAGGGGAAATGAAAGAGCAGGGGCAGGATGGCATGTTGGTAGGCTCATGCACTGGTCCAGGAAGCCGGTAGTGAGGGCCCTTGGCAAGGTGGCCTCTGTGCTAAGAATGCAATGCTGCAAAGTTGGCACCACCAAGGTTTGGAGCCTGGATGAAAGAATCATGAGAAATAGGGAAGGTGGCAAATCTTTCACTAGCACAGCCACCTCAGGGCCCAACTCCTCCAGGGATCCCTTCCAGACTGTGGGTTCATTAATTCCAAGGTCACAAAAGGCATTTCTTCCTTCTGGAGCCTGCCTTGCAGAGCTGAGCTCTGGGACCAGCCACAGCATGCCTGCAGACCTACCGGCTGGTTCCTGAGTCGGAAACAAGCCTTCTCTGTCTGTTAGTGAATGAGGAGCTCCTCATTCCATGGCTGGCCAGAGACCTCTCTCAGTCAGGCTTCTGATCTCCCCTTTCCTCTCCAAACCAGCCTCCCCACATTTCCCAAAGAGATTTTCTTAAAGTGCTGGTTGGATTGCATTTGCCAGGAACCCTGCCCTGAGTCTAAGCTAGTTTTCCTCCCCAAAGGGAGCAAAGCTGCCCTTGAGGTTTGATTGACTTAGGGGACTGACAGGTGCATTTGACCACTGAACCTGTATGCCCAACCTTGCAGGTCTGCAGCTGAGGCAGGGCAGGAAGCCCATCCTCTGCTTCCCAGGTCATAGTATGAACCAGAAACTTCACACACACACACACACACACACACACTGACAATACACTAACATAGTCATGCATATGCACACACACACACCACTCTAGCACAGTTATACATGCTCATACACACACACATGCACCCAGGTGGGAAGGTAGTTGTTGAGCCAGGCGGTGTCCTCAGATTTGCATCAGAGAGAATAAATTCTACATGGGATAAATAAATAATCCACCCCCTAGTTAGGCTGAAAGTGCCTGATGGGCCCGAGAAGTCTGTTGACTTGTCTTTTGCCTTTTGGAGCTAAATTGGAGCCGCTGTGGAGAGAGGAGCCGTTCCTGCCTTTAATATCTCCGTTTGGGCCATGGATTCCTGTTTCATTAGAGCTTTTCAAGCAGAAAAGCTAATCTCTGAATACATTATTCTCCATATTTACTTGGAACTCGACAGAAGTGAAACTCAGTGAGAGCGTGGCTGTGAGTAGAATATTAATACGGACCTCCAGAGCTGGGCAAGGAGAGCAGCGGTGCGGCCCGGGCCAAGTGCGCTGCAGAACCAGAGAATGCACAGACCAAACGTCAAAGCCCCTGAGACATCCTGGGGAGCCTGGGGGACAGGGGCTGGACATGAGGATGCCAGCCTGAGGACCCAGCACAGTTGGCCCATGAAGGAGAGAGAGACCTGTGATGGGGTGGAAAAGCTTGGGGTCGGAGTCTCCTGGTCCCGGTGGGTACTAGTGATGTGATCCTGGGGAAGTCCTTGTACATCTTTAAGAGGAGAGTAAAGGAGACCCCTGATACTGAAAGAAAAGTCGGAGGGATTCATTATTGGACTCTTCCAAGGTCTAGGGAGGCCATCCTTGGATTTGCCTGGCCTTTGCTCAGGCAGATCCCAAGCCCTGGGGTGCCCACCAACCTTATCTCCCTACAGAATCTTGCTCCTCCATCCAGACCCAATTCCATCTCTGATATCTCTAAGAAACCTTCCTCTACCAGAGCCCCTCTCTTTCCTTAGAGGCTCCAAGCACTTAGTACTTCTTATGCCATTGTCATGCCAAGTCCGAAGTGTCACCTCTCCTATATCCAACTGCCTCCATGTGTGTGGGTGTATGTATTTATACATATAAGGATGCCGGCAAACACACATATCTAAAACAGCACTATGATGTTTGGAAGACTTTTAGATACATATATAATCTATCTAATAGATTCACATCTATGTATAATATATGCATCCATGGGTATCTACATTCATGAATGTGTATGTGTGTGTGTATGAGCATCTCTCTCTCTCTCTCTCTCACACACACACACACACACACACACACACACTTATCCATATAACTCTAAGGCCCTTAGTCCCAATATGTGAAGAATTTGCTTTTTTTTTGTTTCCAAAGTTATTGGTAAGAGTTAGTTGCCTTTTTGTAGCCATATATTTCATTAAAATCCACTCAAATGAGATTGCCAGAAAAGCTGTGACATTCATCCCCTTTCCCCCAAGGCTTTACCTGATCATCCCCCCAAACCTCTTCTTTCACCTGTGCATGTGGGTGAGGTTGAAGGAAGAGTCTGGCTGTCTGGAATCCATTGTCATTGACTTTGTCCACAAAGGAGAAACTGGGAGCCATGTGAAGTGTCAGGATAGGTCTCTGAGTGCTATCGCACCAGTCTCTGCCCTGCTCAGTCACTGGCTTTGCTGATTGGCCTGTCTTCACATCTGGGTGCATCAGGATTTTCTCAGCTTTTGGATCTGGGACAACTTTGGTTCCCCTATCTCAGCTCAGTCTGTCAGGGGTTCAGCGATGGTGAGTCATAATGATGCTGGCATGAGGAGTTCTGGTGTCCCAGCGTAGTCTCTCCTGCTCTGGGTTTGGTCGCCTGAACTCCAGTGGAATACCATGATGCACTGTCTGCTTCTTCTGCCAGAAACTTAACCTCTCCTCAGAAACAAGAAACTGGACAAAGGGTAAAGAGCCCATTCTTCACTAGCACACAAGAGCATGTCCAGGTCTCTATCCCTGCCTGAGTTCCTGTTGGGTTGGAGGTGGATCCCTGATGCCAACATACAGCTGACTCCTTTTTCCCTGTGGGAGCCCTCAGGTCTCCTCCAGTCCCCCCTCCCCTGAAGATGCTGCAGACCCCACACCATCTCCTCACTCACTGGCTCACAATTCTGCCTGTATGGAATGTACCTTTTGTCTTTACTAGATTGTGAGTTTCTGGAGGTCAGGGATTTTCCTGTCTCTTCTGGTATGCCTCTGGCTGAGCACAGAGCCAAGCATGATGAGAAAACTTTGTTAGATTGGCTGAGTTGTCCTGGAATTCACCACTCTGCTCAGTCACCTGTGATGGCTCCATAAAGCCTTCTTGATGAAATACTGCTTGCTTTTCTTGGCCCTCCAGGCCCTCTGCAGAGGAGGTTTGAACCACATTGCTAGCCCTGCCCCATGCACTTCAGAATCTGAGTTTGAAAGTTCCACAAAAGAGTTCCATCCTGCCTGAACCTGAGAAGTAGCATAGTTGACCTCCAGAGATGGACAGCTAACTCCTGCCCATGGAGGGACAGCTCTCTCTCTCATTGGTGGGAAACTGCCTGATTTCAGGCACAAATAACATCCATACAGCCTTGCCCCATTGGCCCTGACTCTGCCCTTTGGGGCCCAACAGAGCAAATGTAACATCTCTTCCTGAGGACAGCTCTTCTGATATTGAATACAGCTCTCATGTTCCCCAACTCCTCTTCTTTGGGCTAAACATCTCTTCTCTTTCAGACTCCCACATTGGTCCCCCTCCCTTGAATGCTCTACAGCTTCTCCATATCCTTCCCAAACTATGATCATCAGGAATGACTCTGACCCTTCAGTTGAAGTCTGACTAGGTCAGGGCACAGGGGACTCATCACTTTTTTGCTCCTGGAAGCACACATCTCTCAGTGTAGGTTGGTGCCATCTTGGCATTTTCTGTTTCCTTACAGAGCTGGTATTGATACAAAATTGGCAGCTCACTGAAATACCCAAGACCTTTGCAGAGAAACTGACTTCTAGCCCTTTCACTCACTGATGCTCTCTCCTATCTGACTCATCAACCCCTCTCATCTGTTCTTCTGATAACACCCTCCACAAAGTCCTGTCTATTGTTAAAAAGTGGGGGAGTAGGGAGGCACTGAGGGGAGAACTACAACTCCATCAGCTGGTGGATCTGTTGGGGAAGGACAGGACTCTTGGGAAATTTTGGTACTGACCTTAGTGTATCTGCAAAGCTGAATGCAGAAAATAACTGTGGTTTTGCTCTGATGAGAGAAAGAGAGAGAGAGAGAGAGAGAGAGAGAGAGAGAGAGAGAGAGAGAGAGAGAAGAGAGAGAGATTTAATTTAATGGGTACTATCAGAATACAGGCTCCAGGGGAATGCTCAGTTCAGTTGTGAACAGGCCAACCTAGCAGAAAGTGAACTCCCAAGTCTGTGGACTGTCAGGGGTATCATTAGCTCAGCAAAGCACATGTCTGCCAATGATGACTTCTCTAAAATACATAGAGAAGGTGCACTACTATTCCTGGAGAGAGAATTGTAGTACGTTACCTCTCTTATATATGGGGGAGTATGTGGGCATTTCTGGATATGTATCAGGGTGGACCTTCATAGGAAAGGGTGATGGATAAGCAGGGAACAAGGAAAGGGAAAGAGGTGGGGGGGGAAGAGAGAGAGAGAGAGGAGAGAGAGAGAGAGAGAGGGAGGGAGAGAGAGAAGTGGGACAAGGAGGAAAGATCATGTAAGGTCTGGGAGAGCAGAAACTGGGTCTTATCTAAATGGTCCCTTTCCCCCCTCCCACAACAGGACTTGAAACAAAGTAGGATTTTTTTTGTGAGTATGACAATTGACCTGAATTTCAAGGAACTGGGCTACATCAAACTCTAGTGTGGAATGTCCTGGCAGGGAGTATTTGTGGTCTGGGTGGGTGGGTGAGAAGCCCTGGGGTGCATCTGGGAGGCCCACTTTACAGTAGATGACAGGTATGCAATCATGACATAGAACCATCTTCTAAGAACCAAATCCTCAAAGAACTGTGGTGGATGGGCTCCTCACCTGAGACTGCTAAGGGCTGGGTAAAGGGGCAGGAAATACATTAGATCTGAAAGCTAAGAAGGGACAAAAGGGAAGCTGTCATATATCAAAAGAAAGATGTTGAAGGTGAGAGCCAGCCATGATGGAGACATCCATGCCAGGGTAGGCAGGTGTCCTCTTTCATAGAAGGAGTCCTGACCTGAGAGGCAGGACACTTGGGTTCTGGTTCAGAGGGCTCCTACCCCACAACAGCTCTGCAGACTTTCTAGCTCTCTGATTCCCCTCAGTCAAACAGAGGCAATAACACATGTCCCCCCGCTTGTGGATTGTCGATCTTGCATTCATTCGGTAACTTTTCCAACATCAGCTTCTTTATCAGTTAAGTGGGACTTTATTCACAAGACTGTTGTGAGGGTAACATGAGAAAGAGACAGTGGGTACGAAAACACCCAGGAAAATGGAAAATTCTAAGGGCAGATGAGTGGTTCCAAAGAGCAGCCCATCTGTTTAACACCAGTATTCTTTCTGGAGAGGCAGGACTGTGGAGAGGCAAGCAAATTAGGGTCTTGGGTTTGAGACGTACCTCTGTCACATTTCAGCTTTGTAACCATGGCCCAAGTATCTCTCCATAACTGTACTACAGATGCTTTTCCATGCTTTCTGACTTTGACGTTTTCTATCACTAACAACCAACTCACTGCAAACCCAAAGAAGCCCACCCTTGTCAGCATAGTCAAGAAGAGAAGTTTGGCACAGTGGCCTTATGTGTCTTGTTCCCGGTCATCGGCCCCCTTTTTGGGCAGATCCCTTTGGATCATCTCACCTTCTGAGGATCTTAACAATCCTCTGGGCTCTATTATCACCTTTATGTAAAAGACTCAGATCTCAAACTCAGCCGCACTCTGTCCTCTGAGTTCTCAGCTAACAACACCAACTGCCTAGTGGGCATTTACAGCTGGATTTCTTTAGGCATTTTAAACTCAACACATATAAATCGGAACTCAGTATCTGCCCTTCTTGCTCCTAAAAATGCCCCCCTTCTCCAAAACTTCTATCTTCTAATTGAAAATACCTCCCACTATCCTTCCATTCATTCCATCCACAACAGCAACAGCATCTGCAAATCCTGAGCCTCACTCACATGGAGTAGCTATTTAACTGGGAAGGTTGAGACTTTCTTTTTTCATGACATTTCTTAACTATGTCCTCTCAGCCTTTCTCATACAGTTGCCCTTGAAGGGCAGGCACTCACCTCTCACCTGGACTATTACAATCGCCTTTGTTCCCCTTACCTCCAGCTTCCTCCCCTCCCCAGTCCATCTTACACTGACCCACCAACACAATCTTCCTGAAGTGCAGCTATGCCCATGTGTGATGACCTTCTTAGAAGAAACAGCAAAAGATATTTCACCAGGGGTGGAGTCAAGATGGTGGCACAGAAGCAGCAAAACTGCAGCTCTCCCCTTAACCACCTCAAATACTTATAAAATATGACTCTAAACAAATTTTAAAGCTCCAGAACTCACAAAATGACAGAGTATCAAAGTTCCCACTAAAGGCAGCCGGGCAGGCAGACAGGAAGGGGTTCATCGCAGTGTCCTGGGAGCCCAGACCAACAACACATGAACCCATGGCTGGAGCTCTGGAGCTGCCAGAACAAGCTGTGGCTGGAGCACGAATCACTAGCAGTTGTGGCATTTTCCAGAATTACTAGCCCATAAGAAACAAGGACTAAGTTAAAGGTCAGTGGAACTCAGATAAATTCAGGGGAGGGAGTTTGGCTGACTGCCCCAGGGCTAGAAGTGGCTGAAGTGGCAGCCCTGCAGCTGCCTCCACACGACTGCTTCAGAAGCTCCTGTCCTGCAGATTGCCGGGGGGGCCAAACAACCATTCAGATGCTAAGTGCTCTTGCCTTGAGCTGCCTGGATCCAGATCGTAGTCTTGGGTGGTAGTCCTGAGGTGTGTTTTCAGTGAGCCAAATCTGGTGGGGGCTGCAGAAATGGTGGTTTCTTAATAGCTGCAGCAGCTGTGAAAATCCTAGCAATTTGGGAAACAGCTCTCCCCTCTGAAAGCAGAGTTCTACTGAACCTAAAGTAAAGTAATTGAGTGGCAACATGAGCAGGCAAAGAAAGTCCAGCACTCCAACTTTAGATTCTTTTATGGGGGAAAAAAAGGATCAAAGCAAGGAATAGGACGAAGACAACATAGTCAGAACTCCTGTACCAAAAGCTTCCAAGAAAAATGTAGACTGGTTACAAGCCATAGAGGAGCTTAAGAAGTATTTTTAAAACCAAGTAAGAGAAGTGGAAGAAAAATTGGGGAGAGAAATGAGAATGATGCAAGAA
>CM053595.1:324483180-324508067 GCA_028646575.1 Pseudocheirus occidentalis
AGATGGATGGATAGATGGATGGATGGATGGATGGATGGATGGATGGATGGATGGATGGATGGATGGATGGATGGATGGATGGATGGATGGATGGATAGACAGACAGACAGACAGACAGACAGACAGACAGACAGACAGACAGACAGATAGATAGATAGATAGATAGATAGATAGATAGATAGATAGATAGATAGATAGATAGATACATGGATGGATAGATAGACAGATAGGTAGATAAATAGACAGATAGGTGCATGGATGGATGGATGGATGGATGGATGGATGGATGGATGGATGGATGGATAGGATAGGATAGGATAGGATAGGATAGGATAGGATAGGATAGGATAGGATAGGATAGGATAGGATAGGATAGGATAGGATCTCAAACAGACACTGCAAATGGGCAATAAGTTTGACCCAGAATGAAGCAGGTAGAAGTGTGGGCTGGATAGTCTTCAGAAGCTTCAAGGTTATTTGATTGACCGATCTCCCATGTTTTTTAGGGGCCTATGAAATAGAGATCCATCTTCTCCAGGGTTGTTGGGTGGCTCTAAGTCATAGAGGAGACCACTTGCTGAACAAATGAAACTGAGGGTTCTCCCAAGGGTCATGGGGGACATATGGTGAGAAAGTTGAGTGGCTGCACCATATTATAATCCAGGAATCACAACAAGAAAGTGCTATAAAAGATTACATCAAAGAAATGAACAAGTAGAGTCCATAGGCTGGCATTGTGGGTAGAGATGGAAGGGTAATTGATGGTTGTAACCCATGTGCTCTGACAGGTTCTCTCCATGAGCATGCTGGATGGGCTTTTCGTGATGAGCCTTTGGAGACCATGGACCAGAATCACACTGGGCAGAGGAGTGTGCTACTCTGCCCATCCCCACACCAGTGAGATCCCAGATACGTTAGACTTTTCCAGAGCCACATTCCAGCAAAATTCCCATGTCACCAAGTGTCACTGATAACACACGAGCCTCTCAAGTTGAGCCTCACTTGCCCACCCTGTGAGTATGCTGTCCAGATGAAGAGACAAGGGGCAGCAGGATAGATCCTTTGGTCCTGACCTCCTCTGAGTCTCTAGAGATCGGCAGTGGTTTCTTGTGCCGTGCCCTTGCTGTGGCTTGCTGTGGCACGGCGTCTATGAGTTGATGGCAGTGCTTTTCCCCCTTTTCAGTTTAAAGCCCTTTGGATTAAAGCTCCCCAGCCTCAGGCAAGCCTGTTTCTGCCAGCCCTTGTGAGCTGTGCTCTGCACAGCTTGCTAAGAGCCCATCATTCCTGTTGTGTAAGCCCTGGTCCAGAAATTCAAATCCCAGTCTCAGACACCATCTTCTCAGGCAGCTGTTCATTTCCCAAGGAGGCCTTTCTCTGCTGAGTCTCCTCTCTTCATTTATCAGCAATAAAGGCAACAGTGCCTGCCCGTGTCCCCAAGGTGTTTGGACCATAATCCTCTGCAAGGCTTCCTACCCACCCTGCTGTTCTCCTTCATTCCCTCATGAATCTAGAGGAGTCTGTGATGGCTGACAGGTTTAAGGCTCTGGAGGCTCCCCCTCCCCAGACACCCCCACAGGCTCTGCAAAGATGCAGCTACACCATCTCTCTGCTTATTTCAGGGCAACAAAAAGATGCTTCTGGCCCCTCAGGAGGCTGTCTGCGACCACCAGACCTGGCCTTCCTTGGCTTCCTCCTACCTGCCAGGCCCAGCGTTTCCCTGGCGTCTTCAGGGTTGCACACGTGGAGACCTCAGAGCTGGGGAAGTGGCTTCTGGCTGGTGTAGTTCATCCCACTGCACACACACACACACACACACACACACACATACACACACAAACACACCCCCACATACACACACAAACACACACCACACACTACATACACACACATACACCACACACACCATATGTACACACACAATTGTTCATAAAGACACATACATCTCACACACACACACCACACACATATACCACACACACACACATGCACACCACACACATACACACACTACACACATACACATACCACACTCATACACACCACACACATATACACACTACACACACACACCACACACCACATACACACACATACACCACACACACCATATGTACACACACAATTGTTCATAAAGACACATACATCTCACACACACACCACACACATATACCACACACACACATGCACACCACACACTACATACACACGCATACACCACACACACCATGTGTACACATACAATTGTTCATAAAGACACATACGTCTCACACACACCACACACATATACCACACACATACACACCACACGTACACACACCACACACATACCACACACATACACACATATACCACATATACATACACATATACACATACCACTCACATATATACATGCACCACACATACACACACCACACACATACACACCATACATACATATACCACACATACACACACAGATGGTGCCCACAACTCCCTAGGCTTTTTCTCTGCCTCTCTGAGCGTCCCTGCTCTTCCTGTCCTGTGCCAGTGCTTCAGTCTGCCCCGCTCTGGGTCTGGGTCAGCCAACCTCCTTTCCCCTCTCTTCCTCGCTTCCCCACCTGCACTTTTTCTACTCTGCCAAGGGCCACTGGCTCTTCCTCAGTAGCCAGCCCTGAGTCTGCTTCCTCCACTGACACCCAGTCAGGACTGCGGGAGCTCCCAGACATTACTCTCAGCTCCTGCCACCCCACTCCACAAGGGGCATCATATGGAAAAGGAGAATAAATGTCACTGCTAAACAATCAGCTGTTACTGATTCACTCACTCAATAAACATTTAACTACCTACTCTGTGCCAAGTGGGGCATCTAGGGGGCACAGGGCACAGAGCGCCAGGCCTGAAGTCAGAAAGACCTGAGGTCGAATTCAAGCACTTACTAGCTGTGTGATCCTGGGCAAGTCATGTCACCCTGTTTGCCTCAGTTTCCTCATCTGTAAAATGCGCTGGAGAAGGAAACGGCAAAGTGCTCCAGTGCCTTTGCCAAGATAAACCCCCAATGGGGTCACAATGAGCCAGACACAATAGAAATGACTGAAGGACAACAAAATGGGCTGGGCTCTGTACAGAGCTCCAGGGACACAGAAAGAAGCCACGGCCAAGCCCCACCTGGCACATGCTCTACGTCTAGGTCTCCAGGCGGCCAGCTCCCCCCAGCCCCAGTGTAGCCTCAGACCTAAGTCTTGGAGGCTCTGGCCTGTCTGATACAACTCAAGGGTGGTAGGAAGAGGCCTCCCAGCCTCACTAGGACAAGGGAGCCCTGGGAGGATGGGGGGAGGCTGGCCATTCGGGGTCCCCTGACCCAAGAAAGCAGGCAGGTCCCAGGAAGGTAGAAGGGTAGGTGTGATTCCAATGGCATCTTAGGGACTGGCAAGGAAGGGCCTCCAGCAGCTCCCCAGCCCAGCTCCATCTCTGCGGGCTGGGACTTTCTTCCATTAAGGCAGAGCAGATGGAGGGGGCTCCCAGATCAGGAGAGCAATTGAAAGCCAATCCATCATAGTGCCTTCCCAAGCTCTGTGTTCCCAAAGGAAAGGCTGCCAACCTCCTGGGTGTCTTGAGGTTCAGGCCTCAGAGCTCAGGCAGGGCCCTGCTCCTGCCGACCCTCCAGAAAGAGAGCTGTCCCCACACCCTCCAGCATTCACCCCCCCCAGATCCTCCCACTCCTCACAGGCAGGGGGTTGGGGAGGGGGTAACCATAGCTAGCTCTCAAGATAACACTTCCAGGCTTGCAAAGTACTTCACATGTCATCTCTCTTGTCCTCACAAGAACCCTGCAAATGCTATTATTATCCCACTTTCACAGAGGAGAGAACCAAGTCTGAGCCTGGGTCCTCCTGTAGCCAGTGAGGATCTGAAGCAGGCTTCCAACTCCAGTGTACCTATGCCAAACCCAAGGGGGCCAGCTCCAGTCATCCCAACCTATATCTTTCCACTGGGCCCAGATGGCTCGAAGAGGAGACAGTGAGACTGGGGACGTTGCACAGCCCTGCCTCACGGAAATCCAATCACCTTCCTACTGTCATGGTCCTCTTTGAGACTGAAGGACAAACCAGAGCTACACCCAACACTGTCCAGTAGACCATCAGCTGTGTTAAGAGGACATTCTTGGGACTGCAAGAGGTGAGATGCCAGGGAGCAGTTGGGCTCCTCAGCAGCCAGTCCAGGGTCTCAGCTGCCATCAAAGCTCCTGTGAATTCAGACCTCATCAGAAGAACAGCATCCCCAATCCAGGAGATAAAAAACGGGCTCCATTAGGTCAAGCTTGGTCAGCTTGGTCCTCTGATCCTGCCCCTCCCTGGTCCAGACCCTCATCACCCCACACCTGGCCTGTCACAGTAACTGCAAGGGGGGGGAGGTCTGCCTGCCCCAGTGTCTCCCCCCTCCAACCCTTCCTCCATTCAGCCACCAAAGTGGCTGAATTCCCCCTATTCAATAAACTCCAGGCATGCCCAATGGCCTCCAAGAGCAAATACAAAACCCTTTGACTTTTAAGGCCTTGCATACATAACCTGCCACCATCTCTCTCTCTCTCTCTCTCTCTCTCTCTCTCTCTCTCTCTCTCTCCTTCCCTCCCTCTCTCTCTCTCCGTCCCTCCCCCCCTCACTCACACACACACACACATTCACACACACACACACACACACACACACACACACACACACACACACACCCTTTCCAATCTCTTCACCTTGATAGAGATTTAGTGACATGGGCTTCCAGCTGTCCCTCTAACAGGCTACTCCATCTTCTGACTTGGCCCTTCTCTCTGACTGTTCCTTGTGCCCATGATGCTTCCCTCAGGCCTTCCTTCCTCTGCACAGTCCTTCTTGGCCTCCTTCAGAGCTCAGATCCCCCTCAGAGAGGGCCTCTGCTTGGAGTGACCTCTGCTCTCACCCCACAGGACTACTGCCTGTGCTCTCCCAGTCAGCTGGTGAGAGCAGGAATCAGGGTCCACTTGGCACAGAGTAAACACTTAATGAATGCTTGGCACTTGGCTGACTTCCAGTAGAAAGGCCAGGAGGGGCAGCCAACAAGCATTTATTATGCATTTACCCTATGCCTGGCACTGTTACATGCTGGCGACACAAAGGAAGACAAAAGCAGGCCCTGCCCTCAGGCAGCTCCCATTCTAGCCAGGGAAACCTCGACTGGTGAGCTATATGCAGGGGAAACTGGGATAATCCCAGATGGAAGGACCTTTTGGGGAAGCCTCTTGAAGGAGGCAGTGTGTGAGCTAAGCCAGAAGGGAGCAAGGGGAGCCAACAGCAGAGGTTAGGAAGGAGAGCATTACAGGGATGGGGGCAGGCAGAGAGTCCGAGAGTCAGTGTGACTGGGGACTCTTCCTGGGACTCCTTGGTCAGAGCACAGCTGTGGCCTGATAGCCAGCGTGGAGCCCACATCTTCAGGACGTTGCTAAGCAGGAACCTGCTGAGGAGTCCTTTAAAACATGCACAGTAATGGACCCAGGAGCCCGGATTTAGAGTTTCATGAATCCAAACCCCTCATTTCACTGAAGCAGAAACCAAGTCCCAGTGATATAAATGACTTACCCAATGTCACACAGCTCATTAAGTGTCTGAGATGGAACCAGAAGCCAGGCCTGCCTCATTCCCCCATCTGGTCCCCTATTCACTACTAAATGCTTCCTTCCCCAGGGATAAGCCAAAAGATCTGGAAATGCTTCACCTAAAAAAGAAAAGATACTGGGACAAAGGGGAAAACGCTCTCTTTCT
The DNA here is from genome assembly GCA_028646575.1 of Pseudocheirus occidentalis. Classification (NCBI taxonomy): domain Eukaryota; kingdom Metazoa; phylum Chordata; class Mammalia; order Diprotodontia; family Pseudocheiridae; genus Pseudocheirus; species Pseudocheirus occidentalis. Next base: position 324,488,952 of record CM053595.1, read on the forward strand.
CCAGGGGTTAACTGGGTTATAGTCTGACAGAGGGCTGGATCAGCCTTCTTCTTACTCCCAGAGGGCAGCACCTGTGCCAGAGCATGGAAGCCATGGAATGACTTGTTTGTTTTCCCTCTGTATTAGGAGAGAATTTCTTTATAGCTAGAGCAGCACAAATGTTAGTGGTTGATTTAGGAAAGGGTGAACTCCCCATAGCTGCAAGAGTTAAAGCTAAGGCCCCTTGCCCACCTGCCCCAGCTGCATTTAGTGTCTAAAATCTTCTCTGTCCTTGGGGGCCACAGAGTGTGGCTTCCAAGCTCCTACCCAAGAGCTCAGCTTTCTCAGAATCATCCTGGGATGGGAATACAAAGGGCTCCATTTCCTTTATTCTAAAAAGATTTTTATCCTTGTTTTCTGTTTTTATGTTCCCTGTGCATTTCCCAGTATATCCTACTCCTTCCTCCTCCAAGATCTCACATGAATAAAAGCAGAGGAAGAAAAATAAACAGGAAGAGAAAACCGGGCAGCCCATCAAGGAAGCCTGGCAGGATGGCCCCACCCCCAGAACCCCTGGCCTCGCTTTGGTCTCTTCTTCAGGGACCAGCTCGGCCATCCCCCTTCACCAGGAGCCATTGCAATGATCTCAGCATCTTTATTGGTGTTACTCCAGTTTCGTTGTTCCAGCCTTTCCTGGCTCTGCTGACTTCCCTCTGTATCTCTTCAGATTAGTCTCTACACAAGTCATACTTTTCCATACTCGTGTCATTCAGTATTTCTTCTACACACTGACTTAGCATCACGTTCACATACACTAATTCATTTAGCAGAGCCCTAATCAGCAGGCAGGTGCTTTGCTTCCAGTTCTTTGCTAGCATGCAAGCAGGCACGTGTGCAGGCACACACACACACACACACACACACACAATGTGCTGCTCTGGATATTTTGGCATTTGGTCATTGATTCCCTTGGGGTCTATGCCTAGCAGTGAGATCTCTGAGTCAAAGGGTTGGGTATTTTAGTGCCTTTCACTGTTTAATTCCAAATGGCTCTTCATAAATATTGGGCCAACTCATCATTCCACCACCAATGCATTACAAGCCTGCCTTTCCAGGACCCAGCCAACATTGATTAGCTTCCCCTTCTGTCATCCTTGCCAATTTTCTTGGTGTTAGATGTACCTCAGGGTTGCTTTGACTCGAATTTCTCTTATTAGCCATTCTGAGCATAATCCCAGGTGGTTAATGGTTCACAATTCTCCCTTTGAGGACTATTCTGTCATACCCTTTGACATCTTCTCTACTAGAGAATGGCTCGTGATCTTATGTGTTTCTGTTAGTTTCCGTGTGCCTTGGATATTCGTTTCTTGTATGTCTTGGATACTTCATTTTCAATTACATAGGAGTGAACATGATGTCGAAGCCTCAGCATCAGGAACAAACAAACAGAAAAAGAGCCCTGCTTCTCAGGAAGGAAGAGGAGGGATGAGGGCTCCAGGAGACCCAGAGGAAAGCCTGGCTTTCAGATAGCCACTTTCCTTGGCCACAGTGTGGTCACTTCTTCCAACCTCAACAGGGGGGAATTTTCCCCAGCAGGAGCTCTAACTCCTGGGTGGTGGGGGAGGAGGGGAATTCTAGCTGGATGAACACTGAAGGCAGGCTTTCAACAAGGTGAGTTTGTCTTATGTTTCTCTAAAGTGATTCTAAGTGTTTGCTTTTGAGATTGTAATATCCTCCATATCAGCTCCCCTGCCTCACGTGTAATTAACCTGTCAACCCACCCAGCAGTAATAAGTTTGATAGACAGGAAAGAGATTAAGAAAGAACTCTGTATGATGGGCTTGAAAACCCCTTCTTTATCCTTCAAGTCACTTCCCTTTTAATTGGCACTTGGGTCACAGCTGATGCTAATGAATTGCCATATATTACTGTTATCAATACCAGTGATCCAGGGGCTAACTTTGTCATTGAGATGAAATGCAAGAAGCCAGAGCTAGCTTATTGCTGGGGAGACAGTGCTGTGATACTGAGGCACCATCATGTGATAGAGGCCCAGGCCACCTTAACAAGGAAGCTCCCAAACGGATTGCTAACCCCAGAGGGGAGGGTACGTGGGTGGGAAGGGGTTGTTAAGTGGATAATAGCAAAGTGAGCAAATTTTATCAGAGAGGAAAATCTACTTAAATTAGTAAGAAGCGGAGAATATATATTGAGAAAGGCACGGGCCCCTGGGAGACTAAGGAAGCAGGGACAATGGAAGGAGCACAGGATTTGGAGCCAGAAGAGGCCAGGATGCAAAGCCTCACTCTAATGTTTACAATTTTCATATTTCATAGCTTTGGAGAAGTTTTTTCCTCCTCCAGGCCTGTTTCCTCAGGTTAAAAAAATGAAGGAGTCAGGCTAGGTTGCTTCTGACATGCCCTTCACCTTGAACTCCAGTAAGTGCAGGACTCTGAGCAGTGACTAGGGTGGGGAGATTGTTGGTCCTGAAGTTCCAGAGCCTGGCATTTTTATTTACCTTGCCTGAACTTCTACTTCCCCACCTGTGAAATTGTGTTCATGATGCCTGTACTGTTGATCTTCTGGGCTATAGTGGAAAAAAAACCTTTTTAGACTTTAAGTTACTATAGAATGATGAGCTGCCATCATGAAGTGGATTTTCATGGTGGTGGCTAAGGATGGAAAACTCAAAGAACCCAAAGGGCCAGTCAGTATCAGGCAGAGAAGATACCTGAACCTCACCAACTCTCACCATCAGGGGAGAAATTGAATTAGGGGGTGTAATGATGCTCACAGCACAATCATCAAGGGGAGGATTGAAGTGCTCTCCCAACCTGGGGAGCTAGGTATGTATGCTTCACCAGACTTAAAAGAGGATGCCTCTGGGGCAGAGCAGAACCACTTCCTGAGTGAAAGTATGCACTCTCCCATCAGTTTCCATTTGTAGTGATTAAGCCATTTACCTAAATATCACCCCATAAACTTTCTCTGTGCTTGGCCAACAAGTCAATATTGGGTTTGCCAGTAAAATGAAATTTCTTAGAAATGGTATGTATGTTTATCTGTATAGATATACATAATAGCATATATTATACACATATTCCCTCTCTATGTGTGTACATACACACACATTTATGTGTATATACTATGTATGTGTGTGTGTGTGTGTGTGTGTGTGCTCATCAATTTTTGACCACAGTCTGATTTTATACAAGTCAGGTCTGGTGGAGTGTGGTCTCTATTTCTCCTGATACAGTATTTTTTCCCAGAGCACATGGGGTGAAGAGGATTTAGAGTCTGATGACCTAGGCCTACTATTTAATACCTGTGGAATCTTGGCCCAATCCCTTTCTGTCCGGGGACCACAGTTTACTCACCTTTACAATGAAAGGGTCAGGTTAGATGAGCTTCAGGTACTAGAGCTCACTTTATGGGACCTTGGAACTATCCGTGGTACTGGACAGTGGCACTAGCTTTTAGCAGATGCCCTCTCTAAGTCTCGACCACTCAGAATTCTTAGCCCAGCTCTGGGCACCCTATAAGTACTGCCTGTGACTAAACACATATAATCTTAGTCCTACCAAACCTGTGACTCATTATGGGCTCTGTCTAGTGTCCAGACTTATGGTCAGACAAGATTTCAACCAATTTGACTTTGCTTCTCTCCCAGGATTTCCTTAGACTGGGTTCTGTTATCTGCCTGAGGCATGCAAGGGGCACCTTCCTAGGAAGGGAAATGTTCCAAATCCAGAATGCAGCTTCTCCTCTTGAGAAGTCTTTGCCTTGTATACCTTTCAGGCCTCAGGTCTCTCACAGAGGTATTCCTGGATGCTGCTAGGATCCCTGCCTCTTGGCAGCTACCTCATAGTCCCAGTCTAAGAAAGAATTTCCTTTCTCAAAAGCTGCTTCCCTGCCTCTCTGAAGGCATTTCTCAAGAGCTCTCAGAGTCTGGAAGGAAAGCTCAGGCAGCCTCTGGCTTCAGGCATTGATGGGCAGAGCCTTGCCAGTGCTTCCTTCAATTCTGATCCCTGAAATGTCTTCCAGGAGATAAACAAGCAAGCCCTACCACACCTCAAACTCAAGATAATAAACAATAGCTCTGGGCTTCCCCTTTCCACCAGTGTCTCTCTCAAAACATGCTGGGCTGTCTCTGTAATCATCCTTGCTTCCCAGAAAGGAAAAAAACCATAGCTCATACTTCTGCAGGGCTTTAAGATTTAATAAGTACCTTCCTCACAACAACCCTGTGAGTCAAGATATTTGAATCTTATTTTCACTGTTTTACAGAAAAGGAAACTGAGGTTCAGAGAGGGCAAGTCTTTCCATTCTGAGACTTGAACCCAGAGCCTAAGAGTCATGGCCAGGAAAAAACACTCAAGACTAGATATATAAGATAGATATGTAAGACACAGATATATGTTTAAGTCTCCATTCTGAAATGAATGTTTAATGACTTTGAGCAGTCCTATCACAGAATCTGTTAATGACCTCAATGACCACTTATTCCAACTTGTACCTAACAAAGAACTCCCTTTTTACCATCTCCAAAAAATAGTTATTGAGTTTCTGCCTGCAGCCTTCCAAGGAGGGGAGCCCATCTCCTCCTTGGACTTCCCCTTCCACACCCAGGCAGCTCTCAGTGTGAAGATGGCCTCCTTCCAGACTTCCCTGCCCCCTCTATAAAATAAAGGGACTGGACTGAGTAAAGAATTGGTCTTGGGGTCAGAGGGCCTGGGTTCAAATCTTGGGTCTGTTCTTTAATATCTCTGTGACTGATACAAACCAGTTCATGTCTCTGAGGGTCACTGATATTCTGTATCTCAGACTCTCCATGCAAAACAAAGTTGCTGTGGGTTACATGCATTTAGGTGGCATAGTGGTGTGTGCACCAGACTTGAGGTCAAGATAATCTGAGTTCAGATTCCGCCTCTGACACTTAATAGCTGAGGGACTCCAGGTAACTTCTAACTGCCTCCATTTTCTCGTGTCTATTATGGAAATAATAATAGCACTTGCCTGACAGGGCTATTGTGAGGGTCATCTGAGATAGATCATGCATAGCACTGTGAATGCTTAAAAGGTCTCTGGAAATATTAGTTATTAGGAACCTAAACACCTAGGACTAAGCCAAAAATAAATGTCCCATCTATTAGCCTCTGTGAAATCCCTCTTCTCCACATCATGGTCTGAAATATTCCTGGATATTTCTCAAAAACTGTCACCATCCTCGAACTTAGTTCATGGCCAATATCATCTGGAATTTTTCTGGATTTCTATTTGGTGCCCAAGTAGTAGCAGTGAAGAAATGTTGATTACATGGAGAACAGACAATTAAGGACCCTGGCCTCTCCTCCAACTCTGGCACTCATTGACTGGAAGACTGGAAGCAAATCATTCTCCTTTTGGGGGCTATAGTTTCCTCTGTAGGAATGAAGAATTGAACTGGAGAAGGTCCTTTACAGCTGTAAAAACAAACAAAAATAATAAATAGATGCTTTAGGGTTTGCAAAATGCTTCACAAATATTACTTCATTTTGTCTTCACAATGACTCGATGATATGGGGTAGATGTTATTATTATCCTGTAATGAGAACGGGAATATGAAGATCTTACCTGCCCCCTAACAGACCTGGGGGGGGGAGTTTGAAGACCTTCCTGCCCCCTAATAGGCTAAAATTAATCACTTGGAGCCTGTGGTAGGAAGAGTTTGCTGAAGGGAAGCAGAGCCCTCAGGAAGCTGGTCAGAGCTAGCAAGACAGTGGGGGAGAAAGGATGCTCAGGCAAGGGATCATATAGGTTCATGATTGGATATTGATCTTGTATTGGTTCGTGGGAAGGCTGAAGGATGCTGTGGCTTTCAGTGTTATTATGGCTTCTGAATATCTTTGGTACTATGATGGAATCAGCTTACTGGTTTCAAGATTGAGTTTTCTGGTGTCTCAATAAATGCTTCAGTTCTGTCCTCTACCTAGAGAATCTGGTATATTTCACAATCAAATGTCATGTGATATTTATAGTCACATGTATAGTCACACACTCCTTATCATGATTGTGGGTGCTATAAATATTTCATTGGTGCTACATATACCCATTTTACAGATGAGGAAATTGAGACAGAGATTAAGTGCTTTGCCTAGAATTCCACAGCTAGTAAGTGTCTGAGGCCAAATTTGATGTCAGCTCTTCCTGAGTCTAAGTCTGGCTTTCCCCTGCTAAGCCATCATAATGGTGGTGACAACAGCCATGGTGATAACAAGAACAGACTTGTCTAGACAGCTAGAAAGTTGGTGAAACATTTTCCAGACCTCATGTGATTTGATCTTCATAAGATGTCTCAGAAGAAACAGCAGCAATATTATTATAGCTACTGTTAACTAAACTTTACCCAGCACATGAAGGCTTGTAAAGTCCTTTAACCAAATTATATCCCTTGATACTCACCACAGCCTGAGTCAGGCAGGTACCATTACTGTCCCCATTTTACAAACGGGGAGTCTGGGCTCCAAGAGGTGAAGTAATTTATGCTCAGTCAGACACCATCAGGTATATGAGACCGAGGGTACAGTAGTGATATACTGAGCATAAAAGAATCTCTTTTGCAGGATATTGGAACACAATTGTATGAAACAAAGATGAGACAATGTGATAAGTGAGGCCAGAAGAAAGCTGTTTTCTCCAACCCCTGAGGTGGGCAAATTCATAATCTCTCAGCAATTATTTGCTGACCACACACTGAGGGGAGGGGGCGCAGAGGGTCAAGAAGGACAGGGGCTGACCCAGGCAGAAAGCATTCTTTATGTTGTCAGAACCTAACTATGGCAAGAACCTTAAAAACCTGAGGTTTTAAAGGCAAATAATTGCATCACAGAAAATTCTAGAAAATGGAGTCATACTAGGTCAGGTCATGTTTACTCGAGCCTCAGCCCCAATTGAGGACTCCCCAGGATCTCCAGACCATCATCACAGGGAAGGAGTTGGATGGGGAGTCACAAAGCTCCAGCCTCCAGACTCCTGAAGCCTTAATCTGCACTATTATCCCTTGATTTTGACCTGAACATAATAGACTCACAGGACAGCAAAGAGAAAGGCAGATTAGAGACCATCTAGCCCTCCCCCATACACACACATCCCCCTCATTGTACAGAGGAAGAAAGTGGGGCATGTGGCTTCAGCTGCCAAATACTGGCTGCCCACCCTTCTGTCTGGCTTTAAAATACCTCCTCCTTCTGTGGAGGATGTGACAAGTGAGAAAAAGGGAAAACAGCTTGATTCAGGAATGCGCTGTGAAGCTTATTTTCTCTTCCTAAATGGAATCTTTCTTCCCCTTTCTCTCTCCCAAGCCATTTGCTTTCCAGCATGTCAGTCTTGAACTTCCAGCCTCTAGGGAGAAGCAGTCCTAACATGAACTCCTTTGGAATGCCCTCAGATGCCATCTCCCATCTCCCATCTCCCAACCCCCACCCCTCACAGGAGGCCTGCTTTGTGACAGGGCTTCAGAACAACAGAGCCATGGTCCACAAAAGATGGTGAAAATCAAGAACATTTGGCTGTAATTCATTGGGATAAATGAAAGTCTTACACATTTTCTGAACCAAACTTAATCTCACAAGTGCAAAATGAGAAAGATATAACTTGTCAGCAGTTTATCTGAAAAAAGATCTGGAGGGTTGGAGTGGACTCCAAACTCCATATGAATCAACAGAGAGCCAGGAAAGGTCATGAGATCCTGCATGGCATTAAGAAAGAAAAAGTTTCCAAGAATGAAGAGAAAAAAGTTCATTGTCTTCTGCCCTGCTTGGGTGACATCAAGACTATGGACTTTATGATGGATAATCATAGGTAGGAAGGACATTGACTACCTGAAGGGTGTCTAGAGGAAGGCAACCAGGGTGAAGAAGAGCCTTGCATCTATGCCAAATGAGGGTTGGTTGAAGAAACTGGGGGTGTGTATCAAGGAAAAGACTCAAGTGGGACATAAAATCTGCCTTCATATATTTAAAGATTTCTCCTGTTCAGAAGGGATTAGACTCATTCTACTTGGCTCCAGAAGGTCAGGAACAATAGGGGGAAAGGAGCAACAGGACAGTTTTAGGCCTGAACTCAAGAAAGGCCCACTAGAAATTGCATTGTAGCCATCCCAGAGTAGAATGGACCATCCCCTAAGGTGGGGGAATCTTCCTCTTGGAGGTCTTCAAGCAGAACCTGGATAAGCCAGTTTGGTATACATTCTAATGGGGATTCTGCCTGGAGGGTGGGTTGCCGCAATTGCCCCTGAGGAGCCCCCTAACACTGCAGGCCCAAGACTGGGATGCTTTGATTAAATTCTCTGGGGGTCCAGTCATTCAATCCATCTCAAATCCAAATAGTTGTCATTTGGTGGAGCCAACCTCTCTCCATCTTTTCCATGAGAATAGCATGGGGCGCTTTGTGCCATGCTTTCCTACAACTGAGATAAACTCTACTGTATCATTCTCCTGATCTGCCAATACAATAACTCTGCCCCACAAAAGGAAATAAGCAGAGTCTGGCAGGAACTGTGCTGAATGAAGGGGTAAACTGACTCATTGCCAGCACTGCTTCCTTTTCAAGATGCTCACCAACCCTCCATTTAAGTATATCTCCTAGACTTATTCAATGTCACTGGCTTTTCATTTTCAGAACCTCATTCTTGTTTTGACCAGTGCATTTGCATCTTTTCTCTGATGCAGCAGCAAAGTTGCTTTCTCTTGGGACTTTTTGAAGATCACAGACAACATTGCAAGGGACATTTTTCTAGGGCTTTCAGAGCCCTGATATATCATTGTTGTTGACCAAGTGATGCAGCTGAAGGCTGGACATTAAGCAGGTCCCAACAACCAAGTGACCTGAACTCAAGCTCACCTAGGCATTATCGCACATCTCCTTAAACACCTTCAACAATAAGCAATATTCGAGAAGCACCTGCCATGTGCCAGGCCTACTGTGCTATGACCTGGGGATATAAAGACAGAAGGTCACCTCTTTATTGGCTAGAAGTATTCTGACCCATCTAGTTCAAAGATCATTCCCTTTAGAAGAGAACATGGAATCAAAAGAGGAGGCGAATAGCTTGGCATCCTTGCCCAACTGATGCCATCTATTACCTTCCTGCCTTCACCTAGAGCAGTGACTCCAGCCTTGTACTTTTCATGGATGGATGGATGGATGGATGGATGATAGATATGTCTTTATATGTTGCTACATATATGTCTGTGTGTATACATATGTATACATATTTTTACATACATATATAATATATATGTATATTGCTCATATGTATTATGATATGTGTGTCTCATATCTTTTGTTGGCTACTTCAACTCATTTCAGAACCTTACCACTCTTGCCATCCATCTTTAGGTCCATGCCATACTTTTGTACCCCCTCACTTACTCACCCTTCTTTCCATCTTCCGTCCAGAAGCCAGACAGAAAGGTGGGTTATTTTTAAATCTTATTTGTTTGATGTGTTCTCTGTACATTGGTCTCTTTGAGCAACTCCCTTTTTTCACTTTATTTTTGTTTTATTTTTCTTTGTGTCTTTGGAAATTCATTCTGGATCATCTCCCATCCCCCCTGGGCTGACTTGCACTGTAGAATTCTAGGCCATGGGAAGCCTATCTACCCTTTCTCTGAACCCTTTGAAATATGCTTTACCAACAGCTCAGATGCTGGCTAAACAATTCCTGAATTTGTTCTTCTCTTTAGCAGACTCTATGATGGAGCAGTCACTTTCCCCAGGGTTCCTAACATTTCTATCCCAGGCACTAGTTCCTCTCAGTTAGTGGGAATTAGATATAGAATAGAATTTCCTCTTGTTAGTTCTTCCACATTTTGAAAGATGAAATTATCACTGAGGCAAAACAAGAAGACTAGACTAATTTGGCTAGGCTCTGCTTTTGGCAGCAAAAGTTCCAACGTGTGTGTGAGGGTGTGTGTGTGTGTGTGTGTGTGTGTGTGTATGTGTGTTTGTATGTGTGTGCACATGTCTGTGTGTGCATGTACGGACACATGAACATAGGGCCAACCTAGACAATCACCCCATCTCAGTCCAAGTTAGTGATAAGAGGCTATGACCTAATACTTTTATCAGTTAAAAACACATCCCAATTGTTCACTAGGTATTCACTTAGCCTGGATCACTCCCCAAGTATTCCAGGAAGCCCGATATAATTAGGAGAGTGATGAAGTTGTTTTTGTCCTTCATTCTCAAAGAGGACCATGATATCAGGAAGGTGATGCCATGACTTGCAAGTGAAATGTATTTAAGTGAGGGAGGGCTGGGCAAAGTCACCAGCCTCACTTTCTCTTCTGTAGTCATGTGGGTGCAGGAGCAAAATGTAGATTAGGATGACTAGAGATGGCCCCAGAGGCAGTGGGAGACCATGGTCTTTTTAAGTTAAGGTCTGTAACAGGTCTCAGTTTGACTGAGGCAAGGCCCATTCAATAATTAAGGTTAGGTAAGAAATGAGGCAAAGAATGACCTCTTTTACCTAGTCAAAAAATGTATCTGTCTGGGAGGGGAAGAACCGCCAAGTTTCTGGCCAAAACAGAACCAATGACTATTTACATTCACTGACTAATATGGGCCCAAATAATGACCCTTCGGGCTTGGAGTGGGACCTATTGTTGGCCAATCAATGAGAACCAGAGTAATTTAGGTTTAAGGCATGGTCCTTAAGAAAGAAATCTAGCTTTTAAATCCCAAGATATTTTGCAAAGTTTCAGAGATCAAAATTTACATTCCTTTGGGCAGAGGACCCACAGGTAAGGATGAGATACCTTATGTGGACAGAGGAAGAAGAAGAAGTAAAGGCAAGGCAAGGCAATGAAGAATGAAGAAAGGAAGAAAGGAAGAAAGGAAGGAAGGAAGGAAGGAAGGAAGGAAGGAAGGAAGGAAGGAAGGAAGGAAGGAAGGAAGGAAGGAAGGAAGGAAGGAAGGAAGGAAGGAAGGAAGGAAAGAAGGGAGAGAGGGAGGGAGGGAAGGAGGGTGAGAGGGAGGGAGGGAAGGAGGGTGAGAGGGAGGGAGGGAGGAAGGAGCTGTGCTGTCCAAGTGGAACTCACCAGCAGCTCTGCTACTCACATGTTGTTGCTTGTCCTTTGTTCTCAAAGAGGACTGTGTCACAAGGAAAGTGATGCCATGACTGAAACAAGAGAGTGCCACCTTTTGCAGGAATATTTCCCAATACCTCTTCTTTGTATTTTTTCAAGGAGATGAGATTCTGTGCCTTGCCCAGCATCACAGAGCTAGAAGTATCAAATGTCTGAGGCCAGATGTGAACTCAGGTCCTCCTGACTCAAGGGCTAGTGCTCTCTCCACCATGTCATCTATCTTCCCCCCATTCTTCTTAATTCTAATATCTTCTCTGTATTAATCAGAGTTTTCCTGGATATAAGTTATTTGTACAAAGTTATCTGTATGTTGTCTCCCTTCATAGACCATGAGCTCCTTGAGAGCAATAGAAGAGATCATAGATGTATTTTGTGCCCATTGTTTCTAATAATGCCTCCATAGTAAAATACCTCTTTCTAAAAGCTAATTAAGTCTGGTTGACTAATGGATACCAATTGACAATCAAAGGTGAAGTACACAGATTGAGGTTTGTAGCCTTCAGAGCCAGCCTGGTTATGGGGACCAGGATCTGAGGAAGGTGCACAGACATCTGGTGGCAGTGCCAGTGAGGATGAAGATGAGCTTTGAGTCCCCTGCAGCTCAGAAAAAAAGGGCAGAGATGCCATTTAATGAAGCAGCAGCTCTCAGATTCCCCTTGGGGTGAAACTATTCCTTTCAGAATAGGAACAGGGAAGCCAAGCAGAATGGATAAGTAGATGAGAGTAGGCATGGTAAGTCATAATGACAGCCATGGCATGGGAAGACTTGGAGTGAGGATAAATCATCATTCAGTAAGGATATCCTTCCTTCCATGGAAGAAAGATAAGAATAGAACATTAAAAATATGGGGGGGGGGCAGCTACGTGGTGCAGTGAATAGAGTACTGGCCCTGGAGTCAGGAGAACCTGAGGTTAAATCCAACCTCAGACACTTAACACTTACTAGCCCTGTGACCTTGGGCAAGCCACTTAACTGCAATTGCCCTGCCACCCCCCTCGAAAAAGCAAAAAAAAATTAAACTGGGATGCAGGTCTGGCTAATGTAACTACCAGCTGTTTCACTGAAAGGAATTGAGGTGAGTCAGGAAGATGAGAGAAGCTCACAGATTACCCATAAGACTTGGACAGACAAGATCTACATCAGGGCCTAAACTGACCAATTAACTCTTTACTTGCACTTCAGGAAAGAAGGGGCATTAGGACCCAGTCAAACCAAGACTGGGCTACAGTAGAGAGAACCTGGAATAACAAGAGAAATGAACCTTTTGAGGGGTGGGAAGAACCCTTTTGATGATGAAAGAATCTAAAGCTTAGATATGTTTTGTCAGCCTTGTGGTGAGATGGCATTTTGAAGAGATGTTGAAATGAAGAGACACTGGCCAACGAGGCCAAGGAAGGGAGGGCTACGGCCAACGAAAGCCTTGTTTTCCTTAATGGGATGAGGTCTTAGAAGGGTGGACAGTAGCAGGAAAGCCCATTATCCCTTCCCAGCTCTCCCTTAAGTCAGCCAAGATTTCATTCACGGTTTCTATGACAAGTTGATTGCTCCCCCATATTGAGCTCACAGGCCATAAACTACTCCCCCCCTCATCTTTTTTTTCTATATGGACTATTCTTCATGACTCTATTATTACATGTTAAGTTGATTGTTTAAACAAAGGGCATCCCAATTAATTAGGATGTCCAGAGTGGCAATACCCACCTCTGACCTTTTGGACTATGTGTTTAATAAACAGCCTAGATAATTGACCATCACCAAACTTTTACCTAGTGCCCAACCAGGTGCTAGGTGCCACAGTGGGAGGGACAAGGGAAGGAGAAAACACATTCATTCCTCACAAGGAGCTCAAAGCCTAGGAAAGAGCAGTCATGAGCTCAAGCCAGGGGTCAAAGCAATCTGTATTCACTTTCTCATTAACACAATGTTCAGAATTCTTGAATCATCTTTTAAAAATGTATTTTATTGTTAATTTATGAAATAAAACCAGCATTTCTATAACACCGTAGAATGAAAAAGGTGATTGCATGCCAAACTACAAATCTGCTCTGCACAATTTACTATTCCTTTCAAATATACAACAAAACTCTTATGTAAATTTATTTTTTCTTCCCTTCCCCACCCTGGAGATGGCCAGCATTAGACACAGATAGACGGATAGAGAGATAGAGAGATGGATAGATAGATAGAAATTTATTCTCTGCATACTTCCATTTGTCAGTTCTTTCTCTAGATGTAAATAGTGTCTTTCTTCATATGTCTTTTATAGTGAATTTGAGTTTAAGCCTGAATAAGAAATCTCCACCTGGTCTTCTTTCTGCTGCTTCTATCAGCTGAGTTAAATAAAGGCCCCAGCACCTTTGTGGATTGAGTGCTTAGGGATTTTTTTGTTTGCTATTTTCTGTCATGCACAAGGCACCGGGGAGCAGAAATGGACACTGACCCAGCTCCGGTCAATTGGATGTGGGCTTCTAGACTGCTCTGGCTACAATTCTGGGGAGCATTTGACTATTATTCATGACCCCTTAAAAGCCTTCCACCCACCAGCGCTTTGTTCTTGGTGCTATTTCAAATATTTGCAAACAAACAGTAATATTCAGGGAATGAAGGACTAAAGCCCCCCTCCTTCCAAGCCCCCTTTCAGATCCCGCTGTGATTTGTTACAAAGGTTATTGGCGTAGGATGTGGAGCAGGGCCTGAAGCTTGATTGCTGGATGAAATCAATTCTGTCCGCCCTCTTTTCCAGCTTTGTTTTCTTAATCCACAGAGAAGAGGAAATCAGAACACATCAGACGGTCCTTTTCTTGCTAACAGGGACATGAAGCGAGTGAACAAGTCCAGAGCAACAATCAGAAGCAAAACCAAAGAATTGGTCTCAAAAAAACTGCTGAAGCTCCAGACAAAAAGGAAATGGTGCGGCTGGATTCAGGGGGGATGTTTTTCTCTCCGGATGTGTCTGTGTGCATGCGTGTGTGCTGTGTGCATTTGTCTGGACGTGTGACCAAACACATGTGTGTGCATGACGGGGGTGTCTCAGAGTGGATTTCCCCCCTCCCCATTTACCAGGAGGCCATCCTCCCCTGGACTCTGCCGAGCCTATTTGGGAAAAATAAAACTCGGCCACTGCCCACGTGTCCAGTATCCATTCAAATCTCTAGCAAAATAAACTTAAGTCACCAGTTTCAAGCACATTTGTTTTGTTTTCAACCCTATTATATTTCACTACCATTTGTCAAGCCATTCCCACTCTGCTTCCCATTCAAACAACATGTTTCTGACCTAGGAAAGAAGCAAGAGGGTAGCTCATTTTCAAAAACAGAAACTCGAGTTTTTAATAAGCAGAATGACTTTTCTTCCCAAGAAAGTCAGATATATCAAGGAAATAGGCCCTTCCCTTCAAGAGGCCCACAAACAAACCTCGTTCCATAATCTGTTTTAATTGTGGAATGATGGTGTTGACTTTCCTATATTTCACTTGAATAAGAACTGTCCAGCACTAGCCCCTCCCCTGCCCCCTAACCCCATTAAATGAGTGAAGGGGACCATCAAAGACCTTCCTAGGGTACTTCAAAATTTGCTGAGCACTCTCTCTTGGCCCTAGTGATGTTGGGTAGCTCTATTCAAAGGGGAGGAAATGCAAGCTTCAGATGGGGCTTGAAGTCAGGAAGTCAGTGAACTGGTGGACTTGAAGCTTGAGGAAAGGGACAAGGCTCTTTCTGCTTCATCACCTCCTCCTTCCCCAAAGGGAATCAATAGGATTTGGTTCTCTAGGCATATTTCAGATAAGTCAGGACCACAACTAAAACCCTGCCTCCGGTGCTCCAAATAAGAAATTGCACGGCATATGGACAAGGCACTTAAGCTCTCTGCACCTCACTTTTCTGATCTGTAAAACATGATGGCTGGACAAGATGTCCTCTAAGGACACTGTCAGAGCTAAATTTACAGACTGAGCTCTTGGGAGTGAGAGGGAGCTTGCACCCTAGAAGTGCTGACATAGCCCAGCCTCAGGAATCAAGCTTCAGGCTACTCCTGGTGTAAGTCAGCAAACTGCACTGGCAAGACTGAGGTCTATTTTCCCCTTTGGGAATGAATAGGAGGTACCATCATCAGATGGAAGCTAGGAGATGGGAAGGGGAGAGCTGGCCTTGGAATTAAGGACTTGGTCTCCAGTCCTGGTTAGATACTTGCCAGCTGGCTGTGACAGTGGGATAGTCAGTCTGAGGGGACTCAGTCCTTCATCTGTGAAGTGGAAAGGTGCTTACTCCACCTAGCTCCTGGGGCTCCCATGAGGAAAGTGCATTGGCAACATTAAAGCATTGTGGTCCCTGGCAAGGATGAACTCTGGCCTGGAAAGGCCCCAAACCCCAAAATGACTGATGAGAGTAATGCCTAAGATTCATAATAATGCTACACTCTAACATTTATATAGCATTTTAAGGCTTGCAGAATGCTTTACAAATATTATCTCTGAAAGTCTGGCAGTAGGAGACAGTGAGAGTCCTGAACTGGTCAAGTCATCTGGCACAGAGACATACCCAGCATCCTCAGGCTCTACAAGAACTTGAAGATATGTGGGAGCTCCATCGTCAGGAAGTTGTGAAGGACTAATGACAGGATAGACACCACACAACTAATGTCAAATCTCAAAGATGTTTAAAGCAGTAAACATGAGTACAGGACTGATCTTAATGGATATTTCTGTAACTGAAAAATAGTCCATACTAGAGTCAGAAAGACCCAAGCAAAAATCCACAGATGGTATAATATCCCAGGGTACTCTGGGGAAGATTAATCCTTCTCTCCAAAAAGGGAAATGAAGTTTGAGGGTCATCCTGAGGGCACAATATGAACAGGTAAAAAAAATCCAGAAATCCTTTGGAATAAAGTTGTTTGGACTGAAAGACAACACAGAAACATGCCGTTGTATCGTTCAATGGCCCTCAAAGTGGTTGACGTCCAGATGGTGCCTAAAGAAACAGCTAAGACCCAAGGATGAATCCAAAAGTAGAATCAAGAGGCCCTCTATGGGTGATATCCATGTGAGCTCAGCAATAAAATGTTACCTAGAAGCACCAAACAGAGGGTGGAATTAAGAGGAATCATTTGTGGAAGAGGGAGGGCCTGGAGATAACCATTTAGAACCAGGTCTTTGCCATCAGAAATCACAGAAAGATTCTCCTGAAGGAGCCTGGACTTGATGATCAATATAGATTAAACAAGAAAATGAGGGAGGGGGGAGATTTGTGCAGCTTGTCACTTCAGGCCATATGAAATCTAGTATTTGCCAAATACATAGCAAGACATCACCTTGTGGATAGAATTGTTCCTTAGGTACTCCCTGTCTATCATCGACTGACGCATGATGGTCCTTACACTATAGGCTTCCTGCTTAACTAGACCCAGGCATTCCCCTGGAACCAGACAAACATCACAGACCCAACTGTTGTTCAAAAATCTCCCTGATGTCACATTGACCCCCAGAAAGTTAAGTAAAATGTTTTGGTGTTTTTTAAACAGCTGCCACCATCTAAATATTAAATCTTCAAACTCTATGGAATGCAAAGTTTTCAAAGTATAGGGACCTGGCCAAGAAAAACCAAATCATGTGGAAACAGGATGAGATGCATGTCACCAGACTGTCCAGTTAGTGGAGCTTCATCGAGGATGCTTTCACTGGGTCTCCTGAGGTTGAGTCCACAGCTTTATTCACCTACAGAAAATAACCTGGAGAACATTGTCTCTAAAATGAGTATAGGAGGACAGAAATTTTCCCCAGGCTTCATTTCTAGTTAGATGTCATAAGAAGAATGAAATGATGATGGTGATGATGGTGATGATGGTGGTGGTGGTGATGGTGGTGGTGGTGGTGGTGGTGATGGTGGTGATGGTGATGGTGATGGTGATGGTGATGGTGGTGATGGTGGTGGTGGTGGTGATGGTGGTGATGGTGGTGGTGGTGATGGTGATGGTTATGGTGGTGATGGTGGTGATGGTGGTGGTGGTGGTGGTGATGGTGGTGGTCATGATACCAGCTGAGAGAGAAAAGAAGGAGAAGATTGCTGGGATGTTTATTAGCTCATCTATGGAAGTTTTATTAGGAGAAAAAATTCCACAGCACAAGAAAATTGGGAAGGAGGAGCTGAGTCAATCAATCAAACAGTAAACATTTATTAAGCACCTACTATTTGCTAAGTATTATGCTAAGCACTGTGGATATAGAAAATAGGCACAAAACAGTCCCTGCCCTCAAGGAGCTTACAATATAGTGGGAGAAACTACATGCCAGTAAATCTGTACAAAGCGAGCTATCTACAGAATAATTTCTGTTCTATTCATTTTTCAGTCATGTCTGATTCTTCCTGACTCTGTTTGGGGCTTTCTTGGTAGAGATACTGGGGTGGTTTGCCATTTCCTTTTCCAGCCCACTTTAGAGATGAGGAACTGAGGCAAACAAGATGAAGTGACTTGTCCAGGGTCACACAGCTATTCAGTCTCTGAGGCCAGATTTAAGCTCAATAAGGGGAGTCTCCCTGACTCTAGGTTCAACATTCTGGCCACTACACCACCTAACTGCCCCTTTGGGGTAATGAGGAAACAATTAAAGGACAGAAAGTCCTAGAATTAAGAGAGGTTGGGTATGCTTTCTGTAGAACAGTGGTTCTCAACCTGTGGGTTATGCTCAATTTGTAACAATGAAAATACATCCTGCATATCAGATACTTACATTACAATTCATAGCAGTAGCAAAATTACAGTTATGAAGTAGCAACGAAAATGATTTTAAGGTTAGAGGTCACCATAACATAAGGAACTGTATTAAAGGGTTGCGGCATTAAGAAGGTTGAGAACCACTGCTGCAGAAGGTGGAATTTGAGTTGGGACTTGAAGGAAGCCAGGGTGGGCTGCAGTGAGAGATGAGGACGGAGATCATTCCAGGGATGGGGAAGAGCCACAGAAAGTGCCTGGGGTCCGGAGATGGAGGCTCTTGTTCCTGGAAGGACCAAGAGACCAAAGAGTTCATGTCAGAAAGTAAGATGTGAGACAACTAGAAAGGTAGGAGGTGGCCAGGTTAGGAAGGATTGTGGATGCCAAGCAAAGCATTTCATGTTCGTTCTTCCTTTACCTGCAAAGGGTGTTCTGATTGGTAGTGAAGTATGGGATCTCCCGGGTGACCAGTCCATCAAACTAAAGCATTGGGCCAGGTGCTAGACATACAAATGCTGTTCACTTTTTTTTAATGGAACACTTGGACAAAGGCCTAGATTGTCCATTCCCTAATGCTAAGAGTTGACAGAGAGGGATAACTCACAACCTCAATGACAGAGCCAGGATCCTAAAGGACCTTGACAGGTCGGATCATTGTCATGAGACTAATAAGCTGGAGTGAAATAGGGATAAATGTAAGGTTGTGTGATTGGTCTGAAATAACTGTTCAGGAGTGGCCCAGGAGCACCACTGCTGGACAGAGCCTGAGAGTCTGAGTGGACTGAAGATGAGACAGAGCCCCTCCCCTCTGCCTGAGCCAGGCTGGCCCTACAGGGCCGCAGGGAGCTTTGAGGAGGGTGGTCATTTACAAGGACATCGATGAGGTGGATGGGCAGGATGGGCAGAAGGGGAAAGGGGGTGGAATAGGCATTTACAAAGCACCTACTATGTGCTAAGCCCTTTACAAGGATGACCTCGCTTGACCCTCACAGCAACCCTGAGAGATAGGTGCTGTGATTATTCTTACTTCACAGTTCAGGAAACTGAGGCAAACAGAAATTAAGTGACTTGCCCAGGACCATGCAGTTAATAAGTGTCTGAAGCTGGATTTGAACTCAAATCTTGTGGAGCCTGTGGCATGCCAGCACTGGCTGATGGGTCTGAATCTGTGTATCAATAATGAGATATTCACAACACCCATGATGGTTATGAATATGCTGGTATAGTTTTGGATCACAAAATGTAGCAAACTCTCCACATGGAAGGCAGCACCAAGGTCTTTATTCAGAAACCATAACACTG